>JAAGVU020000001.1:38036412-38061449 GCA_011763525.2 Mormyrus iriodes
AATATTTAATATTTATACGTTTTATATAAAAAACACCTGAAAATAATGTTTAAATCAGTAACTCTCCAGTTAATGGTAAACTATATAGGAGGTATTATTTATTGCAGAAGGGACCATCTGAAATTTTTAAAAAAGGAGAAGTCCCTTCATACTACTGCTATACGCAATATAATTTAATGTTAAAATGTATCGGAATCAGTGTGTTTACATCAAATGACATATTTTTATTGATTTCCTGCAATTTGTGTGCATATAAGCCAAATTGTTATGTGTATAAGAGCTATATTGTGTATTTTATTAAATCAATATATGGTTGTATTGCAATATACATGGGCTTACACTGTATTTGGCAACTGTTTCCTTAGTAGTCATCAAACTCTATGAGTTTATTTGTACTATTTATTTGTTTTCTTCCTCGTCTGCTCCTCATCCTACAGGATTGGGTAGCAGTACGTTGGAACAGTCTGGTGGTCAAAGTCAACTCTGATTCACTGCTTGATGAGCCAACTGGGGGGGGAAGCAACAATCCAATGAATAATTATAGAAAGCTGGCATCTTGTTAAAAAGGCAGCTATTTTCTTTCATTTTTTTTATAAAGGAAAACCCTGTGTTTGTATAGCTATTTGTTTTCCTAGCAAATAAGGCCACCACCTTTGTCTTAGGTAAACTTCTACTGTGACTGTAGTGAATTTGAAGTGATACATTATTCACAGAAAACCACCATTTTGCTTTTGTAAATGAAACAAAAGTTTCCTCTGAGCATTTTATGTATTTTCTCGGGACGTTACGGATTTATGATAAATCGTATTCCCTCGATATTAGATTAAACTTGATAACTGAAATTCTATTTTCCATTCCTTTTACTGTACTTTATTTTCTAAATGAAGGACTTATGTAACAGGTAAACATTATTGATAGATCATGAAGCAAAGAAAAATACAGTATGGGAAGAAGTAATATTGAGGAATATTTTGCAGCTTTGTATAGGTTATGAAAAAGCTAGATAAAATTTTCAATGCACAATGGGAAAGAAGTTGAAAATTACTTTTTTAAAGAAAAGGTACAGTATTGAATTAGATACACAATAGGGATATTCTATGTATTCTGACCACCGACTACTACTTATATTTATTTTATTATTCAGTTTGAGCAGTAACTGAAACTGTGAGATGAATTAAAGGATCTGTTTTTATATTACAAGTACATGTATATGTAAATACTCAATATGTTTCCATAACTGAAACATAAAAACATATCCTTTACATCCTTAATATTCAGATCCTTAATAAAGAACAGAACAGTGGGCTCAGTTCCTGTCACATGTTTGGCTTTACCTCACAGTCTGTTTGAGTGAGGTCATGCGTTCTGGAATTCAGTAATATTTACACAGCCATTATTGTCTGCTTTCCAAAGATCAATTTGTTCGATATTAAGGTGTGAATTTCAGCTATCAAAGTGTGTCAGCTTCAAATATATCTGAAAGAAGCTTGCATATGATCCTAAGTTCCATAAAACCTTTGGTTAGTCAAGCCAGCTGCCCAAATCTTGTCAGCTGGTTTCAAATCCTTCACCCTGCCCCCCCGCCAACACACTTCAGTCAGAAACTGATCAGTAAAAACATGCATACTGTAAACTGTATTGTCGTCTATGTTCATTGTGGTATATCTGGAAAAATAAATTAACAGGACTGAACAAATTCTAATAGCTATCTCTCACTAGTAGATTTTTAGTTTGGAAGGCACAGAAAGGGATAACACATGGTCTAAAGTTTACTCCAAGTTTTGCATCTGTGATTCATGTACACTAGTATGGTGACACTAATACTTCATTGACATAGACAAAAGCGTAAAGCACATGTTCATTTTAAGCAGGTGTCATTCATCGTTCTTTGTTTGCTGTGCTCTTAGCATGAATTGCAGTGCCAAGCATATCATTAAAGTTTGGCTTTAGGCTTATAATTTTTTAATTCATCTCATTAGTTCAGATTCCCAGCACACAAAAGATTAAAGCATGTATTTGCTGATGGGTGAATATATTCAGTCGTTCCTGTCACGCACAGATGCACTGCAGTCAGGGAAGCTCTCTCTCTCTCTCATATTTCCATCTAATGTCAGTGAAAATGTCCATGGAAGAACTATCTCACACCTTGACAGTGTTTATAAGAAATAACCTTGTTTATCTGAAATTATTTTTTTAATCCACCCATTTTAGTTAACTCTAATCCAGTTAGCATTGTGATGATACAGCTTCCTAGAGGAAAACCAAAGACACAACAAGGAAACTTCACTAGGTTCAGGCCAACCATGCTCAGCACATGAAACAGCAGTGCTACCCAATACATTCTATTATTAATCTTCTTCTAAGAAGAGAACTTTTCATTCTCCAATCATACACAAAATTTATTGCAATTTTACTGTCTGGATTTATTAATTGTTAAAGGTAAGTAACCTAAACTTAGAATAGATTAAGAAAAGCACAGAATGCAAGGTGGATGCTTGAGAAACAGCAAGAGGATAAAATTAAAGTGTGCGAATCGCCTGTTTCTATTAATTGTAATTGTCAAAATGGTGGTTTGTTATTTTCAGCTCGTCAAGATGAATCCTGCTATCAGTGAGCTGGACACAAAGCCTGTCCCGTTGTTCCGTCATGATTGTTGCTTCATCTCTTTAATGGTGAATAATGTTTAGCATGACTGCAAGCTGAAAAGCTGGAAAGGAAGCAGGACTCCATGCTGTGCCATAGAGTAATGAGTCAGTTGTTTATAATTAGGAAGAGCTGGGGTGACTCAGCAGACATCAAACAGCAGGAAGGAGCACAGTAAAACAAGAAAGCCGAAATGAAGGTCCGATTTTTAAAAAGTTGCAGACTAAATAATATAAATTGCTGTTTCCTTCAATTTTTATTCTGTCCATAAGTTCCTTAATTAGATTGATGAGACTGATTCTGGGGCACCTGTCTTCAGTCTTTCATTAAACGTCTGGATTTTCTGCACATCTTTTTGTATGTGAGACAGAAACATTAATCATTTCTTTTTAGGCAAGATACGGTACATTACACAAAGCTGAAATTATGTACAGCGAATTATATTATATACTTTACTGGATCAAATGCACCATGCTGGTAATTATGCAAGAAGCAATAACAGCTCAGTAGGGTGCACTGTATTTGCAACCAAAATCTTCATCAATTCCACTCCCTTGTTGCCTGGTCTTTAAAAGTAAGTTAACCAGTCTTTGTCAGGTATGCAAAATATGAAAGTTAGATTCTTTTAACAAAAAGTGAAGGAGGATTTAAAATGCAAGCTTCATTTGCTTAACAGACCTTTTTGCATGCTTCGTGAATATCTAAATGAAGCCAGGAATGTACATACATTAAAAAAGAGGAACACAGCAACACAACTGAGTTTCCCTAGTTTCGCCATTTACCATTTGGGTGGCCTCTCCTTTGTAAGAAAAGCATATGTACTTAATCCAGAGTCGCCTCCACCGGGTCCTATTCCTCTTAACAAAATGCATGAATGCCGACGCCTAATTGGCACTTTAGACATTAATGTAATGGTGGAGACGTGAATATATTAATAATTTTAAATGACCACTGGAAAACCCGTTACAGTTTCAAAGGCTAATGACAGAAATAAGAATCTTAACTATTACACTGGGAGCAAGCACTAGATCATAATGTCAGTTCGACATATTTTCCCTACTTCATATTGGCACCCTATCTTTACGGCCTTCGCTGTCGTTGTTTTTGCCCCAAGCGTCGTTTTGAAATGCTCCGAATGTTGATCTGTTTTGGGATTTAAATGCCCGTCAGTGAAGCAGTAAGGACATGCTGTGAGCTCAAGCTGATACCTTTTACAAGAAGAGCTACACAACCTGGAAGCAGCGAGTAGTCTGTCTGCTGCCACTTTCTACCGTTTCATATTTATCTTAGGTGGTAAAGCCATCAATCCTTTTTCCCAGCAATGTGAAATGTGTTAGGTCCTGTGATAAGTGGCTGTGATAAGCAAATAATGAGCCGAAAGATGCCATAGATGGGTTTACTCAGAGTGGAGAGAAATTGCCATATTTAAAGGTCAATACAGACTGCACACACTTATGATGACGGAGACATATGAATTCCATCACATGGGTTATTTTATTCGTCAGTTTGCATTGCTGATTGGCACTGCCAGATCAGTTAATAAATATTTAATCAGTGTCAGATATTGGATTAATAAGGCTTTTAAATGTCACCTATGCTGCTCGCCTCTTGGGAAAAAAAAAAAAGTAAAAATGCAATCAAGCTGATTTATGTCAATTAGACATCAATTTTTAATTCCCTGCCGCTTTGAATTTTGTAAAAGCTGCAAATTTTATATTTGCTTCATTTTATTTGACGTTATTGTTGAATGTATAATGTGATATATTATATATGGTGTAATATTATTTGTATTCCATGACTCAGGTGAATGTCCTTTTCCGACCAGCAAATAAATGAAACGTAGCTATATCAAGCATGAGAAAAGAATAAACAAAAACACAAAAATAAACAAATTATACTCCCTGCCCCACTGAGGCAATCAAGAACTGTAATCGTCTTTGGAAATATGTGTATAAATGTATATATCGAAAATTACATTCACAAAAATGAGATGAGAGTCTGTATAACATGTTTCACAATTACTGGCGTTAGCCAACATTGTCAGGTGATCCGATTACCAGAGGCATGAGAGAGGTTTGATGCACGCTAGATCAGCACAAAGGATCAAGCATCCAATCTTGTATCAATGTATTGGCCAAACACCTGGTGACTTTTAGTTGTCTATGAGGAGACTGAAGAGACTAAAAAGGATGGTCTTTTCTGTTTTTTTAATAATTTGGATGATATAAAAGTAAATATAACTAAGATATAATGTTGGGGGAAAAACCATAAACTATGCCATAATAACCCAGCATAATGAAAAGAAACAAGAGAGAGAATTCTTGTGACATCATAGCACCATAAGCTAAAGAGAACCATTTATATTCAGCATTGGATCTACAAAAAAATTATCTTCATAAACTGCTCTTATAATACTGAATTATGTTTCCAGATTAGAAAGAATGGATAGGTTAGAGGTATGTAACTGGAATTGCAGTTGTAGTTATCATTATGCTTGATATTACTATTTTCCCAAGGGCATCACACTTAGAAAGATGAAAACTGGAGTCCAGTATGGAGCCCTGTGGCACAGCAGAACATCCATCTCCTGTTAACTGATGATTTAGTTAACACTACATTAGGAAAAGTGGGTATAGAAAATTGATGGATGGGTGGATGGATGGATGGACAGATAGATAATATATTATATTATTCCAAAAATATTAAGACCAGTGTTAGTATATAATATTAGCAGCTAGACTTCAGTCCCAGATAAAACACAGAAAGATTACTATAACCAGTGAAAATAAGTTTTGTTGTTGAAAATAAATTGCCATGTGTCATATGTATTATCTTATACCTCATGATGTACTTTTAGGGAAAAGATTTTTTTTTAATTCTGAAAAAGTTGTTTTAATAAGAATGAAAGTTAAAAGGTAGGCCTGTAGCTAGATGGGTCATTAGGATCAAGGCTAGGTTTCTTGGGCATAGGATTGATAACAGCTATCTTAAGAGACCTGGGAATATATCTGGAAGACAGAGATTAATTTACAGAGATTAATGTTTTGCATGGGCTTGCCAATTACAGGCAAAGCTCCTTCATTAGCTTTGTCGATATAGGATCAAGGGAAAAAAATAATGATTTAGAGCTTGTAACCAATGTAGTCATTTCACTCTGTATGATAAGAGCACATGACATTGAATCTTTACAGCATCAGTTTAAGCAGGACATTGGTCATGCAGTAGCACAGTTTTGCTCATAAATATGGCAGCATCTTGTATTTTTATCAAAAATATCCTACTATACCACATTATATGTGAATTTGATACTGTTACTGTGTGATTCTGAATTCACCTTGAAATTTATCATTGATCTTATTCTTGAAACTTATGCTCAAAACACTGTTTACCAAGCTACAGATGGGCTCTTATCATATTTTTCCTGAATTATATTCCAGCTGAGGTAAAACACTTAAAATTTTGCCATGCTTTCATCTTTAATACAGCTACATTAAAATACAATGGTCACCATTTCATAAGGGGATATTTTTACATGTAACATTTTTCCTCCTTATGAGTACTGCTATACTTATTGTATTGCCACAGAGTGGCAGCAAATCCAATAAGCTTTTCATGAATTTCAGTTACGGAACGTGATAGGTTTATTATTCAAGGTTAAAGGCTTTATGGGATCATATCTATAAAGTTGGCGACAAGTGCTTCCAAAATAAAATATATCTGAACTCACTTGAGATAGCAGTCGCAGCTGCAATACAACACGAATGTTGTGACTAAAGGTACTTCAGGAAGGATACAAACATAATCACTGCTGCATGTTAACGAAATGTCTCTGTGAGGTGTTATAATAAAGCCTTCAAAATTACTCATGCAATGAAACACGAAAGCATTACTTTTCCATACTAATATTAAAATCAATGTTAAAACAAGTTACTTGTGATAACCAAGTTAGAAAATAAGTCAGTAAGTTCACGAATGAAACATCTATTCACAAACCAAACAGTTAAGCTGTTTGGAGATAAGCCAATAATAATAATGGTAATAATAAACAAACACATATGTGAAAAAAATTAAAAGTGGAGATCACTGAAGAACCTGAACTGGATAAGTGGTTTGAAGAAAAATGTAAAGAAGACCTTACATTTCTTTTGTGAACCATCTTTACATTTAATCCAAAGGCTCTTTTCTCTACCCTCATATTTATAACACATGGAATCCCAAGCCACCAGTTCCTTCAGTAGATGTGCTCCCGAATGGAGAGATGGGGCATGACCAATAAATTGGGAAATTGTTTACACACAAACCATGACAAAAGCCAGATTCTGAAGGCACCATGGGGATAATTTTACAATAAGCGGAAATGCGAATATTTAAAAGATACAGACTTTTGAATGCCATCTCTTTCCAAGAAGCTGGCACATTGACCCGTGTAGTGCTGTCGATTCCTGAACTGTCACTAACATCACTCCGGTAATCACATTGCGTAGTAGAACAATATTCTTGGTGACCCATTGTACGAGTAAGTAAACTAACAAATGACATACAACTTATTAAGTAACACTTTCTATGAACGCCATGTCTAGAAGAATCCAGGAACATCTTCACAACACATTTCAATGCATTCATAAAGCATTATAAACATGCCTGTAAATATTTTATAAAAAGACATAAATTTAAAGCCATGTTTATTATGCACTATGAATGCTTTATGAAGCTGTCATCTATAATGCACTATAGATACCTTCATAAGGCAGCACAAAACATCTTTCTTATATTCACTATTATAATGCATTATGAAGGTATCTGTAGTGCAGCTTCATTGGAACTTATGAAGTATTATAATAAATACTATAAAGCCTTATGACATTCAACAGAATATGCTATAATGCTTTATTAATTCTTATACTGATCATTATACCTCATCATGAAGGTATCTATGATGCATTATAGATGACAGCTTTAAGTAATTTGTTACCAGTCATTCCTCTAAGGTCAACAGAGAAATAAAAGGAGTAGCGATGAAAATGATAAATTTCCTTCTTTTCAATTCAAAGGGGGCCATCATCAGCTCTTTGTAATAAGTTAACTGTGTTTAATGCATACATAAATAGTAACATGTAATTACACTTTTTTCTTCTTTTTTTCCACTGAGTTAATTGTTCCATTCTTTTAATTTCCTCTGTCTTCAGTATGTTATATCCTGGCCTAATATTATGATGAAGTACCTGCCGTCTGTTGGTGACGCTTTGCAAAAGAAGAGCTGATGAACAAAGTCATTATTAATTATACACAAACGATGTCTATTTATCACAAGCCTGTTTTTCTATGCATACAATGGTCTGCAAGATGCTTGTATACCTTACTTTTAAATAGAGACTAAAATCAACCCTTTTTGTTTTCTGTAGTTCCTGACTAAATTACTAGAGTGGTCAGAGTTGCCAAAATTACATTATGGAATACAGTTCTATGCTTGGTACATTTTTATCCAAGCAATAGAAAAAGCCCCAACAAGCTTTGTTTGAATTGGAGGTTATTACAATACAAAAACAGTTAATCTCTCTAGCAACAATATTGATAAGTATTGCAGCTGCATTGTACTGTACACTCACTATTGTTGATAGAATCACAGTGAGGCTGAACTTTGTTCACACATTTTCTGAGTAGATGTGTTCATTCAGAAAGACTCATAGATAATTATGACATTTTTATTTTTTTCAGAAACAATTAAATACAAGCAGGTGGTGTAGACCAGTGTTTCCTGAAAAGAATCTTCAAGCCCAGTCAAAAGCTTTTATTGACTATTTTTGTGTACACTTCAGGTACAACAAAAACACAATCCAACAGACCTCCACTTCTGCTTTCTTGTTCTTAAGAAGCCTTAAATTGGCCACAGAGGAGTGTGGCTGAACTAACAAACCAATGCTCAGGTATGGTTGCCAGGAGCCACTGACAGATGGGTGTGCCTCGCTGGCTGTTTGCCAGAACCTGGCTTAAGAAGTCAACCTCATTCCATTTCATTCTGCTTTCTGAGCTTGTAACTGCAATACAGCTACCAGTATCTGTACTGTATCTATTCAGCTTCTGCCATAAACAAAGATAAATATTCAAATATACATGTGGCTGAGGTTATACAGCTTCACTATGATGTTACTGGGCTGAATGTGAACATTCATGGTGATATTTTCCACAACAATCACATAAAGCAACTAACATGAAAAACAGCTTTGAGCCACTGCAGACAATGATCAATGGGGATAAATGGTATAAGTGAGTGAGTGAGAATGAGAAATTGAAATAAATAAATAAATAAATAAATAAATAAATAATACATCCACTCATGGCTGACACTTTAAGGTTATTAAGTGTTGTAGTTGTAGAGAGAATGTTTTGTGTTAAGTAATCCTGCAGGTAAATCTAGGATGTAACACAAGGTCGCTTTGAAGTGCTTGGTGGTTTTATACAAATGTCAATGTCAATGGAGTTGGTAGTGGAAGGGGTGATCTTTAGCAATAAATATTGTATGTAACTAGCTCATGTTCCTCTATCATCATCTATAACCCCGAAAATGTTTTAAATGAATTCAGAAATGCAAAACTATTTTTAGCATGATTGTAATAAACAAATAAACAACAATTATGTAAAACTGTAAATTTCAAATGAAAACTCAAAATGTGGAGTATTAAATATACGACTTCTATAATAACATTTACCAGTGCATTCAAGCTATATATTTTTAATGGTTATACTTCAGAGAGAAAAAGGTAGTATTACAATATTACTTATGTATTAATGAAATTCTTAATGAATTGTCACATCTTTTATCTCAAGCAATTATATTTGTTACTATGGCTGTTAATTCTGCAGGCCTTTGTGAGCTACTGAAGGTACAACTGAAAGAACCAATAATGATTAACAGAAGTGAAATACTGACCTGATGTTTATTCATCATTAATGAATCATTATGCATCATTTATCCCAAGCAGCTATTATATTTGTTACTGACAAGTATTTGTGCCCCCTCAACTAAAGTGTTACCTTTTAAATCAATGTAAATATAATTTGGTACTAGCAGTCATATAACGATGCAACTATAATTCATAGCATTTATGTAGAAAATTATATGATAACTAGATTTAAAACCATAACATTAATACACCTGCTTTGTTGCGATTCAAACATTTCATTTATCATGTTAGGCAGAATTACATATGTTTATCTTGCCTGCAGTCACATAGAGAGTGAGCTATTTCCAACTCAAGGGAAAAAAAAATAATTTCCATCCGATCACAAACAGCCTGGAACTCTGTGGTCCATCAAGAGGACCTGCTGTCTTTCTCTTCTTCTCCCAGGCATAGCCTTGATATCTTCAGCTCTAAGCGACTTCAGCCACAGAGCTTTGTTTAACTAAAGACCCCCCAGTGTAAGCAGCATATTACTTTTAGCTATCATAGCAATAAGAGTACGATGCACATCTCTGAGTCCCTGCTGAGTGTACGATCGCATATCCATGCCCATCAGATACAAGTTTTGTAACATGGAGGATTTTGATATTCAGGCTGAAATTAATATTTGTTTCCATGACTGTAGCAGTAATAGGAGAGGCTGATGTCACCATATGTCTCTCTGGCTGCCTTGTGCTGCCGTGTTGCATCTGGTGGGCTTGGCTCTGTGAACAAATGCATGGAGGTCACTTTGCCGTTAATCCTCTTGGCGAGTAAAATCTGGATGGGTGGGGGGAGGAGATGTAGTTGTAACTGATAGCCAATGTCAGGAAATAAATTTGCCTGCTGAGGAAATGCCAGTTAAACTGTGTCACAACAAATGTTGCCATTACGTGGAACACGTTGCCATGTATCTACACTAGTTTGTATAAACAACCAGGTTGAACAAACTCGGAATGTGAGCTAATCTTCTTTTTGAGTGGGTTAGAACACCCCCAACAATAAGTCTTCCATTTTCATATGCACTTATGTAAAAGGAAAAGTAATTATAGCATTAATAAACTTATTAAATTATTCAGAACAATATATTTTATACGTGATTAAAACTGATATTGTTAATATTCTTTGGAAGCTCCCATTTTGATTAATTAAAAATAAGCTTGCATTTAAATAATTTTAGAATGAATATATTAATTTAAATGATAATTGATGTATTTATTGTATTTAAAGAAATTAATGTTTTAATGGGTGTGTATCAAATATTTCAGCCCATTTTACTTCACAGGGTTTTCCTCAAAAAATAAAAGTCATCTTCATCTTAAATAATTTAATTTAACTTTCTCCTTGCACTCTGTCAATACTCTACAGTATTGTGGATTTTTTGTGAACATGTTTGCTTGGAATGGTCTGCTGAATGACCATTCCGTTCAGAGGTATTCTTGACATGTTAGACTGTGGTTGCCCATTGCTTGCTGGAGAATAACAGATCTCTTGATATTGTAAAAATCTGAAATATGTTTCATTACAATATGACTCTATCCACATTCCTTGTATATGGTCAGTCAATATAACAGAAAAAAAAATTGTATGGGCATACCCTCCCCCAAACACTGAATCCAACAAGTTCAACAACCTTCATATATATAAATTTAGCAATCTTTTAACTTCATTTCTTCCAATAGGCACTAGCAGTCTTTAACAGATATGTTGTTAATGACTTTTTTGTTAGCATTATGAGGTGTTGCCAAGGAATCAAAATTAAAAAAGCAAAGAATGGTCTTCACTCATGTTAATAATAATAATAATAATAATAATAATAATAATAATAATAATATGATATGATACAATATGATATTTTCTGCCTGCACTCTATTTTATTTCAAGATCATATATGGATATATAGTTCATGTATTGAAATTAACATTTTGAGAGAAATATCCAGACATTGTATAAGAGAGTTTAATTTATTTTAAGGGTTTTGATTATTTTTTTAGAAAAAGAAAAGCAAATAAATAAAAACTTATTTAAAGGGCCAAAATGTAGCTGCTGGTATTAGTACATCACTCCCCAATCCCCATATTGTGTGTCATCCTGACAAAGGCGATATTGCTTTATGTCTTTTAGTACATAAAATTAAACTAGCAGAGCTACACATTTCTTCTTGGAGTCAATTTAAATGTGCTGTCACAGTCACATGTCATGATAATGGTCATACACTGAGACATGGTTGATGTATTCAGGATTAACAACTGTACAGTGCTATTATCACGTCTGGGATGATCCCTACTTTACACCCTGGGTGGGAAATATTAAAATATATAATCATAAACATTTATAAGTTGATCTCCAAATTAATGTAGTATTAACACAAAGGGGAATACATGGGAATTTGTCACAAAATCCATTAACATAAAATATCTTTTTTTTTAATTCATTTGAAGACAAACTATACAAAATATACAATTTAATTGACTAAACTGTCAATTTTACCTCTGGGGTAGTTAATCAGTTAGTTATGTTGCCATTTATTTCGGTAAAAAAAAAGGTATTTCATCAAATCCAGGACAGGAGTTAGATGAGAAAAAAAGTCAAAACTAAGAAAAAATTAAACATCCATCCATCCATTTTCTATACCTGCTTGGAATATTCAGTGTCACAGAGGTCTGGAGCTTATCCTCGAAGCTATGGACGCAAAGCAGAAAATAACGCAGAACAGGAAGCCAACCCATCACAGGGCATGCACATCATTCACACCTATGGATAATTTGTGAACTCCAGTTCACCTTAGCATCTTCTTGGACTGTGGGAGGATAC
The DNA here is from genome assembly GCA_011763525.2 of Mormyrus iriodes. Classification (NCBI taxonomy): domain Eukaryota; kingdom Metazoa; phylum Chordata; class Actinopteri; order Osteoglossiformes; family Mormyridae; genus Mormyrus; species Mormyrus iriodes. Next base: position 38,048,808 of record JAAGVU020000001.1, read on the forward strand.
CAGAGTAAAAACAGAGCAATTAAGTAAATTCATAACTGATTGTTAATTGTAAGTCAAATTAATTGAAGTTGAAAAATTTAAAACATTTAATGTATTTTTCTGTTGCTGATTTTTGGCTCCTTATTTTGGGAAATTGGTTAAAAAATCATCAACTAAGAACAACAAATGACTATTATCACTAATAATTTTAATATCCCTAAAATTTAAGGGAAGCTATACTGAGATGGACTTATAGTCCTACTTTCACTGGAATGTTGTCAAAAAGAGGATCAATATTACGTCAATTGCTCTAAAGAAAAATAACTTTTTTTTTATTCTAAAGTTTGTGAGAATGATCCATATTGTAATATTTGTTTGATGGTTTAACTTAAACTTGTGATGTACAAATTATTCATTTCCAGCAAAAATATTACTTGCAAGCAAGTACAAGCTAAGTTTCAATGATTTAAAAAGCCTTGATGAACAGATGGCAGATATTGTATTATAAAAATGGATGTTAAATGATTGTTTTATAATTACACACCTTTATTGATAGCGATTAATGATGTGTACCACATTTACATATAATTGCATGTACTCAACAGACAGATCGAAACACTAATTAATCATGATCATGTCCAAAAATTTGAAATCTATATGGCAAATGGCTCTTAAAAAAGATGTCTGAAAACCAATACCAAGAATGCAAAGATCATGGTTGTGATCTTGGCAAGAGTGGTTTTGCTAACTTGCTTTGCAAAAACAAATTTGGGGTGCAATGGATGATGGAATTGTTCTCATTTGGCAAGTATGCCACTGATGCATCCTTGATACTTTGGGCGGAACAGGAATGACATGTCCTTTGTACTTCTGGCATGTTCTTCAATAGCAAGAACAAAAAGATTGTACTTGTGGTCTTGGCAAGAGTGGTCTTGCTAACTTTCCTCCCAAGAATGAATCTGGGATTGAATGAATCATGGGATTATTCGTGTTTGGTAAGGATGCAACTGATGTATCATTGAAATTTGGGGCAGGATAAGGACAACATCTGGGGATTTTTACCGTCCTCTGTACTTCTGCGTTTAGTATTGGAACTGGTCCTTGGCAATGGATGACGTAAAACGGGTATACAAGAACACAAGTACAGTGAAGTACGCATGTTAAGAAACATCCAAGGAGCCTTCGAAATGGGATAGTCTTGTCTCGCCACTGTGACGCATTCAGTCTTCCAATGAAGCCTTAAAAGGCTACAGCCCCTGAAGTGGGATACATTCATTGTTTACAACCAGAAAGGAATATTATTGGTCTGACTTAAAATCTTTGCTCATATTGTTCTCACATTTGGGTACAAAGTACTGCATGGGTCAACGAGATTAAATAAATAATAATGTGCTATGACTTTAAAATTAAAAATTTTCCAGCTCTATTAACAATATTATTTTGGATGTATAACTGATGTCACATTAAGGAGCATAGGAAACAGGGGGACAGAGGGCATGTGCCATCCATTTTCTGTAACCACTTATCCCAATTGGGGTCGCAGGGGGTCCGGAGCCTATCCTGCAGGCTGTGGATGCAAAGCAAGGAAAAATCCAGGATGGGGGAGCAACCCATTGCAGGGCACATTCACACAACCCTATGGGCAATTTGGTAACTTCAACCAGCCTCAGCATGTTTCTGGACCTTGGCGGGAAACCAGAGAACCCGGAGGGAACCCCACAACGAAACAGGGAGAACATGCACACATAAAAAACATAAATACAACCCAGGTGGAGAATCAAACCCCGGTCCTGGGGGTGTGAGGCAACAGTGCTAACCACTGCACCACATGGACTCCCCAATATTTAATTTGGATTCATTCGCCTACCCAATAAACAGACCTTTAAGACCATTTAAATTATTAAGTTGTGTCCCAACTTCCCCCTCCAAAATCAAACTCTCTCCTAGGCTGTTGGTTACATTATTATACTCCTAGGTGTTAAATAGGGTTATGCATTAAAATGTAGCAAGTCACACACAGAAACTGTTTCAGTGTAAGCAAAATAGCATTTAACTATAGCCCAAAGCTGTATTACAACCTCAGGCAAATAACACATACTGATAAAATAGGGGTTTTTGATGGTTTAAACCCCCATATTTATAATACTGCATACAGTAAAATAGTCTGGTACATCGTCATAAATGCAATCTCAAGTTCACTTTCATCTGCATGCCCGTTTTTTGTGAATCCTTCATGTTTTAATCTCTTATAATGAATTCCATAATGCAAATTCACCACCAACAGCCAGGAAATGGAGTGAATTTACTCCACTTTGCAAATACAAATGTGATTAATAATTCTGCATAAACGACAGATTCAGCCTCTGCTACCCCACCATGCCCCCCCTTCCCCCACCTTGCTATTTCAGTAAGTACTTGCCATTACAATTCACTGTAATATGGGTTCAAAGTCACTGTGGCAAGCTTTAAATATCAATCTTTCTGGAGTTGCTATCATGGATCACACAACTAACCAATGACCTTTTAATGTGAAATGTGTAATTAACTGCTCAGAAGCAGATTTCTCATAATCTCAGCTGTGTAAGTGTTTGTATGGTAAATTCAGGAGAATTTTGGTTCCAACATGGCAAATACTAGTGAAAGAAAGACTGCTTAGTTGATGAATGCTAGGAATACAGAATTCAGAGTCTTACAAAACATAAAGCGATTACCTTTTCACTGTAGCAAGGTACTTTTAGTATAAAGATGTTGAGTAGTTTAGTAGGCACCACTCATAGATGTTTGTTGCCAGGGAAACAAATGCAAGCTCCACCTCCATAGGTTAACTAAGGCTGAGAATTGAGATTGCAGAATTGTGAAAAGAAACAAGTCTACGTCAGTTGAACAGTTGAAGACAATGAAAGTTCAGACCATCTCAAATTGCCTGACAAAGCCTAACATGATTACTAGAACAATCTAAATCTGCAATTGTTACTAAACTGAAGCAGTTTTACATGGTGGGGCAGGTCACTTTGCTGGCTGTGAGACACTTATTTATAACTGCAGAAATCATTTGTGTAGAGTCATTAGAGCTGATGCAACTACTTATTAGTGGGAGTGATTAATTTCATGACATTGGGCAATACGTAACTTTCTTTCCTAAAAAATGGAATATACAGTATGTATCAAAAATATTTTTCATCCATTCACTCAGGTTCCTTTTTATATATAAATTTTTTCTCGGCACTAACACAAAGAATATCACAAAAGTACATTTTCCTATCTAATGTACATTGTGATACTTGCCATCATTTATTTTCTATAACCACACTCAGGGTCACTATAACCTAAAGCATGGAAGCATTGTGCCTAAGGAAAGGTATGGAACAGCAGTCATCTGGAATGGGATAGCAGTTACTTGTAGTGTTCTCACTAAAATGCAGTCAACAATGGCCCTAAACATCACGTATGTGCAAAGTAGTTCCCATATTTGTTTCAATTACCCTGGAGATGTGAGGTGAAGACACTATTTTATGAGCTATGGCACTTATAATAACGGCATGACTTACCAGTACCTGTATAAGTTCTTAGTCTTTTTGTTTACCTTTCATAAACCTGTGTGAAACCTTGTGTGAAGCTGAAGAAAAAATTCTGCTCTGGAATAGATTCCGATATTAGTATCTCTATGTAGCCAATAGCACAAGTTTTGCAAGCAAATTGATACCCAAAAAAAACACCTAACTAAGCGTTTTTAAAGTAATCCACACTTTAATAAACGATGGTGTGCTTCATGAAGGGAACTGGTCTGTATAGCAAGGAGAAGTGTGGAACCAACTGGAAAATAGTCACAGTGAGTCAAGGCAAACTGCATAGTCATTCATGAAACCATGAAGTGAGGGATAAAGTGGACGGAGCACTGTGCAGAGATATATCAACTACTGAGGGTTTGTTGTTTTGATATCACATTTTGAAAGAAATAAGTGATCCTTAAATTTTACTTTAAAATGAACTGTAGCTTTACTCAAGATAAAAATATGACTTTATAAATTATGTCTTTATATGAAAGGTTTTAACAAAAGAAATATCTTGAAATCATACTTGTTCAAGTAATTGCATCTTTTAATTTTATTTTTTAAATTAAGACTTAAGCAACGGTTTTGGGAACGCTGATATAGCATCACAACACCAGAACATGCCCAAAGCAGCAACAAGAGAAGTCATACTGAGAAGGACTCACAGACCTACTGTCACTGGAATGCTGTCAAATAAAAGGATCGATATCTGTAATCTGATGTGTCATGTAATTCAACTCAACATTCAGCACCCCAGCTCCTTCAGAATTGGGTGTTTTTTGTCATTTCCTCCTTTGCTCAAGACCAGTGTGGTAAATTGTTTGCTGCAGGGGATCAAACTACGGGTAGCATACACACACATGCATATGCACCATGCATAAGATAAGGTAAGGTAAGGTAAGATAAGATAAGATAATATAAGATAAGATAAAAGATATTATTGTCACTGCACAGAGCAGCAAATTGTCAGATAGCAGAGTAAACTGTGTGGCACTGGCAGGGACGATTTGGTATGTTTTTCATGGGCACAACCCACATACTCAGCTCTGCTACTCAGCTCACAAATGCATTTTCCTTACACATGTGGTACCATTTAAAAGGGAACTAAACAGGCTTTCCAACAGTATAAGATTTATTGGCAAGAAACATTGTTGTAATAAAGAAATAATCAACCAAACATAAATTGTCTTACTTTTTGTGCTATGTTTATAAGTACACAATGTACAAAGAAGTATGAGGACAGAAATCTATGTTCTCTGAAATAAATCTGTATGTTTATTTTTTTAAAGTGTTGGGAAATATCCAAATTTGGTCACTACAGACATCATCTACAACTCTGTAACATGAGGTATTTATGTTTTTACAGTTGCAAGTATGTTGCAAAATATTTCAATGTGTATCATATTTTTCCTTTTGGAAAAAAAAAGAAATTGCAGGCGGTATTGGGAATTTCAACAGAAAGCAGTCAGCTAAGATGAGTACATGTTTTAATCATTTTTGAAGAGTGCAGCCAGTCAAATTGTGAAGCAGAACAATACTTTGGGATTTGACTGATACTGAGGGAATTTGGAGCCGACAAAAACATATCCGTCTACATTAATGTTCCGCCATGCTTGTATGTTCTACATATGGAATTTTTTATTATTCTTAATCTGAAATGCCATAAGGCCGTTTTTTTCTGGTAACACAAGTAAAATTTGGCTCCAGGACAAAGATCAATGACATGCACCTCTGCTCTCAGGACCATCCAGCCACATATTTTTTAATAGACTTTTAACAACTTCTGGATAATAAAATAATATTTGGATTTTTAAAAGTCATATCTAAGCTGTTAATGAGTAAAGAGCAATTTTATAATGATTAATACCAGACCTGCAAAGGGAATAGCATTAATAGATTGAAGCAACTGTAATAAATATTAATTAATATTAAAATACCAAGTCATTTAAATGAGAAATGAGGGAAAATGATATCTCATTATTGTTGAACATTAATCTAATGTTCCTCATTGTGGCTCTTTAAATATATGACTTAGGGTGGCCACAAGCACAGATAGAATCAACGGTAGGAAGAAACATATCTTCCCTTGACAAAAGCAGCAGGTTTAAATAGACCAGTGGTTGGTCTGGGCTTGTAGTATTCTACTGATAAATGCTGAATTTAGGTGCATATTAAATAGAATACAGACGCTCCCTGGGTTACGATGGCCCATGTTACGATATTTTGACTTTACGATGGATAAATGGTCTTCACTCTCAGTACACTATTCAATAAATTACATGAGATATTCAACACTTCAAAAAAGGCATTAAAATAGGCATTGTGTTAATGATTTTCCCAACTGTAGGCTAATGTAAGTGCTCCAAATATGTTTAAGGTAGGCTAGGCTATGATTTTTGTTACATTAATTGTACTTTATATACAGTTAAGCCCAAAATTATGCATACCTATACCAAATATTGATCTATAATGAATTTTTATTTGACCAGTAGGTTTATTTTGTCTAGAAATGGCATAAGCATCTGACAAAGGATGGTCAGATATTGTGCTAGAGATATAAATGAATAATTTTAAATTAAAAAATGGCATGTTCAAAATTATTCATAACCTTTTTCAATAATCAATGGCAAATCCTTTATTTACCATTGCAGCAATCAAATGGTTCTTATAATTGCTAACAAGCTTTTTGCATGTCTCCACTGGGATTTTGGCCCACTTGTCTTTTGCAAAGATCTCCGGGTCTTTGAGGTTGGACGGCTCCCTTGCCATAACTGTGGTCTTCAGATCCCTCCACAGATTCTCAATGGAATTCAGGTCTGAACCCTAGCTGGTTTATCGGAAAGAAACCCCATCAGCGTGTATAAAAAAATAAGTACAAATTAATATTAAATACTGTATATTGGCATGCTTATCACCCCATTCAGGGTGTACCCAAGCCTCATGCCCTCTACCGCCTGGGACAGGCTGCACCCCCCATCCCCCAGAGTATAACCCTAACCAGGATAAATGTTTCAAAAGTATATGGATAGATGAACTATGCTGATGTCAACATGGCTCAGTGCCCAAATTAGAATGATGGAGAAAAAGTATTATAATGTACTTCAAATGGAAGTGGTGATGTCCTTGATAAACTGCTCTATAAACTGTTACGAAGAATATTAGACTTACAGTATGGATTGTGTAGAACCAAGAGAACTTCATTAAAAACGCATTTGTACTTCCTCTCTTGGGTACGATTTCCTCCTAGAGGCATTGTCCTATGGTAGCCTTTCTTCTGGTACTATTTGCAGCATTTGTATGGTATTTCTTTTGTTTACACCATTACTATCTGTGGTTTGAATTATAGCCTTTGTGTTATGACGGGAGCGCGGCATGGTGCCGACAGGAAGCAAGGGGAAAAAGATCCACTAGCGACTGTGGGGAACACGGGGATTTATTAACACAAGGGACAACTCAGGGAAACTTAAACCAAAAAAAAGGCCACAAGGTATCCAAACCAAAAACAGGGAAAAACACAGGCTAAGGAACTAGGGCTCACAGCAGGGCAGTACAAAGAAAGACCAGGACAAACTCTAAGCAAGACTACCAACAAGGAACCAACCCGCTACGCTACAACACCATCAATGACTCGCCAAAGAACTAACCATGAACAGATACTTAAATACACACACTGGAGGCTGTGGCAAACAAGGAGCAGGTGTAACTAATAAAAGGAAAATCAACCAATGAACACAGGACAGGGAAAAAGCCAACAGGTAATGAATCTTAATGAATTAACTAAACAATGAACAAATACTAGAAACTAGGAACATGACAGAAATTAAACACTGGGAACACAGGTATACAAAAAGCAGGGGACTAAATATACAAACCAAATTAACCAAGGACACAGAACTCAAATACAATAAACTTGCCACAGATGAGGCTAGACTCAAACCTGAGTCTCGCAGCTACAGCCTCTATGCTGCCTGCTCAGCCCACTGAGCTACAGTGGCCAGAGAAACCGGAGAAACACAAGGGTACTGTAGACCAGACACAGACAGAGGAGGAAGGCCACAGAGGGAGGGGTCAACAGACACCAACCATGACACTTTGTGTAAGTAATATTTTGCTCAATTTGTTTTAATTCTCTGTAAAAAAATCGGTATAATATACGAAGTTGTCTATGTACCGGGCATCGAACGTCAATATGAAACTGATTAGCTTGCTTTCGTCAAAAGATATTAAAGCCAGAAAACTGAATATGAAATATGAGACTAAGTTTACTGCGGTGCGTACATCATCATTTACTCTCTCAAATGATGGCTGTGTGTTAGGGACAGCAGCAATGCTGTTGCTACATGTACTTACAATAGTACTGACAAAACCTGGGTCACTCAGGAAGATAATTTAAAAAATATTTAATTTCTTTTTAGGTTTAGTCGTTCACACTTTTCACCAACGGTAATTTCATTAGCTTTCCTTGTACATATACCAGGTTTCATTGTGTATATATATCCAAGTTCATTGTATATATATCAGATATCATTGTATATATATATCATCTTTCATTCGATATATATTCCAGGTTTCATTGTATATATATCAGCTTTCATTCTATATATTCCAGGTTTCATTGTATGCATATTGGCTTTCATTCCATATATTCCGGGTGTCATTATATTGTTACATACCCCAATCTACGGGGGTTGGGGAGTGCAAAGAACAAAAGGGCGCGGTACAAAAAACAGGGTCGTATTAACACGGAGTGCGCATTTACAGGTTTGCTCACAACAGTGTATTTACAGACTTCAAGAGTGACCCAGGCCAATACAACAAACAAAACAGTCAAACAAACCAAAAACCCACACTAACTTCCATACAAATAAAAAGGAGACAAAACACAATCATTTTCACTGTTTCCCTACCCAAATATACAATGAATTGAAACAAAAAAACGGCAATCACTCTTTACACCATACATGGTACACACTCCGAACGTCAAAACCAAGGGCTAGGTTTTCTTGTAGTCAGGAACACAGGTAAAAGGGTCCGTACACAAGAAGGGCCAATACAGATATAGGCGACCAGAACCAGGAGCAAAGCAAAAAGCAAAAAAAAAAACAAAAACAAACCAAAGTCAAGCCATCGAAAGTGACCACATATATATCGGCTTTTATCCCATATATATCAAATTACCTTGTATATCGTATTCATTCCAAATATATCAAAGATGATCAAATATTTCCTGTTCGGCGTGGCATTATTGAAGGACCAGGTAATTAATGGTATATTCTTAGTTTTACACATATATATATATATATATATATATATATATATATATATATAAAAGCATCAATAAACGCCCCTATTTTTATTTAAAAATATACTGTATTATGTATGAACAACCTGATGCTTCTGTTTGAAAATGGACAATCATTCATCTAGTGAATGGACCTTTTCCACACAACATGGAAATCCCTCATCTCCATTATTGGCAATGTTCCTGAGTGTAGGTGATCACCTTCTGTGGCCTGCATCTTTCAAGTACCAGATGTGTTCTCCTGGAACAAGGCCAGGAGGATTGTGCTGGCAAGATGGGGCTCAAACCATGTAGCCCTCCTTTCTTTCCTGCTGGTTCAGTAAGCAGATCCAAAGCACCAGACCTCAGGCCCCCTCTGCAGGGGTGCAGATAAACAGCGAGCCACCACTTAGTTCCATTGTGTTCTTTGTGCCTACATGCTCACTTGTGAATTTGCATTCACATGAACATATCCATGAACACAAATGATAATTTAGAAACGTCAATGACACTTTATTTGTTGCTCTAGAATATGTTTCTATCACATATTACTTTTGTAGTAAAGTTCAAATGTAAATTTGAGTTACAATGTGTGAAGGCAGTCATTTTTTCATTTCAGATATGGCCATGAATAACATTTAATTAATTTTAACTAGGTCTTTTATCCAGTGTGTTTTTTTTTTTTTAACTGCAGTAATGAACTATGATGAACTAGGTACTATAGCTCATGAACTATATGCTAATCTGATATGACCTAGGGCAGGGGTGCCCAACACTTCGATCGCGATCTACCGGTCAATCGCAAAGGCAACGCGAGTCGATCGCGGGGCCCTTCCATTCAAAATAAACTCTACCGCACATAGGAGACTGCGCAACGTAAAAATGAGTGAACCACGAGCCACAGAATACACTACAGTACAGGTAGTGTGGGTAGATCGCACGTCATTAAAAAAATGTTAATTTTTGCTGTTAAATGCTGTTAGCCTATCGTCCATTCCCAATGTGGCATTTGGCACTTGATTGACATACGGTACAGCCAATCTGAGATCTTGTCTTTTGTAACACAAGGCCGCGCATGCTAGGTCAACCGTGCGAGCTACTACAAAACTCCAGTGAACAAATCACCTAGTTACAGCTTCCAATTTATGCAACTGTGGTTGATTCCATTCAGTTCAAGATGTCATCAAAGTAAGGTAATGGCCAAAAATGTACAGAATTGTATTGTGCCATACATGTTAAGGTAAACAATATATATTTTAAATATAAAGTAGACTCGGTATATATATATAAATAAATATATGTTTAACATTTTTATTGTTGGTAGGTCATTTTGACTTGGTCATTTTAAAAATAGCTCGCAAGCCAAAAAAGTGTGGGCACTCCTGACCTAAGGCTTAAGGTTAACATGTAGGATTTCCACTTTGAGACTGTGTCTGGAAGCGATGGGGAAAGACATCAGGTGTTTCGTTTATCATTTGTTTCATCAGGAAATGAGGTTCCAGTCATCAACACTAATGACACTTTGGCTAAGGAGGATATTGAAGGGTGAAGGAAGTGAAGAAGATCATCTGAGAAAATGGATGCTGGGCTGTGACTTCTGTCAGAAAGGTACATTTTTCATGAAAAAGTTTTAGGGTTTTTTAAATCTTATATTTAAAAAACCTGTGATTGACTTGAATCCCTTAGGTTATTTTTGGTGTTTGTATTACTAATATATTGTAGCGTTTGGCAGACAGCGGCGTCGCGACAGTAGCAAAAGATGAAGAAGCTTGCTTGCAGAGGAAAACAACGTCCTTTTATTAAGCCCTTGAAAGGACTTACACAGGCAGCAAATAATCACTGAAACACAAGAAGGTCTGACACTGGACTGTAAGGTACACACATGGTGGGTAATTTATACAACGGCTGAAGACACGCCAGGATCTGATAAGGTTTACATATAACACAAGCCATATGCAAAAATAGGAAAGTATGTCCCAGTATGCTCTGGTGCTACACTGCCCTCCTCCCTGAGGTTGACTGTTTCAACCACCACAGCCAGTCCTCCATCACATCCTCCAAAACAAATTGCCAAGGACTTTGGGGCAGCTGCCAACAGCTTACGCATGGAGCAGCTGGGGACCGCTGGCAGAACCAGGCTGCTAGTGGGCACCAGGCGGCTAGGAAGCTCTGGCGGTACAGGTCCCCCCGGGTCCCGGCCCTTCTTCTTCCATGGCTTGGTGGAGACCTGATGCTGACCACCAGGCTGTTTTCTCTGCTGGCCCTTTGGCTCTGCACCTCGTGTGGCCTCACCCAGCCACTCTCACTCTGCCAGTTACTCCCAAACTTCTCCAAGCTATGTCACCCCTACTCCTGGGATGCGTGCAGCTGCTGTTAGTCCTGCTCGCCTTTCTCCCACTGCTCTGTCAGCTCGCTACGTTCATGGGCTAGCTGAGTCTCCATAGCACGGCAACCCTCCACATGGCCGAGCAATGCTGCTTCGCGGTCAAGTAATGCCACCTCCACTGCCTCAGCCAGATGTTTCCGGCTGTCACACTCGCATGACCAGCTGGCCGATTCCTTGCACAGTCGTTCCCAGTCATGCTGGCTCTGTCACCGCGGCTTGCATTGCTCCTTAGCTAGCTGGGCTTCCAGCATGCAGCACGCCTCCTCATGACTGAGGAGTGTAGCTTCAGCCTGCTGCCTCCATGGATCAAGCTTGCATCTGGGGTCATGCTGTAGCTATTTGCGGGTGGCAAAGCAGGCACATCCTCCAGGAGCCACTGGCTTCTCCAGTTGCCAATGCCATCTTGGACAGGGAGCCAGGGGAATGGCAGGAGTGGCTTCAGGGCAGGCTGCAGCAGCATGGGGGTCCGGCAGGCTGGCAGGGGTGGCTTCAGGGCATGTTGCACAGATTCGGGGATTCTTGGAAGGAATGGACAGCACATCCTTCACAGTGGTGACAAAATACAAGGAGACTTGCTTACAAGGGAAAACAACACCTTTTCATTAAGGAGGTCTGACCCTGGACTGTAAAGCACACACATGATAGGTAATTTTTACAACAGCTAAAGAAACCAAAGATTGGACAGGGTGCCCAGATAACATGGGAAAAGACACAAATGACAAAAGGAAATACAACACAAGTATTAACAATGACACGCACAGGGGCTATTTACAATATTCCAGCATGCTCTGGTGCTACAATATTCATTTGTGATTTTAGCAACATAGTTAGATAATACATTGATAAAATAAATGAGCAATTAGCCTTTCAATAAGGAAAATGCACATGAATAGGACAGGCAAATTTATTATGTTATCTTTTAAAATTCTTTGATTTCTCGTATTTCAAAGAGAGGCTTATTTTCTGAAAACAATGTAGATCATAGATACACATAGCAGTTTCAGAATATTTGAACAGGTCCTGGGAGTCTATAGAGCTGCGTGTATTTCAGTCATGCCAGTGGGGATGTAGTTGGAGAGTGTCATAAAGGGCATGGGCCCGTAACCCAAGCATTTCTGGTTTGAGTCCCCACAGAGGTTCTGCAGATATATCCTTGACTAAAATACTTGACCTAATTTGCAAAAATAGCCAGTGGTGTAAATGGGCGGGAAATATCCAAGCTGTTTTGGTTAAAAGTACCAGCTAAATATAAATATTGCAGAGATTTCATGTGATAATGCTTGAAATAGTCAAAATTACAACTTGAGGATGATTTGTTTATTTTACTATAAAATGTGCTGCAAATATTTTGAAATATGATTACATGTCAGGGGCGGCACGGTGGTGCAGTGGTTAGCACTGTTGCCTCACACCTCTGGGATCGGGGTTCACGTCTCCGCCCAGGT
>JAAGVU020000001.1:38061549-38072556 GCA_011763525.2 Mormyrus iriodes
TCCGGGATAGGCTCCGGACCCCCCGCGACCCGAAATGGAATAAGCGGTTCTGGAAAATGGATGGATGGATGGATGATTACATGTCCATGTTTGCAAATTTTTTTAATGTACAAAACTGATGCTACCATCAACTACAGAAAAAAAAAATTGATATTGAGTGACACTCTAGCTAATAATGCAAACACAAAAGAACAAGGTTTTTTTCCGATTTCGATTCCTGAAAAACAATAGTACACAAGTGGTAAACAGTACAGCAGCCCTGGCTGCTATTTATATTCCAGTATATGTAGATACTTTTCACACCCTGCCACTGTGATAAATGCTACAGAGCATCTGTTGCAGCATCTTTTAGTGGAAAGCATCATTTCATTTTTTTTTTCTTTTTTTGCCGCAGTCAGTCAGTCATTCACAGCTCCTTCCCTGTACATTTTTTGGAGGGGAGAGGGAATTCACTTTAAATTATATTAAATAGCAAATACTGCAATCCAGCTAGCTTAGAAATACATCTATTTTTAAAATCTTAATGTCATGTGTAGGAAGTGCTTTTTGAGTTCACTTCCCAATGTACAATGCAATCCCCTCTGACCTACTTTTGATCAGAGCTCCAATTTGGACCACCCCTCTGGCAATCTTGGGCTACCCTACAATACTGCCCCTAACACAGTCGAATGGGAATAAGGACAGAAAGGAAAATTTATTCTGGATTGCTGTTCAACTAGGTCTGTGCAATTAAAATAGTACTGTAAAGGTGTATTGATGGTTCCCTGTAACATTTCTCAATGTTTTAAATTCAGTTGTTGTGCAATAATTGAAGCTATTATTTAATTGCAATCTGTAATATCCATATTTAACATAAAAACTACATGTTTTGTGGTGTTATATAGTTACACCAAAGCACATTGTTTCGTTTTTTCTCACACTGCTAATAAACATATAATCACTTGTAACGCAAGTTTCAATCTTGTACGCTTTCCACATGCAACCCAAATCCTTCATTTAATTTGAAAAATGGCTTTCTGAGCCCACCCTGGAGACCAAGGAAAATATCTGCCCAACTTTACAAGTTTATTTATTAAACATCTTGTTTCCTGCCTCGTCAAATTCTTTCCTTTTTGCTGTTCCTTTTGGAATATTTCCATGGGCATTTCAGAACCTCTACAGTGAATATTATACCAAAGTTGTTATGGGGCTCTGCTTACAATAAGAGCACTCAGGCTAGTCAGGATGGATGTGCTGTCAGCTCTCCAAGTGATGAAAGCTCTAATGCAGCGGTAGGGAAGCTGCAACTTGGAGTGGGCGCTTGGAGAACGCCATACAATGAGGAGGAGGAAGTTGATGTATGAGCACAAAGCAGAGCTCTCGCTAAAATGCCATAGCTCTATGTGTGTCCAGATTGTGAATCATACTATGGACTTCATACTGTCCACCCTGTACAGCAAATCCAAAGCCTACACATCAAGACAAATCCAAAACACATCATGCTGGTCTTCCTTCCACCACTTCCTTAATGGATAAGCACACTGATCATGAGGATGAGACGTCTCTTTAAGTGACAGCTGGCTTTACGTAATGCAGGGAAAAAGTTAACTTATTAGGACATCTGTGAACAGCAGCTATTCTTCTTACATGACTGCTGAGTAAAGATAAAACATCACTCTAGGGTTACCGGGTCACAATTTGGCTAATGACTACACTAGTGCCTTGAATTCTCAGAACAAAGGAAGTTAGAGTAAAAAAAAATATAAAATGAGTTATGTTTTCAGATCCCACTAAAACAGAATTGATTTATATACATATGCATGCCATTTTCAGGCAATTTTTCATAATGATATGACTTCATATGATAAATGGATTTAACATAACTTAAATGTAATGGACAATACCCTCAGATATTTATGTAGCCACACAGCAAACCTGGCAGTGTTAATTTAAAACTTGGAGTGTTAAATACTTAAATTAGTGCTGCTGATTTTTGTGCATACATTTATCACTTATCATATTTACTGCATAACACGTGACTTTATCATAATTTCTTTGCATATTGAGTTTTACCCCTTGGAACAGTTGCATTTTTAAGAAAAACAAGTTTAACTTAATGACCAACTCATTCAAAAGTTCAACAGCCAGAACATCTCCTAGATTTATGTAAACTTCCAATTCCTTCAGTGTTGTCTTGCTGTCCTAAAAAGCACATGAACACCTATTGTAAAAGTGAATAAAATATAACAAAAGAAATATGATAATTGCTATTTGTACCATAAGTTCAAAATATCACAGCACAGGTCATTGAATGAACTGTGATACAGCAGAGGTGCCTGAAGAGTCAGGACAGCATTTCTCAGGGGTCACATTACCAAGACACAGTGTCTAATAGCAAATAGTCCAAAACATAGAATAATTGCTTAGAAAGACCCAGCATGTCATCTAGTATAAACCGATGCTCATTTAATGGGTCTGATGAGATGACAGCAAGAGACTGCATAAATGAAACTTAATAAATTACTTTATTCATGTCGGAAGAACAGGCAAGCAGACTAAGTCAACAAGCTGAATTTGTACAAAAAAGATCCAATTTAAGAGAGGAATGCAAGTGCAGCCAGGTTAAGAGGGTTTTGAGGGAACACACAATGCGACAAACGTACAACTCCTGAAGCATGGCTGGCCAGCTGCTGCAGTTTAACAATGGCAGAGAGTGGTGCAGTGATGGAAGGCAAGAGTGACGAAACGAAGGGGTGAGAGCAGGAACACGTCAGTAGGAAATTCATCACAAGTTGCTGGAACAGAGAGTCCCTGTGGTGCTCTGATGGAATTTTATCTCTGTGCTCAAGACAGGTAATAGGAAGCTGAATGATAAAGATGGGGATGGCTGCTAGAGGAGAATCCTCTACTCTTGGCTGTATTTGGAACTGGAGTCTGGACTTGGGTTTTAATTAGAGGAAACATCTTGCCAGGAGTGGCACGGCCCATCTGAGACTGGGATCTATCAGCTGTGACAGATTATGAATAGAGAGAATGTCAATGGAGCAAATGACAACAAGGGCAATGCATTTTCTATTAACTGCATGTATCACATACATATTTATAATATTCCTGTGTATCCTGTGCATCCCATTTTGAATGACTTGTAGACATGCTAAGCCAGGGATTCAAACCACATATGATCTTGAAGCCTATCTGTATTATTTTAAAACAATTGTCAAGAAGTAATTCAAATCTCTTCATTACATATTAGCAGGTGTCTCTGTGGTGCTTTTTAAAATGCTTTATTTATTTATTTGGTTCAGTTGCAATCCACACTTATCCATTTCCAACCTTTACTAAGGCCTAAAACAAGTCTTTAAATATTTTAAAAGCACGAAGACAAGCAACAGTAGCCAGATTAACCTAGCCAGATTTCTGTTGTAATGAAATGTCCCTGTTGTTCACAAACCTACAGTGGAAGCCCCCAAGGCGAGCCCATTAGGTAACTGGAGATCTCCTTGTCAATTACAGCATACAGGTGGGATTAAGGGCCTTTTCAAAGACTGGAATCACTTGGGAATTACAAAGGAAATGAGTTGAGTGCATGGATGTAAACTGAAATGCCTGAGTGAATCTGCTCTGTAATCAAGCCATGCACTTTTAGTTTTTCAGACCAACAGAAGGATAGAATACAGAGTGTCCCTGTGAGTGCCTGTCTCCTTTTTTGTTTTTATAAAAGCACATTTATCATCAACTAATGAATGTGATAAAGATAAGAAAGTTACTGAGTAAGTGAGTGAGTAAAAAGTAGGTGCTGAAGCAGAGGGACTGGGTATTTGCCCTGGCAAAAGAGCATCTTTTTTTTCAGTAAGGCATTGTGCCATTACAAGATAACCATAAAACAAAATACAAAGAAGAAATTACATATATACACCAAATATACATATATACGCGCGCACGCACACACACACACACACACACACACACACACACACACACACACACACACACACACACACACACACACACAGTCAAAAGTTTGGACACACCTACCCATAGAAAGGTTTATTTGTATTATTTTCAACATTTTACAATAATTATAAAAACATCAAAACTATAAAATAACATAAATGGAATTATGTGCCAAAACAGTATTAAACAAAAAAATAAAGTAATTTGTTGGGGGTAGGGGCATTTCTGTGGGTTGGGACTCACAGAAACTCACAGCCGGATGAAACGCCTTGGCCAACAGATTGATCCCACTCTTGGGCATTTAAGCAAGGCCCTTAACCCCATTTACTCCATGGAATGACTGACCCTAAAGTCTCCTCTACACCAGTTTCATGAGGTGGCCTCCTTGGATGCTTATCCACACACACATTTTGTACTCATTAAACGTTTCTGGAAAGTTACAGCAGTGAACATGAAAATTTTATGAGCGATCACGCTATGCACATGGTATGGATTACCATAAGATCTAAGCCATGCTTTAAAATTCAGTCTTATTTCTAATATCTCATATATCATTGGAGAGCAGTGTGGCCTCACACCTGCAGGGTTGTGTTTTAATTTCATCCTCTGTGTTTCTGTATAGTTTCTTTGAATATTTGCACATTTTTTTTTTGTTTTGTTTTTTGTGTGTGAGTGTCCCCATGCAGAGTGACCTTTGCCGTGAGCCCTGTGTTACCTATGCTTTAAGCTCACTGCAAATATATACTGGCAAACTGGTCATAAATAAATTAACAGATGGAGGATTCACTTCCAACATGGAAGGTCTTGATCAGATGTTGGGCGTCCATCAAGTATTAAATTGATGTTGTGAAAATTTAAATGCATCTTTCTTTAAAACATACAATATTACTTTGGTCAAATCCAATAACCCTGACAACAGGTAATAAATTAAATGAAATCTAGGACAAATATTGCAGACTCCACTGGATGTTCCACAATTTTTTTTTCTGGCAAATCCATTGGGAATATTAATTTATGTATGTGACTCTGATCTTACCCAACTCATTCAAATGTGGGTAAAGATTAAAAAGCTAAGTGCTATGCTTTGTCTTATGGAAATTAGGGTTGTGGTTTCTTTTTTTTATTCATTTGACTTTTTCATAAGTTGATGGCAAGTATCCATGGCCAATCATTCTCATAAATGTCCGGAAGTAATATCTGTGCTTGCAAACGGAGGCCACAAAAGGTTAGCCTGAAATGAAATTGCTGCTCACTACAAATTTTTGCATTATCTATTACTGGAGAAAGAATAAGAAAAATAAAAAAAAGTGTTACAATACTAGGCTGATGGGAAAATTATTATTCAGCAGTTTTTAAGATTCAAGTTTTAACATCACTCGATTCTTTCGCTCTAACTGTAAACATTTTTGTCAAAAATATAATAGTCCATTTAGAGGTGAATCAGTGCAGTATGGCCAATGATTTACATCATTATATAGTTACATGGTAAAAGCGAACACATAAACACACACACACAACAAAATGTAATAGAGAAAGTTGTGTATTGAATGTTATGTATTGTTAAATTACCTTACCAATCAATCAATCAAAAATAAAAGACAATTTATAAAAAAATATATAATGATAATCATCATCATCATCACAAAATGCCACCAAAAACACAGGACTTTAACTACCCATATCCGTGGAAGGGGACTTTACCCCCAACCTCTCAGGGGACTCTTACCCCTACCATACTGGGGACTCTAGTTTCTACCTCACTGGGAGCTGTAGCCCCTACCACAGCAGGGACTATCATGTATGGACTGATGACGAGTGGCATCATACCATGTTCAGTGATGAATTTCAGTTCTGCATTACCACGGATTACCGTCATGTGCACGTATGGCAGCACCAAGGGGAGAGCACCAATTCTGCCAATGTTGTGGAGAGCCACGTGGAGAAGTAACGAGACGCGTTACTTCTGGCATCATGGTGTGGGGAGCTATGGGGTATAACTTCAGGTCACGTCTGGTAGTGATTCAGGGGACCCTGACCACACAGCGCTACGTCAGTGACATCCTGCGTCCGCATGTCTTACCCCTCCTGAGACAGCACCCTGGTACAGACTTTCAACAAGACAATGCCTGTCCACATACAGCATGTGTGTCTATGGACGGTCTGCATCATGTTGAGGTCCTCCCGCGGCCAGCCAGGTCCGCTGATCTTCCCCCAATCGAACATGTGTGGGATCAGCTCGGACATCAACTCAGAAACAGTGCCAATCTACAGGATCTCGAGGTCCAGTTACAACAGCTGTGGGCCGACTTGCCGCAGGAGGGGATACAACAGCTGTATGACTCCTTTCCGCACCGTATGGCCACATATATACAGGCCCGGGGGGGTGCCACACCCTACTGCCATAGGACCAGAAGTGTGCCTATAATGCCAACTCTGTTGTCTGTTTAATCTGATATTATAATCATTGCAATACAGTCACATGAACTTTCACCACGTGCAGATTCATTTAATTTCCACCTCAATATATATGAAGATTTGTTTAGAAAAAATTAATCAATTTTACTGCACAACTCGCTACAGTTTCAGTATACTGCTATTATTTCATCTGACTACCCTGTAACCCTATCATATAGAGAGCAAGTTGAAAAAGTGAGTGAAATTGACAAGTGCTCAACTGGCAGACACAGACTGACTATAACATACAGCAGAAGTGATTATCACGACACTCCTTCCATCAGAAAGGTTCTGTAGTGGAGAGTTTCCTGCAGACTTTGCCTAAATTTTTTTGCAAATTTGGGCAATGTCGGAAGCACCCCTATTTCTCATTCTTCACCTGCTTCATCCCTTCCCAATCTCCATAACAGCCACCAAGGTGGCTAAAGCGTATATCACTCATTCAGACTGGAGAAGCCTGCAGCTAAAACAAAAGACCTTCAGATGTCATTGCGGGGTGTCTTGCCCACGCAGATTGGTTTTAAAGAGAGGTTTCTCAAGGGAATGCAAGGTGAAAGATGATGGTACGTGGGAGCATGAGTCTCAGCTTCAGGAAGGACACTTGAGAGCTAGGAACATTTCATTTTCACTCACAGACTATCCTGCGATAACAGAATCTGCCATGGAGCTTCACAATACAGCATATGGCACACTGTAACAATATAATATGAAAAGGAAAGCAGGATGAAACAGATTAAAGCATATAGCTGCAGATTGTAGACAAAGTGAAGTGCTTGTCCCTATTGCACATTCCTACTGGGACCAGAGAACACAACTGTGAAAACAAGAGGTAAAATCCACCGTACCTGAAGAGCTCAAAGTAGTGTGACAGATTCACCCATGGTAAGAAGGAATGATACATGTTTTAAAACCCAGCATCTAAATATAGTACTGTTTCTTCTGGTAAACTAACAAATAAATAAATAAATAAATGGAAATATTTAGCTGAAATATGCCCCGTGTGTCATATAAGAAGAATGTAGTTCAGAAAATGGTTGGAAAAGTCAAAATACATAATCAAAATCAGTTGCCTGCAAAAATGAACATTTGCAACATGAGTATAGAGTAATATGCATATTATGGGTGCTAATATTTAAAATTCCCATTTACATTCAGTGACAAAAAAAGTTAAGCACCCAGATGGAGCAGTGGAAATTAAATGAATCTGCACATGGTGAAAGGTCATGTGACTGTATCGCAATGATTATAATTAGGGATGCACCAATATCAGTTTTTTGAGACTGAGTACAAGTACCGAGTACTTATTTTTCAGTACTTACCGATACCGAGTACTGATAACTATATTTAATAATAGTCAAAATAATAGTGAGATTGGACATTTTGAAGTGTTTATTTTCATTGATTATTAAATTCACTCCTTTGTTTTACCAATATCAAAAATTTTAAGCCCCAAAAACCAGCAGTGGGTTGCACCAGATAAGCGTAAGTTCGATCGTAGCCTACGATGGACATAAACTGGCCCTACGTTCGAGTTTACGCACTACTAAGAAATAATCGGTTACACCACACAAATAGTTTCAACGTAGCAGTATGTTATAATGTAAATTTTACACATCTTAACATTAGGTTTAGGGTCCATCATAAAAAAAAAATATGTTTAAAAGTAGTGAAAATGGCACAAATGTGAATAACCTAACAAACCTTTTGTGTTTTTAACATGTAATAGCGTACCATGGTTATCAGAGATAATTTTAATAATTTGTTGCCTTTTCTGCTGATTTAGGATAAAACAAGGTCATCGGCTTAATATAGCAACCTCAGTCTAGTGAGCTAATGTTAACTGGTGAGCTGGAGAAATACTTTGCCCTGCTGTTTGTTTTCTGTTAGCCCTGTTTGTATCCATTGAGCTTAAGTATTTCATGTACCAGAATGACTGTCAAGCACCTACAATAAATGTCTAACTGTACCACAAATGTAATAAACATGTTAGTGATGTAACTGACCCTGGTTAATCTGCACTGATCTCTCCCCCCTGTATGTGAATCGTATATTAATTACAAACTTTACACGATCATAGTGTGAAAGTTTTATTGCTCCTGTCACTTTTTAAACTTAAAATATTTCTCACAGTGAGAGAATCCCTCACTTATGTGTAGAACACTGGGAATATCTTTCTTTAAGAATGCAATAACAAAAAACTGCACAAATACAATAGCATGCCAGCCATCGCGTTTTTGTGGAATCCGCTTCCTTCCGTCTCATGACACATGCTCTTCGCTTGTCCAATTACAGGTTTTGTATTTCCAAGATAATTTATTTTGAGATCATGAGAAAACAACTTTGGCCATATTGAAATCACTCGACATAAGACAGAAAATGACAATCATGTATGTCCTCTATATACTTCTGTCCGATGCAGAGTTGCAGTGAAAAGATGCAGTGAAAAAAAGTTAATGGAAACATAAACTGGTATATTTTAAGTTACTCGCTTTGAGTTTCCTTTCAGTTATTTAAGTAATAAATGGAAAGCAGTATTATATTTGTCTTTTTTATTTTTCGGTGATCTGAAAAATGATCCAATGCATAACTCAAATACCACGAATTGAACCCAGCCATGAGTTTTGTGACAAACCAAATCTAGCAAGCTACCTAGCAAACACACTTCTTATGTCGCACCGTACACAGCACATTATGGGTTCCATTACAACTTTGCTTTAAACAGTTCTCACAAATACAGAGAAAACAAATTGGTAGCTATGCATAACCCAAACTCGACAGACGTGAAACGGTGAGTTGGTCCTGGTAATATCAGGCAGTGATTGGTTGTCCACAGTGAAAACGTCATTCTGAGTCAAAATATTTTTATTTAGTAGCTACTAACTACGATGTAGTTAAATAGCAGTGGTGCAACCGACAAAGAACGTGGCGCTAGTTTCAAACTAGCCAATTTCACCGTAAGACTTACTGTAAGGTACATTTTGCACCCAACTTTACAATCGAACTTAAGCTTAGCGGGGGTAACCCACTGCAGAAAATAGTTGAAAAACACTGCAGCTGTAACATTCAGAAAAGTGTTACTTAACTCTGTACAATATATTCTGTATTCTGTAACTGTTGCTTCTGAAGTGTCTCTTTTAAAATTGGTTGCAGTGGTCCACGGCTGCTGCTAGCCTTAGCAAATTCTGGTGTCTGAAGTGTTTTATTAGGTTACTACAGTAGTATTGCACTTTTTGGCAGTAATTGCTTCAACAGTACCTCGGTGTGCTGACTTAACGTAAATACGTCATATCTACCAAGTGGTATTGGTTGTAGGTATCGGGAAATTTTGGCAAGTATGAGTTCCTGCACGTGAGTGTGATCAGTAGATCCCTAATTATAATATCAGATCAAACGGACAACAAAGTTGGTAGCACTATTAGCCCTATGTCAGTAGGGTGTGGCACCCCCCCGGGCCTGGATATATGCAATACAATGTGGAAGTGAGTCGTACAGCCGTTGTATCCTCTCCTGCAGCAAGTTGACCCACACCTGTTGTTACTGGCACTCGAGATCCTGCAGATTGGCACTGGGTCTGAGTTGACGTCTGAGCTGATCCCACAAGTGTTTGATTGGGGAAAGATCAGGGGACCTGGCTGCCCATGGGAGGACCTCAACATAACACAGGCAATCCATAGACACACATGCTGCGTGTATATGGGCGTTGTCTTGTTGAAAGACTGTACCAGGGTGATGTCTCAGGTGGGGTAAGACATGCGGATAGAGGGTGTCACTGACATAGCGCTGTGCTGTCAGGGTCCCCCGAATCACTACCACAGATGACCTGAACTCATACAATATGGCTCCGGACACCATGATGCCAGGAGTAACGCCAATGTATCTCTCCACAACATTGGAAGGACTGGTCCTCTCTCCTCGGCACCATCACACGCATACACAACGGTTATACGTGGTAATGCAGAACCGAGATTCATTCCTGAACACGATATGATGCCACTCGTCATCAGCCCATGCCTCTCAGTTACGGCACCATTCCAAATGCAGCCGTCTCTGCACTGGTGTTAATGGCAGCTTATGCAGGGGTCGGTGAACCCATAGTGTGGATGAGGCCAGTCGTCAAGACATGGTGTGCAATGACACAGGGTTTTGTAAAGAGTCTAATACCTGTGTCTGGATGGCAGCCACAGATGTCAGGGGTTCTGTAATGCTTGGCGCACAATACGACGATCTTCCCTTGGTGTAGTCTGTCTTGGGCTACTGGAACCTTCACGACGTGTGTGGGTGCCCTCACGTGCCCATTGGTTTCAATATTGGGTGACTGTGACATATGCATGCCTCACATGCCAGGCAATTGCAAGATACGACCACCTGGCCTTATGCAAGCCCACAGTGCGACCCCTATCAAACTCCGTCAAGTACAGGTAATGCTGTCAAATGCATCGACGAAGCTATGAGATTAGACATGCCAGATCCTTGCAAATTGAATCATTTACATACTCATCACTGGTCTGCACGTGTACCAAATAACATCGAAATCATACCATCACTTCTAGGCTCTTAACTTTTTTTTTCCACTGAGTGCATATGTGTATGTATGTGTGTCTATATATATATATATATATA
>JAAGVU020000001.1:38072656-38088909 GCA_011763525.2 Mormyrus iriodes
TGTGCGTGTGTGTGTGTGTGTGTGTGTGTATATCAGCCTATGATTTTGATATTTAAAAAAAACAATTGCTAATAACTGCTAAATGAATGTAGTACAAGCACAAGTACAAGTAATTGAAGAAAAAATACTTACAATGAGTATTATACTACAATGAGTTAACTCGATTTTATACATTTTTAGTTACATGCTTCAGACCTGGAGTTGCCACTGTCATCAGACTGTTTATACTGCAGGAGGCTTAGAAAACATATGAGGAACATCATGTGCACCTGTGCGATGGCAAAGCACAACAAGTCAACTAACTAATTGACTGAATAAAAGAAAACAAACAAAGAAACCACCAAATTAGTGAGTGAGTGTGTGGGGGGTTGAAATCTCGTGGGCAATTGTCAAGTGACAATGGTTTTATTAATTATACCATACAGTATGTGTAAATTAGGGTTTCATTTTTTATGTAACCTGAAAGAAGAAAGAAATGACAACCTGTTCAACTCAGCATGTGCCAAAAGTATGAGCCTTTCTGTCACCCAGTTTTCTTTTTCGACCTGTCAGACAGCAGTTTTCTTTTTATGTTTGTATGTTGGTGATCCCGTTGCTACCCAACCCTTTATCCATGAAAAGGACACTGTCTCCACAAATTAAGGTCCTGTTCCCTGTCCAGCTCAATATCCTTTGGTACTGTTTGCTTTCCTGATTCTGCAGTCATCCAACTTGTGAGAGATAATATAAATGAACAAACAAGAGAACTGGGA
Organism: Mormyrus iriodes; assembly: GCA_011763525.2. Taxonomy (NCBI): domain Eukaryota; kingdom Metazoa; phylum Chordata; class Actinopteri; order Osteoglossiformes; family Mormyridae; genus Mormyrus; species Mormyrus iriodes. The sequence continues at coordinate 38,073,409 of JAAGVU020000001.1, forward strand.
GAAGCAGTCAACCAACAAATCAACCAACAAGTCAACCATTAAATCAAGAATCCACTGAACTAACAAACCGATTAATGAAAGTATTTGTACACATAATGTGAGGAAGACAAAAACTACAAATACACGCATGCGTTTTGGTTACTCATTCTTTAGTTTTTATTAACGTTTATTTAAGTACATTTATGTTTTTTACTGAACACATCGTTAAAGGACAACTATCTTAGAAGTTTTACAGACTGACAAGATTTTGCAATGAATATGAAAAATAATGATGTATGCATCTAGAGCTTGTCTCAAAGAAAGGATATAAGCTCTGCAAAGCTGTGCACTGAACCGGCATTGTGTGTTTCACTTCAGGAAAATCACTGGGCCTGTAATTATATGGCACTGGATTAACACTAGGGCAACGGTCAGAGACCAGTGGGCAGCCAGATGAAACAAGGTTTTTTTCCCCCCATCTAAGACAGCACTGCTATGCACAGATGGCTACATGTCGACAGTATCTCATTGGCTCAGCAGCAATAGGAGTTGGTAATTTCCCCTTAGTTTGAATGGTGCCTGTCCTCTCTGAAAATAAATGTCAGGATGAATACATTCGTCAATACTCATCTTTCTTGTAACCGTATGCTGTTTTCTTGTTCTTGTTTTCTCTTTGCCATGAGGATTGTTGAAGTCACTGTACATAAGAGCGTACGATTAAAGAACAAAATGTAAATGTAATGTTTCTTGCCATGCCCCAGGCTTGAGTTCACATTAAAAAGGTACCGAATCATGAAATCAATTCACTTCCATTCATTTATTCTACGTTCCATGTAAGTCTGGCTAAGACAGTCGGTGATATAAATATAAGTTTTATGTTAAAAAAACTGGTACTATAACTCATATCTTTGTTATCGTTGAAAAAGATCATAGACTAGCAAGTTTTTAGCTTGGTAGGATATATTTATTAATGCAACCGATGTGTGGTTTTTCGTATTATCATTTTCTGGAAGCCTGTAGTGGGAAATGTTTTGTTTTCTAATTGCTTTACCTTAACTGAAGTGTGCCAAAATGACATTGAACCTTAATACTTTCTTGAACTCCATATTATTTTTCTAGTCACTACAGATGTGGCACATAGGATTTGATTGGCAAGTAAAATCAATTATATCTTTCCATGTTAATGAATAAATTTAGGGTGAGGTAGTAAGCATTTTAACCACAATCATTAATATGAGAACCACAATCATATCTATGAGAAACACAGGGAGAGAAAATTTAGTATGATATAGAAGAGTACAGGAGAAAGACCTCTGTTGGAATTTTTTTCCCACAAATGATTGTCTAAAAGTGCAGTGAATCAGCCACCAAACCATCTGCCACTCTAGACTGTCGAGATAAAATATATTACGAGAACCTAAGAAAAGTGTTGTTTAGATCTGCACAGGAATAAAAAAAAAAACAGTCGCTCACCCTTAATTATTTTATCAGATGAATTTCTTTAATAAAATTGCTTTAAAGATAGCGTGCTGAGACTCAATTCATGTTTAGCTGAATTCTTTAATATACCCTGGCAAATGCTTGTGAAAATGAAACATCATAATAATGCAAGAGTTTAGATAGGTTCCAAACAAATTTAAACACACATATTAAGTGTAATGGTAGGGTTCACATACTGCCACCATGCCACCCTCTACAGCAAGGATTTCGTCATACAATGAACTGCAGTCCTGCCTCTTTGCTCATCATTATTCCCGAAGCAGAGTATTCTCAAATGATATTCAAAAAAGCAGATCAAAAATAGTCCATATTGTAGAACCTGTTTGTCCTTAGAAAATTCCTCTTAACTGTGAATGACATGTTCTCAGTCAAAGAAAATTTGATTTTCTTAAACATTTGTCCTCTCAATGGCTGGTTTGTTGACAATTGAGCAGTAGTGACTGTTTATAACTATCTGCAGTGCAGTGAATAATGACCTTCCAACCTCCATGAGGCCATTCCCAGCACAAAATATTCATCTCAGTTAACAATGGTCATAACGCTGAAATCTGAACAATGGGAACAGAATACTTATGTGGTTTCCATGGATAGGTCAGGTAAAAAAATCTGAGTTCTGAGCAATGTAATGGTGATTGTCTGATGAGTGAGTGAACAATATGTGTCTTTTTCCCTGTTTTACTTGGCAACAAACACAGATTCCCTGGCTCACAATTTTTTGGCACCCAGAAACAGTGCTTTCAGATAACGCTCATAAAACAGAAACAGTGACAAATACACACACACAGACACATGCGCACACATACACATATGAAAACAGAAACAGACTGTTCTCCTTGTCATTTGTGTATCTATCTACCCAATAGGTCCACAAAACTTATTTCTTCTTCTGACAATTCATCAATACTCTGTGATTTGGGCATCTCAAAGCGGAACCGCTGGTCGTGGCTCAATTCCTCGTGGCTGCTCTGCTCTACGACACTCAGCCTTTCCGCCTCATTACCTCTGAAGCCCAAGCCAATGTTCCCTTGTTCTTTCCATGTCAGAGGCGCTGGATTGCATGGATACACTCCTGAAGCCATGTTAGATAGCATTATTAAACTCTACCTGGACCTGGAGCAGGATTTTTAAAAAAGTAAAACATAATAAGATGGGTGCTTCGGGAAAAGTACAATTCTAAGGATGAATGATGGGGTTTTAGTTGAAGGAACCTTTCTATGCAATAGCTCAGAATAGAAAAGTCTTACATTTGCTCCACTGTCTCAGTGTGAAAGAGGATCTACCATTTTTCCTTGTCACCTTCTCTTTCAACTGATATCTTTTTCTCTGCAGAAGCCACGATTACTGACACCCTCCCTGTTGACTCTTGGTCAGCTTTAACTGGTATGTGAGTATATAATCAAGCATTTCTGCCTTGCCTTTCCCTGATAGAACAAATAAGGAGAATGATAGTCAACAATAAAACATCAAATCGGGACTCAATCCACAAATCCATGCTCACAGCCAGTATAGATTTATTTGTGAAGAGAAATTGGGACATTTTAAAATTAGCATTTAATACCAACCAGATACTCAGTAGTATTACAAAGAAATTTATCTGATCAAATTTCTGCTAGTGGTGCATTACAAAGAATGCATACACTCACACAATTTGTTTCTACAATGTCTTCAAGCCAATCTATTTTTATAAAGATTTGACTGAGCAAACATAATGGAAGTGTTTATTATGTTGTACACCATTGACTGTCTTTCATGTTTCGTTCAAAATTCTCCCCTTAAGCTGAAGAAACGATTGCTGTAACACATATTGAGAAATTATCATCCTATCGGCAGTAATGGCAAAACTGTAATTAAAAGGGCGCTCAAACTATTGATACAATGCAATATAAAAAAAATTCAATCCTAACAAAGAATGAGCAATTTATTTAAGATCTGAGATAAAATATAACTTTAACAAAAGGCTTTTACCTTCAGATTGTGACATCAAAGACGAATATAAAAAGTATAATTTTAATTGCGACTTTTATTTCAAAATTTGAATATGCTAACACAGTATAACAACTTTTTTTAGTTGTCTGGCAACACAAAAGAGCAAATGCATACTTACACACAACTCATTAGATGGTGACCAGTTGTGCTGTAAGCACATAATAAATAACTTGAATTTAATGACCAACAATATTATGCAGCATAACTAATATAAAGGATTTCTAGCACACTAAAAAACATCCATGCGCAAAGTCTCAGTCACAAGATATTACAGGTGTAAGTATATTTGAGTATATTTGTCAAATATAAAACAATTTTATGTAAATATAATAGATGAATGTCTGAATGATATTTTATATATTTCCATATGTATAGTAAAATCACACACAACCCACATGAGATGACTGGCAATGAAGACCGTTGCAGAAATTTCATGTGGACTCTTTTGAATAAAAACACCAGTTGCACAATGGAGTGCCCTAACCCACCGTTTCATTATGTAAATGCTAGCTTCTTGTTTATCATAGCAGCATCTGCACACACTCACTGCCCTGGTGGGCCTCTCCTCCCAGGATAATGAATTTTAACGGCTGGAGTCTGGCAGTTGGGGCCGCCCAGGAGGCTGCACCCCGCCGCACAGTCCTCCTCCAGGTCCAAGTCCCTGGCTGGCTCGGCAGGCGTGCAGATGGACGACAATAGCTGGGGGGCGCGTGGGCCCGCCCCCTCCTTCCCGTTTATAAAGAGACAGATTTCCCTAATCAGCTTCCTCGTTATCAAACCATTTGTCCCCCCTGACTCTGCTGTCAGTCTTGTAGAGGAGAGCATTTTAAAGGAGAGTAATTAAAGCTAGGGGGATGGAAGAGGTTATTATTATTTTTTTATTTTTTTTTATAAATAGACATTTGTCCACAACCGATTGAATTTAAATGGCATGAGATCCAAATGCCATTGGCTCATTCAGATTTAAATATTCCCTTGTTTTTTTTTTCTTCTTCTCTATAATGTATGATGTACAACATTTTCTTCTCATATATATTGAATATTTCCATTAGAATTCCTTAGGAAATGAATCTGAATTTCCATTAAAGATTATAAGAATATCAATTTTTATTTAATATATATTGTTACAGTGCTAGAGAAATATCATCATGTACAAACTAATATATATTCATGAATCAGCAACATTGATTTATTATCTGTGTGGATACACAATTCAGGCTGCTAGTTATAGGAAATCTTGACATGTTCATTCTTATATACATGAGCGTACTATGACTATACAATTATTATTTCTACATCACTTTAAATATAGTCATATAGATGTAGTTGCTAGAATATCAATTCTAACATTAAATTGCAGGCCAGGTTGAAGTTTAGATACCACAATGTGTGAAATTTTTGTTTTCAATTTTTTTTTTTAACTTTGATGTTACTGTTTGAATAAGCTACGAATGTGATTGGTTATGAGACTCTTCCACTGTTTTGGTTTAAATAAGACAGATGGCCCACACTGGATGCAAATCCTAACAACAGGGATTTCCTGAAAGTTGTGTCATCTGACATCTGACGCAGGCTGGCATAATTTTACATAAAAAGTTAAATATCCAATTGACAGGATATTTTGCTTTTCCGAATTGCCTTCTGATGTGTAGCATGATTCTAAACATGATTTAATAAGAGCCTAACCATGTTTTAATAATTATATTCTTCTTTCAGAGTTCTGTTCATATATGTTCACATTTTTAAAAAAAATATAACGTTGCCATGGAGATACATATAGACTCATATTACTGTTTATAATACTAATAAATGAGTAATGCTTAACTACTGGAACACTCTTAAATATATTTTGCAGTAGATGACTTTGAGTAACCCCCCGCAACTCTGAATAGGACCAGTGGTTTGAAAAACAGATGGTAACAGGTGGTGAGTATAAGGAAATAAAATCAAAATTCACAATTTCTAAAAATTTTTTCATATTTTTAAAACATGCCCCAAACACAACGTATTCTAAAATTGACCATAAAATCAGTGTTCATTTGTAGCCTAGTGCAATTTGTATAACATTGTTTTATGTTTCACTAATCGTTTTTTTTTTCCTATAATTATCACCAAATTAATGTGATGAATCTGAATTTTTCTTTTCCCTGTAAAATAAATTGTGACTCATCCTTGACACAGTCTGTTGACCATATCTAATTTAATTCACTATAATTTCTTTCTCACTAATGGTCTTAGAGAGCAATTAATTATAGAAACACCGGCAAGCTATGTGTACTATTAACCTAAATAAATGTTGAATGTCATTAAAAAAAAGTCCAAGCATTTATGTGTTTTGGCTCAATATGCATGTCGCACAGAGCAAACTTACTTCCAGAATAAATGAGTTATATATTTCTTCTGGTATCAAAATATTTTGTATTCATTGAAATTCTTGGATTGAAGAAGAATACACATTGTCTCCTCAAAGTACTGGTGGAAATGTAAACCTGTATATGCGGTAGCAATACCCTTAAAGGGATATGATTATTCTTCCTAACCATAAACAAAATAAATGAATATGTATCTCAGAGTGTGATACAGGGCATTTTTTGAATGTTGTCTGAAAGCACCCGTGGTTTCTAGGTCAAGACCAGGTAGGCATTTATTTATTAGACCATGCAAATCTAAGATCCTGAGTGACTGTTGACCAAGGTCTCTGTTTATTGCTGCAAACAGAAACAGAATAACTCACAGATGAGTGTGAACTAAGGAAGGTTTCATCTGGTTCTTGATCATAAGTCTATATCTAATCAAGTGAAGAAGGAGGAACTTCTTTTTTTTCTTGAGGCAATGCTAGAAATGAAGCATGCATGTTTGACGAAAGTCTTGCAAGTCATGCCTTTCTGTGTCATGATCACTGGAGATTTTACAGTCAATTATTTTGCTTCCTCTTTATTGGGTTTTCTAATGGCGTGCAGCTTGTGTGCAATAAGCTCAATTAAATTATGCAGTGATGTGCACAAATAGCCACACAATGGCACTGCTGGAGGGCCAAATGAATGCTGATGGTGTGAGGGATTTAGAGAATCCTCGAATAGGAAGATGAAGGTAAACACTGCCAAGGGAGTGGGAAATATCACTTTCTCCATTTTAGCCTCAGTATTTGGTATCACTTGTAATGACTGTGGTTTGCTAATGTTTTTCAGAAAAAATTTTTCTGAAAACGACACATGGATTTGACTGAAAAAGACTGGTACAGAATACTATACGTTGTAGTATTTGTAGAATGAGTGATGGTTTGCCTATATCAAACTAATTACTGAAAAAAAATACTTTTACAGTGAGGCTGATTGATTTGGCAGCTGCATTTATACATGAGAAAATGTGTCATGTGAATTTCAATGTTCTTTTGTTATAGGAGGGGCCCCATCTATCCTAGGAGGGAGAGACAAATGGCCGTCACTATTTGTATTGATCTATTGCACCTGTTTCTTTTTTCCAATGTCCACATAAATTAGAGTCTTTCACACTTGTCTTGACGGCAGCACAGTTTTTTTGATGCCATTTCACCAAGCGAGAGAAAGGATGGTTAAACTCCATAAAGCTGCCCCAGACTTAACAGTATTAATTAAAATAATATTTTTTATTCACTGAAATAAATTCAGTACATTTTGCCCTAAATGTGAGGTGATTTTTTTTTCCTTGTAGACTACTTTACTCAGCTCACAGTATTGGGACTTCCCCCACGGGTCACTAGTGTTAATGACTGTGCCAGCTCACTACATCAGCAAAACACTGTAATCACAATTAATTGACATTCACTGCATGCTCACATCTAACACAAATTGAACAAATGGAGGTTAGATGTTGCCATGCAGATGATGCGAATGGAGTGATATTTATACACACCATGGTGAGGCAAGATATTGAACTGATCAGAGAAATAATAATGATGCTGTTATTACTACTATATGAATACTACTACTACTACTACTACTACTAATAATAATAATAATAACTCCATGTGTGAAGAGTTTGCATGTTCTCCCTATGTCGTCATGGGGTTTCCTCTAGATATTCAAACCCCCCCCCATCACCACAGTCCAAAACTTTAGAGTTACTAAAGTGAATTAGACTTATATTTCACCTATATTTCTCTTTGTATGTCTTAATGTCCATGTCTTAATATGACAATTATATTCTTTGTGTCTAAATGTTTATATTCTGTTTATTTGTCATTTGCACTATAGCCAACATTTTCCATGACAAAAGAATAAGAACTGTAACAGATACACTAATGGAATAGTTCTTTTTTTCATGAGTACAATGTATTAAATCATGCTTACAATCTAGTTTAGCATGCCCATGAAATACTAAATTGAGCTCTTATCTTCCCTAAAATGTGGACACAATTTAATTTTCTGTTTTCTCAATTTGATATTTTGAATTAATTTTCAGATTAATCAAATTTAATGTTTTGGCCATTTGTGTGGGGATGGAATGGTGGTGCAGTGGTTAGCATTGTCACCGCACACCTCTGGGACTGGGGTTCAGATCTCCACCCGGGTTGCATGTATGTGGAGTTTGCATGTGCTCCCTGAGTTGTCACAGGGTTTCCTCCAGTTATCCCTCCCCCCACCACAGTCCAAAACCATGCTGAGGCTAATTGGCATTACCAAATTGCCCATAGGTGTACACTCATAGGCCCTGGACCCCCCCATGACCCTGAATAGGACAAGCGGTTTCAAGAAATGAATGGGCTATTTGTGTTCTTCTCTAAAGAAAATGTGAGCCAACCTGTATGTTGTGACGCTTTAGATCACACAGTTTGCTCGCTTTGTCTGTGCTAACTGTTAGAGAGAGTGAAAGTACTTCGTACTGGTTTGTCAAATAATCTGGTCCAGATTTTGACCCTTACAAAATGTCTGCACATATTGACAAATATCTGTAAAATACTTTTTGAGTTATAGTGCTAACAGTATGCAATGTCTGAAACACTCTTTTTTTTCCCCTATCTCTGTGTGGCACTGTTTCAGTTTTGGGGAAATCTGTCTCAAAATTTGATCACTTCCAGTTTGTCACCCCTACAATGTGCCTGCAAAGTTTGATGAATGAATCCAGGTGTAGCTCTTCATCCATAAAATGTGTTTCTGAAGCAGTAATAAGATCCATGAAATATATTTTAACATCACATTCACAAGTTCAAATGCTGTCTCCTTTCACCCTTCCCTCTGCTCCAACTAAAAGGTGTTGCTTCAATTTTGGGGGAAACTGTCTCAAAATTGAATCAAATCAGCACCCAAACAATGCCTCTGCAGTTTGAAAAAGATATGTTAAAAAGCTTTTTTGAGTTATCATCTTAAGCGTATCAAGGGTCAAAACTGCCCTTATTTGTTATCATTATGCAGCGCTGCTTCAATTTTGGAACGATGTATCAAAAAATCGAATCAGTTTCTGGCACCCATACAATCTCTTTGTACAGCTATGTGAAATTATTTTTGAGGTATCACAGATAGATAGATAGATAGATAGATAGATAGATAGATAGATAGATCAGTCAGTTAAAATGTGCAAGGATAAAAGTAGCTGAGAGCTGTAAATTTGCATTGGACCTCAACAGTCATGCTGTGGACGTTTCATTTATAAAATTTATGTTATTATTAGATGGTAGTCAAAACAGCAGTTTTTCAAATTGACCCACAAAGCAATTTCTATGGTGGGATAATTCAGGTATAGCTTAGACATCACATTTGTCTCTATATATCTTCTATCCTTCAAAGTGTTTGACAGAATTTGCTTGAAAAATAAGTTTGTTCTACTATAGCAATTTTGTGGGTTGGGTAAAGTACTGCCCCCACAAAAATCTTTATTTTTTATGCGTGACTGATTGTTGAACAAAAAAAAAAGGAAATCCTTCCCCAATAATGTTGCTTATAAACACATTATGTATTTGATGATAGGCTAACACAGTGCTACAAAGATAGCACACTAACTTCCATAAACAGCTATGGACCAGATGGTAAGGTGAGACTCTGCACATTACTGGTATAATCCTCTTCTGCAAACTATCTCCAACCCAGGAAATAAATAAATAAATAAAATCCCCGGTAGGGCAGTCACTAAGGCTTCCTCCGACCATGACTCCTCAGCAAGACCTGGTGCCAGGACGACTGGCTTCATACTTTCACCAGTGAACCAAGAAGAAAGGAGATTAGTGGTGAATTCGGAGATGTTGACTGCCATCTGGCAAGGCCTTTATTACCTCCGGCTCATCCTGCAGTCTGAAAACAAACAGTCTAGTCTCAGTTAGGAGGTTGTGACACTATTGCCAAAGTCAGTATTTTATATTTAGTGTAGTACCTTTGTGTGTATATATTTTACATTTATATGTATGTGTATATTATATATCTGTCCTGAACATGGTTAATTTCTATGAGGCCCAAGTAGCTCTCAGACCCCTTCTGGTTCACGCATGCCCAGAACAATTCACCATTCTCAAGCCTGGCCACTCTTATGACCCCGCATGTGCTAAAGAGAATAAAACAAAAAAATAAAATGATCATCATGTAATGATATTGCTTCAGTATTATTTTAATCTTCATGTAAATGTATTTCATGATCCAGAATGAATAACGCAATAGATAATGCGGTAGATGTTTCCAAATCATTATAACATCAAGAATGTTATAACAAATATCCAGAATGCTTCATATTTTAATTGATCAATAAATATCTAGGCACAACTTTGACAAGTTATCGTAGACAACTGCTGATATCAATAAAAATGCTATTTGCTTTTTATTGTGTGAATTTTTATGCATAAACAGTAAAACTTTGAACAGGAAAAAAGATATGAAATGTTTATGAATGAATGTTACATTTATATAGTGCTTTTCTAGACACCCAAAGGGCTTTACCGAGCCAACAGGAAGCCACTTCAACCACCACCACTGTGTAACACCCACCTCAATGATGCAACGGCAGCCATTTTGCACCAGAATGCTCACCACACAGCAGCTAGTGAAGGGGTAGGAGAGAATCCACCAAGTTATGATATAGGGGACAATTAGGAGGCCAGATTTGAAAGGGCCACAGTGGGCAATGTTAGCCTGGACATCAGGGTACCACCCCTACTCTTTCAAAGGATGCCCAGGGATCTTTTATGACCTTAGAGAGTCAAGACCTCGGTTTTACGTCTCATCTGAAGGACACCACCATTTTTATAGCACAGGGTCCCTGTTATTGGACCGGGGTGTTGGGATCCACACAGACCCTAGGATAGGCTAACCTGCTGGCTACACCAATACCTCCCCCAGCAGAAACCCAGCTTTCCTAGAGGGTCTCCCATCCAAGTACTGGCCAGGCCCAAACCTGCTTAGTTTCAGGTGGATTACCCAGTCTGAACTGCAGGTGGCATGGCTACTGCCCCCATAAAAATCTTTATTTTTTATGCATGACTGATTGTTGAACAAAAAAAAAAGGAACTCCTTCCCCAATAATGTTGCTTAATTATTAATAATTGTTAGCCCGGTTTAGATTTATAATACATCGGCAACAATGAAACATAGATCATGCACAAATATATGCATAGGATAATTTTTCTGAAACACATTAAACAGATTATTTTCATTCTGAAAATTCGTGAAACAGATAAAGAACATGTTCCTTTGTTCTCTGTGCATGCGTTAACCCAACCGGAAGGGGCCTGAGAGCAGCGGGACCTGAGAAGGGTGGCTGCAGCCGTATATTACTGGTCCCGTATGAGGTCGCGGGAAATTAGGAATCATACGTAGATCATGCACACAATACAGCTGCGTTGCTTTTATTTTGAAGGTGATTGCTTAATTCAATTTAAGTACGTTTGTGCGTGTGTGTGTGCATGCGAATGAAGGAATGCGCATTTACTGTTTTCACGTAGTTACTGTGTTGGTGAACAGAAGTTTAGAAGTGTGAGTTAGCTGTTAGCCTTCAAAAAGATAGAAAAAACAACTGAAAAGCAGCAAATGAGGTAATTAGACTACAAAGAGTACAAACAAAATAACAGTAACACTTATTATGTGACACTGACTAACCTATTGCTGTAAATTGTCATTTTGCAGTGGGAAGAATGCTGTCAGTTGTCACATAATGGAGTTTGGATTGTACCCCATTAAACATTTGTGTATAGTGTAATTTGTTTTACTGTAAAATAAACAATGTGTTATGTACTATGGCCTCTTTACTTAACTGAAAGATGCTTGCTGAAGGAACCCCTACCCTTCCATAAATTGGGGTGACATAGTCTCAATATTGTGAGGGCCTGTGTGAGTTGAGTTGCATTAAGTTTTGCCACGATGTGCCTCACCTGGCCCTGTCAAACTCAAAAAATAAAAATGGGACCAGCTGTTGTGATGCATATAATAGGCCCTATGCATGCAATGGCTGTGACGTATTTCTGTTAGACATTATACCGGCAGTCTAGCTTCCAGTTTGTGAGGTCAGTAGCTAGCCTCAGTAAAAAACCGTGATATTGTGTTTAAGAGCTGTGAATATTCAGGGTTTTTTATATAAAATGAGTAAGAAGGCAGCGACACATTTTTATCATTCTTTAAGCTTTATAAGAAAAAAATAATTTCCCCCTGGGTTGCCAACTCTCACGCACCTAGCATGACTCTCGTGCTCACGCAAGAAATCTTATGGCAAATTTGTATTATTCCATTATAAAACTAAAATTGGCTGAATCAATGGCGTCGGGGTAGTTTGCAAACTCTACAGACTATTTACAAGTTAATAAAACCGTTACATGGATGTAAATTTGTGTGCAGACCTGTCTCCAATTGAAAATCTCAGGCCAGCCAGCTGACCAGAGTTTGTAACACTGAATATCCTTAGTAAAATACTGCACAATAAAGTCTCTTGAAATAATACTGCCAATAAAAAACTATTTTTTTTTATATGTGATTGAGATTTAACCGAGAAAACAAAAATTAAATGTACAGGAAAGATTTTACGTGTCAGAGTAAGGTTATCAAAAGGGAACGAATGCAGAAGGAATGCACTTATTCAGAGCTGATTGGAAAATGCCTTCACGCGCTATATTTCAAAATAGATTACCCACCCATACATTTGCAAGGCAATGAAGTATCGTTGCACAATTATTTGAAATTCATCACCGCTTCCAATGATCAGCTGTGTCAAAAGGCACGAGAACTATTATCAGTAAATTACTGGGATGAGTCTTTTCAGCTCAAGTGGTGGATCTTTATTTTCTATGCCTGTGAACTCGGCGTCAGACTTAGATTGAAAAAGTTATTCATTAGCACAGACATGGCATGTAGCCACGATGCTTGTTTTCAGTAGTGAAAAAGCCTGTATCAGTTTAATAACCACTATTAAATATCTGTTCAAATAACACAGTAGTGATTACAGTAACATGCATGTAATAGGCTGATGGGTGTCCTCAGTCCACTTTAGTTGGTCAGTATGCTTTTTGGCTCTTGTGTCCTTTATTATTTGTGATTGAAATATTTGAATATTTGAAAATATATTAAAAAGGATTGCAAAATACATTTTATTCAGCCTACATTGTATAAATCTACTTCATTATAGATCTTAGTCCACATTAATAACAACAACCCTGTTTTCCCTGTGAAACGTATCCTGGTCCATAGGCTACTGGCCTTTGTTCTGATTGTTCTGAGGTTAATGGCCTCCTTTCGATTTAAGTCCATAGTATGTTTTAAACTGAAATATGTTGAATACATTTTTCTCATCCAGCTTCCCTTTTTCAGAAAAATCATCACAAAAGACAAAACAGTAAAACTGCGTTACGAAGCAATGAGAAAAAAGTAATTATAACAGGAGGAAATGGATTGAAATATATGGGACTGAGGCATTTTTCCGGTGAAAGATCATTGCAAAATTTAAAACTGTTAATAAGAGGGTGGAGAAAATCAAACCATTTGATAATGTATTGGGTTAACTATGACAAAGGAGTATTGCACTACTGTTAATATATAGATAGCCCAAAAGATTCATGAGTGTAAAAGACAGCCTTTTCTTTTGGCTTTTTGAAAGGCGTATAGAAACCGGAAGTTGATTTGCCAGTATATGAGAACCTGAAGAAGACGTTCTTGCATAGAACCTATTTGCGACGTGAAGTTCACCCTTTTCTCCCTTTTACACCGGCTCAGTGGCCATAAAAACCCCTACGTTTAGCATATACAGATTTAATTTTGTCCTCAGGAACAAAAGTAGCTAGCCTGATTTATTGCTAATGAAGTCTTCAATATATGACAAACCACAAGATGCCACTGCCTGAGTATGCCTGTTGAAATTAACTAGAATGCCACTAGCAGACTAGGTTGTTAATTCACAAGTTCTAGAGCACAGCACTGCTGTTTGCTAATCGTTTTATTTTTCTGTCCTATACCGAAATTCAGTGAGCAATATAGGCCTATTTTACTACATACTTTATGTTAAGGCAATTTGCACCGATCATCAAAGCAGCTTCTTTCCTTGGATTGCTGCCAAGGATTGCGATAGGCTATATTTAAAAGTCTGTATGCCTGGCGTTGAAGGTTCATAAAATGAAATTTTATTAAGCATTTCAAATATTTAATTCTCCCACAGTATTTTGTTAAAAATTCCATCCATCCATCCATTTTCTGCCGCTTATCTGGGGTCGGCATGGATGCTCAGACCTGCCTCTCACTGGCTACCTCCTCCAACTCCACTGGGGGAATACCAAGGCATTCCCAGGCCAACCGAGAGATATAATCTCTCCAGCGTGTCCTGGGTCTGCCCGGGGTCTCCTCCCAGGTGGACAAGCCTGAAACAGTCCAGGAGGCATCCTAGATCGATACCCAAACCACCTCAACTTACTCCTTTCGATGCGGAGGAGCAGAGACTTTACTTTGAGCTCCTCTCGAATGTCCGAACTTCTCACCCTATCTCTAAGGCTGAACCCAGCCACCCTGCGGAGGCCGCTTGTGTCCGCGATCTCATTCTTTTGGTCACTAACCAGAGTTCGTGACCATAGTTGAGGGTAGGAATGTAGATCGACCGGTAAATTGAAAGCTTCGCCTTCTGGTTCAGCTCCCTCTTCACTAAAACAGAATGTTGCAGTGTTCGCATTACTGCCGACGCTGCACCGATCCACCTGTCGATCTCCCGTTCCCTTTTTCCATCACTCGTGAAGACCCCGAGATACTTGAACTCCTTCGCTCAAGGCAGTAGCCCATCCCCCAACAGGAGAGGGCAATCCACCCTTTTCTGGTCGAGAAACATGGCCTCAGATTTGGAGGTGCTAATCCTCACCCCGGCCGTCTCACACTCAGCTGCAAACTGCCCCAGCGCATGCTGCAGGTCACAGCCCAATGACACCAACAAGACCACATCATCTGCAAAAAGCAAAGATGTGATTCTGAGGCCCCTGAACTGTACCCCCTCTGCCCCTTGGCTACGCCTAGAAATTCTGTGCATAAAAGTTGTCAGAACTGGTGACAAAGGACAGCCCTGGCAGAGTCCAACACCCACCTGAAATGAGTCTGACTTACTGCTGGCAATGCAAACCATACTCTTGCTCTGTTTGTACTGGGACCTGATGGCCCGCAACAACGGACCCCGTACTCCATACTCCTGGAGCACCCCACACAGGACTCCCTGAGGGATATGGTCGTATGCCTTTTCCAAGTCCACAAAACACATCTAGACTATTTGGGCAATCTCCCATGAACCCTCCAGTATCCTTCTGAGGGTGAACAGATTGTCCAGTGTTCCGCAACCAGGACAGAATCCGCATTGTTCCTCCTGGATCTGAGATTCGACTAACGGACGGACCCTCCTCTCCAATACCCCGGCATAGGCCTTCCCAGGGAGGCCGAGGAGTGTGATCCCCCTATACTTGGAACACATCCTCCAGTCCCCTTTCTTAAACATTGGGACCACCACCCCAGTCTGCCAATCCAAAGGCACTGTCCCTGACGTCCATGCAATGGGGTGGAGCTAATTGCTGTAGAGGCTGCTGGGATTGCTGCACTGTGCGGGAGTGGTGTGGACGCTGTGTGCACTTGT
>JAAGVU020000001.1:38091014-38102556 GCA_011763525.2 Mormyrus iriodes
GAGCTAGATAAGATTTTAACAACTCTGAGTTATTAGTTAAGTTCTCCCCAAATGAGCTTGATGGGCCGAATGGCCTCTTCTCGTTTGTAAATTTCTTATGTTCTTATGTTCTAATGTTGAAGAGGTGTGTCAGCCCAACCACATCAAGAGCTTTCAAGAACTCAGGGCGAATTTCATCCACTCCCAGAGTCCTGCCACCGAGTAGTTGTTTGACTACCTCAGTGACCTCAGCCTCAGAGATGGGAAAATCCTATTCCGAGCCTTCCAGCTGTACTTCATCCAAGGAAGGCGTATCAGTGGGATTTAGGAGATCCTTGAAATATTCCTTCCACTGCCCGACTATATCCCCAGTTCAGGTCAGCAGCCCGCCATATCTCCGCTATAGATAACACTGGTGAAGCCCTGCTTCCCCCTCCTAAGTCGCCTGACGGTTTGCCAGAACCTTTTTGAGGCTGACCGAAAGTCCTTCTCCATAGCCTCACCCAACAACCCACACCCGAGTTTTTGCCTCGGCAATTGCTCGAGCCACTTCTCACTTGGCCTGCCGGTACCTGTCCGCTGCTTCCAGAGTCCCACAAGCTAACCATGCTCTGAAGGCCTCCTTCTTCAGCCTGACAGCTCCCTTTACCACTGGTGTCCACCACCAAGTTCGGGGATTGCCACCACGACTGGCACCAACAACCTTGAGGCCACAGCTCCGCACTGCCGCCTCAGCAATGGAGTCCCAGAACATGGTCCATTCAGGCTCCACGTCCCCTGACTCCCTCAGGAGTGAAGAGATGCTCTGCCGGAGGTGTGAGTTGAAGATCTCCCAGACAGGGAGAGAGGCCTCCAAGAAGGCCAGATACTCTGAAGGTGTTCAGTGCATACGTACAAACAACCGGCAGAGCCCGTCCCCCGACACGAAGTCGAAGGGAGGCGACCCGCTTATCCACCGGGGTAATCTCCAATGCACCGGCACCGAGCCATGCGTCAAAGTAAGCCCGAATATATCTAGTCGGTGTCTCACTACCTCCCGCACCAGCTTGGGCTCCTTCCCCACCAGAGAGGTGACATTCCATGTACCAAGAATCAGTTTCAGTAGCTGACAATCGGTCCGTCGAGGCCCCTGCCTTTGACTGCCACCTAATTTACATTGCACCCAACCCCCACGGCTCTCCCTGCAGGTGGTGAGCCCACAGGAGGACAGACCCATGTCCTTTTTTTGGGCTATGCCTGGCCAGTCCCCATGGGTGAAGGCCTGGCCACCAGGTGCTTGCCCTTGAGCTCCTGCCCCAGGCCTGGCTCCAGGGCAAGGGCCCAGTCTCCACAATCCAGGTGGGGTAACATGTTCCTTCATGTTTTCTCTCATGGAGGTCTACTTGAACCACACTTAGTCTGACCGCTCACTTAGGACCAATTTGCCTTGGGAGTCCCGACCAGGGGCAATTGTCCTGGACAACATAGCTCCTAGGATCATGGAGGCACACAAACCCCTCCACCACGATAAGGTGATGATTCATGGAGGGGGTTAAAAATTATATCTGATTGTTTTCCATCCAGCAAAATACAGAATATAAAATACTAAAAAGTAAACAAATATGTATTTTAAATTCATTTGATTAAAATAATGCTCATAGTACGAAATGCTCAGAACACACAACGTGCCACTTCCTGATAATACTGTCATTCAAGTTCTTTCGATTGATGGCTTTTAGCCAAGCTTTCCGTTGTCTTTCCCATAGTTTTTCAGCGTGACTTTTATGAACTGAAGGCATAAAACTGGTTCCTCAGTAAAATGGCCACCACCTTGTTTTCATTCATGTGTACTTTGGACAATGACGTCAGTTTAATACAACCCATTGAGTTAAGCCTATTGGTCCGACCCTCCACAACAATCTCAGTTCATGTGCCCCCCTGGGAAAATTAATTTCCCACCCCTGATGCAAACAATCGTTTTTGTATATGCATATGCACAGTGAGTGCTTCAGTACATATATTACTCAAAATGAGCATGGCTAGTGACAGCTAATTGGCATAAGTGAAGTGATAGGTGAGGTCCACACCATATATGTATATATTTTTCAAACACTAAATAATGCTAACCTGGTTTTCATCGATAGGGGAATATTTTTCAGCTTTGTAGCCCACAAGATAGAGTTTTTCTTGGTGCTTGAAATTAGACCCATAGCTTTCATAATTGTACTTACTGACACTGAAATGTCACTAGCTTACATTAAGTGCAAGAAAGTAATTCTTGTCATCTTAGGTAAAAGTAGGCTAAAGTGATAAACTACAAGTCCTCTCATTTGTCACTGAGGTTTTTTTTTCCTTCCCAGAATTTGCACTTTATTAAGTACAACCCCGTTTCCAAAAATGTTGGGACACTCTATAAAATGTAAATTAAAAAACACGATGAAATGATTTGCAAATCATATAGACCCATATGTAATTGATAATAGAACAAAGACAACATATCAAATGCTGAAACAGAAATGTAATTGTTTATGACACATATATTGTTGCACTTGGCGGCAAGAAAGACGAGGAGGTTTGCTTGGAGGACTGACCAACGCCCTTTTATTAAGTCCTTAAAAGGACTAACACAAGCACTCGTCAAGCGCCGAACCACCACTCTGCCAACACTGCTCACTGTGTGGTCACCCCAACTACTCTAACACCACATGGTGGGTACACAGACATGCTATTTACACAGTTAACGAACACTATACACGAATCTACAATACAGTACAACAAAGCACAATAGACACCAGCTGCACACAACTATTTACACTGACAGTGATGCTATTTACATGGCTCGCAAGCATGCCAGGATATGCAAATGTTAACAAGCTCCGCTATGTGGAGCCATCCCACTGGTGCTACACTATGCTCGATTTTAATTTGGTGCCAGCAACACGTATAAAAAAAGTTGGGACGGGCAAAAAAGTACTAGAAAAGTTATGTAATGCTAAAACAAAACACATGGCTGAATATCTCACAACTAATTAGGATAACTGGCTACAGGTCAGTAAGATGATTGGGTATAAAAAGAGCCTTCTAGAGAGATAGAGTCTCTGAGCAGTGATGATGTGGAGAGGTTCACTACTATGTGAAAGACTGCATGGGGAACAATTTTAGAATAATGTTCCTCAATGTAATATTGCAAAGAATTTGGGAATTTCATCATATACAGTACATGACATCATTAAAAGATACAGAGAATCTGGAGAAATCTCTATATGCAAGGGACAAGGCTGAAAACTAATATTGGATAGCCATGATCTTCGGGTCCTCATGGAGTTCTGCATTAAAAACAGGCATGACTCTATAGTGGAAATCACTGCATGGGCTCAGGAACACTTACGAAAACCATCATCTGTAAACACAGTTTGTTGTTGCTCTGACAAATGCAGGATGGAACTCTTCCATGCAAAGAAGAAACCATATCTAAACATGATCCAGAAATGCCGCTGACTTCTCTGGGCCCAAGCTGATTTAAGATATAGTCGTGATTATATCACAGTGTGATCGCGACAGCCCTAGCAGGTCAACATATGAAGTTGATATTTAGTGCTTATTCTATGTAAGTTTTATATTTTAAGTTACCTCCTACTGCATTAATTGTCAGACAAAACTAAAAAAGAACAACAAAATGAAAGGTTAATTGGAATTTGCAATCTACATTTTTAAATTACAGTGTTAGAAGGGGGAAAACAATTTAAAAATACTATTATGAGTCGACATTATCAGTAAAAAAAAAACTACTTATACTGTTACTTCAGTAGTTTCTTGAAGATGTACACAGTTGCTTTACTTGAGTAAGAATTTTCAGTATTCTTTCCACCTTCACTTGCACCACATCTGGATTCTTCATGGCTCTTGTTCACTTTATGACTCTAGCTATGTTGTGCATTTGATGAGGATTATCTTTCATATCTCCCCAAAACAGGTAGACCAGATGTGGACTGCATTGCCAAACGCATTGGAACGCCTGCCTTTTCACACATATGAACTGTAATGACATCCCATTCTTAACTCATGTGCTTTAATATGGAGTTGACCCACCCACTGCAGCTATAACAGCTTAAACTCTTCTGGGAAGGCTTCTCACAAGGTTTAGGAATGTGTTTATGGGAATTTCTTCCAGGAGAGCATTTGTGAGGTCTGGTACTGGTGTTGGAGGAGAAAGCCTGATTTGCAGTCTCCGCTCTAATTCATCCCAAAGGTGTTCTGTCAGGTTGAGGTCAGGGATCTATAAAGGCCAGTCAAGTTCCTCCACACCAAACTCTCTAATCCATGTCTTTATAGATCTTGCTTTGGGCACTGGTGTGCAATCATGTTGGAATAGGAAGGGGCTGTCCCCAAACTGTTCCCACAAAGTTGGAAGCATGAAATCATCCAAAACGGCTTTGCATGCTGATGCATTAAGAGTTCTTTTCACTGGAACTAAGGGGCCAAGCCCAACCCCTGAGAAACAACCCCACACCATAATCCCCCTTCCACCAAACCTTCCACTTGGCACAATGCAGTCAGGCAAGTACCGTTCTCCTGGCAACTGCCAAACCCAGACTTGTCCATTGGATTGCCATTTCATGAATTTCTACGCACTGTTCTCGAGCTAATCTGATGGCCACCCGTAGTTTGGAGGTCTGTAGCTATTGACTCTGAAAGTTCCTGACTTCTACACACTGTGTGCATACGTTGTCCCCTCTGTGATTTTACGTGCCCTACCACTTCGTGGCTGAGTTGCTATTGTTCCAAATTGCTTCCACTTTGTTATAATACCACTAACAGTTGACCATGGAAAATTTAGTAACAAGGAAATTTCACGAATGGACATATTGCACAGGTGGCATCCTATTTATTAAATTTATCGTGCCAAATAAAAAAGGCTTTATGTAGTCTTTCAGGAAAAAACAACATAAGTAAACTAAATCTTGATGCCACTTCTCTCTTGAGATGTGAACATACTGCACAACTGGCCATAAATTAATATTATTTTAATTGTCAGACACTGCATCCCTTTCACTATGTAGTCACTATAAAACACATTCTACTGTTGTTCAGAGTCTAACAGTTGATTAAAAAAAATCCCATCCAGTGTTGCAGCTAGGTGGGTAAATTCTATGAGAGAACTGATTTAAAGATTAACAGAAAGAAGCTTGTTTTGAAAACAATCCCAAGTGACAGAATTTTTTAAAAAGTGGGGTTGCATCATCGATTCATGAACAATTCATTTAATGAGCATAACTGAGGCAACCTTCAATTAAAAAATGTAAATTTTATCTACTTATGTTGTTACAGATGTCCCCTGACCAGTCCAACACTGGATCCGGGACCCAGCCCGGACCAGTGACCCTTCCCTCATTCTCATTACTGGTTTTCGGAACACCTGAAACCAGTTTCCGGTTTAATTGCATTTATACCATTCCCACCAGGTAGCTCAGCGTGAGGTTTTGTGAGTTTTCTCCATACCGAGCGATTTCTTTTGTAATTTTATTTTGACATCAGACTGTGTATTGACCCCTTGTCTGATTTTTCAACTTTGTTTTTGGACTATGATCCGCCCCGGTTTATTCACGACTTTTACCTGTTTCCTCAATATACAACTTCAATTGTGTTTTATGTTTTGTTAATAAATGGATATGAATCATACTGCAACTGGATCTTGACCAGCTTCATTACAACAGAGTGCAAAGAATTATATTATGGACAATTATGCATCTTGCACATTTAACAGTTTGTAATTTTGATGTGTTTTATTTATATATAATAATTTTAATAATTTTTATGTGTTTTATTTCTGGATATTCTATTTATGTACACACATGAGACTCCAGCATATTACTTGCATTACTTTTAATTTTATCTTTTTTTATTACAGCCTAGTTTTGTGTAGTACATACAGAGAAAATACTGGAGAAATTGTAGAATAACCGAACCTTCCAGACCAGTGACTAGCTGTGGATTCTTCCATACGCTTTAAGGAGACATGGTGTTCCTTTGTAACTTGCAGAGATTTGGCAGAGTGGGCTATGTGATCGGTCCCTGAGAGACAGATTTGCAGGCCCAGTTAATCCTCTGTGTGAGTGACGGTGCACACCACTTCGCCCAGCTGTAGGACTGGTTTGGAGCAGGCACATGCTAGGAATGAAATAAGGATATCAGGCAGCAGACACAGGGGCAGCACTGACTTTTTCAGCTTCAGTCATTAGACATGCTGAGATAAAGGCTGGGAAGACTCATTGTGTAGCTTCTCTGCATTCTTGGAATATAAATAGCTACAGACCTCCAAACTTCATATGGCCTTCAGATTATCTCAAGAACAGTGCATAGAGAGCTTCATGGAATGGATTTCCATGGCCGAGCACCTGCATCCAAGCCTTACATCAAGAAGTGCAATGCAAATTGTTGGATGGATTGGTGTAAAGCACACCACCACTGGACTCTAGAGCGGTGGAGAGGTGTTCTGTGGAGTGACAAATCACGCTTCTCTGTCTGGAAATCCGATGGATGAGTCGGGATTTGGCATTTTGGACAATTTCATGCTCCCAACTTTGGGGATAGCCCCTTCCTGTTTCAACATGGCTGTGCACCAGTGCACAAAGCAAGGTCTATAAACATATGGATGAGAGAGTTTGGTGGGCACAGAGCCCTGAACTCAACCCGATAGAATAGCTTTGGGATGAATTAGAGTGGAGACTGTGAGCCAGACCTTCTTCTCCAACATCAGTGCCTGATCTCTCCTGGAATAATGGTCAAAAATTTCCATAAACACACTCCTAAACCTTGTGGAAATCCTTCCCAGAAGAGTTGAAGCTGTTATAGCTGCAAAGGGTGGGACAACTCCATATTAAAGCCTATGTATTAAGAATGGGATGTCATTAAAGTTCATGTGTGTGTAAAGGCAGGCATCCCAATACTTTTGGCAATATAGTGTACATATATGATGATATATATCACAAATTCAGTTGTGACAAAATTACTGTAAAAAAATTAAAACTGATCATTGAAATTATTCTGGAGTAAGCAATGTTACAATGTTCTGCCATACCTGCCGTTATAAGGGTAAGGAATATCCATCCATCCATCCATCCATCCATCCATTTTCTATAACCGCTTATTCCACATGGGTCGCGGGGGGTCCGGAGCCTATCCCGGCTGTAGTGCCATGAGATGATTATTGGTTATTAAGTTATATATGGCTTTATATATTAGGCCTGTGTGCCAAGATCTTGTGAAATCTCGTGACTGACAAAGTGATTTCACCGTTGGGCCCTTAAACAAGGCCCTTAAACCTAATTGCTCCAGGGTGTGGTTGACCCTGGTTTCTCACTTGTATATTGCTTTTGACAAAAATGTCTGCTAAATAAATACATAAACTAAATCGGTTGTACAAAAAATATTCATCTTGAATATTGCTAGTCACAATTGCTGTATTTTGAATTAGCCAACATGCAGTTACATTTGCATTTTCGTTGTTATTTATAAGCTTTAGGGATGCCTAGGGATGCCTTTCCTGACCAAGTGAATCTGGGTGAAAGCTATGAGCCGTGATTGATTTCACCTGTTAAAACCACTTCAATCACAGTAGATGAATGAGAGGAAACAGGCTGAAGTGGGATTTTAAGGTTTGAGACAACTGAGATGTGGATTGTAGAAGACAAAATTGCCAGGAAAAAAGATCATTTAAGTGGGGCTGAAACACTGCTAGGTTTCTCGAGCTTAGCTATGTCCCGTTTGCATCTGGATTGGTAAATATAATAAAATGCATTAGTTGCATGAGTTGTTGGCACACCATTTATTGAAAACGGCTCATTGATGAAAGGTGAAAGGAGGTTGACCTGAATTGAGAAGATCAATGGATGGTTTACAGTCAATCAACTAACAGTCCAGTAAAATAGTGATGCTGAAAGAGCCATAAAGGAATGTGTGACTTGTAACCTTGACACAAATGGCTGTATAACCGAAAGTGACTTTGATAAGCCAAAAATAAGAACTTGCCATTACAGTGGACTAAGAAGTGAAAATATTTCACACTAGAGGACTGGAAAAATATTGCCTCGTCTCACAAATCCCAGCTCCTGCTATTGCATACTTATGAGTGGACTTAGGGTACGCCAAAAACCACAAGTCCAATGGGTCGTGTTGACATAGCAGGTTGGTGGCAGTGGCATGATGGAGTTAAGTGTGTTTTCATGGCATAGACTGATAAAAGTGGAGCAATGTTTGAATGCCACTGGATATCTCAATATCCATGCAAATTAGGTAGCATCCCTTTATGCAGTCATGGATTCATCTTTGATCTGTCTGTATTTTCAGCAGAATAATGCCCCAAATGCAGTGGTCAGTCACCCTTTCTCAGTTCAGTTGATTGTCTATGGGATGAGATGAGATGGAATGAGATGTTTGGAGCAGAGATGCACCACAAGCTCATTAAACCCAAATGTGGGAAGCACCACAATCAGTATGGGCAAGCAACACTATGGGCTAACTTGAACACCTTGAGTAGAGAGGCTGCCCTGAGGGCAAAAGAGTTAATACTGCAATACTGGGGAAGTGTGCATATTGTTTTGTACATTCGGTGTGTATATACAATATATATATAACCACACACGTATTATCTATATTTTAGTCCATACAGTTTTAGCACTTCTGACTTCTGTAACTACAGAACAAACAAAGGAAAGTAACAGATAAATTAAATAAATTTTGTCATTTAGCATGAAAGAAGCATGGGGTAATTTCTATGACATGTAATGTCTCTGTTTAATGATGTGATGTCATTGTGCTTATGTTTAAAAATTACCCAATAATTTCACATTTAATTTGATTTACTTATGGCATCAGAATATGTGCACTTATTTATTCTGAATTATTCAAAGAAATTGGTATTTGCATTACATTCTGGTTCAAGCCAGTTAATAGTCTATTGGTCTCGTTTTCACCTTCAAGATGGCCAAAGTGATTTAAAAATGGCACTCTATGTTGTTGGATATACATCTCTATTCCCTCACTACTTATTTTAGATCATTTTTCAATGACAATGACAGATTTTTTTTTCTTTTGTCAATAAAAAAATCAATTAATTAGCAGAGGAAGGATTCTTTTTGTGTGGGGACAGATTCCATGAGAGATCTGATCATTCACAACTCTTTGTATTATTATTGTTTCTTTATAAATATTTTTCACTATATTGTATAGTTGACTTTGCACCAATAAATACTGATCCAATATAAATCATGTAATGTGATGATCAGAAGTAGTACTGAGGATGGCCACTGATGCCATTGGTAATTGGTAAAAGCAGTGCATCAAGAAGTATCCCTCTTCTCCAGCCAAAAAGTGTATGTAAATATAATTGATAGGACTGCAACACCATCAGTAAGTTTTATTTTTTTCTTCTAAATGTTTCATTCTGTTACGTTCCCAAAGCAGGCTCGCAGAATGCGCTGCCATATGTTAGCATTGCTGAAGGACAATCCAGCAACTTTTCCTTTTCATCCCAGAGCAACAAGGGAGATTGTTCTTCTGAAAATTAACATTTGCTGGCTTTAATTGTGCCTTGATATTGTTTTTTATTAGCTTTGTACGTTTTCAGCTGCATGCATGTATGTGCAGGTCAAAGGACACATTCATGGAGAAATAAAGCAGATATCTATGCAAATGAATAATCCAGGATCAAAATATTGATATTTCAAGGCCTTGTCAAAAGCTTGGCCCCATCTATACATTAACTGGATCTAATCATGGTTGCTGTGATCTGGAGCCTGTCACTGGAAGAACAAAATGCACCCTATGTTGTACCCTGACAAGGACGCCACTCCATC
Organism: Mormyrus iriodes; assembly: GCA_011763525.2. Taxonomy (NCBI): domain Eukaryota; kingdom Metazoa; phylum Chordata; class Actinopteri; order Osteoglossiformes; family Mormyridae; genus Mormyrus; species Mormyrus iriodes. Next base: position 38,100,827 of record JAAGVU020000001.1, read on the forward strand.
ACAAACACACATATTTACTATCGTATAGCTACCGGTTTCCTTGAACTATGTTCTTCTGGCTTGTACAATGAATTCAAGTGCCAAGTGGAGTCTACGCATATTCAGTCCTGTAGCCCCGGGCTGTAAAGCAGCAATGCTACCAGCTGAGCCTGTGAAGCGCCCCACACAAATGTCCCTATTTTAATTCTACAACATAGCACATTCATTTCTTGAACCGTGGGCGGTCGTAAATCTATGAAATATTGTATGAAAAGCCAAAGAGGTTTTAAAAATAAGACAGGGACCACGTTATTGTGCTTGAAATTATTATGAATTTCAGATGACTTTAAAATTATTTTGCAAATAATCCACAGATAATTATAACTTGTACAATTCAATCAGTGTTTATGTGGTATTGATTATTTTGGTTTATTATTGTTTCTGCTATATTTCTTCTGGGCTAATGCACAGGATTTGACTGAGAATTTTAATAAATCTATCAGCCTTTATGGTAACTTGATACAACACTTACCCCTTCAGTCGTTCACTAATCTCAAGTTTATTCACTCAAAAGCTGTCAGGGTTTCATTAACATTTTACTGACCGTAGTCTCGAAAGAAAACATATAAAACAATACACTGCTGAGTATGCAGCTGACTTTATGAATTTAGCATGCATGCATACTGTGATGATGACCCTGTGTGCTAAGCAGTAATTTTCCTTTTAAAATGTAAATATAAAGCCACCGTCAGAATGATTAAAATGCTTAAATAGCACCTGTCATTTTCCAAGTATATTTTGATTACATGGAAGAGAAATAAAAAAAAAAAAAAAAAAACCTGACCATGAAACTTTTGTTATGAGGTTAAAACTTACATTCTATACTAATGTCATGGGGGTTATTGCATAAGCACACAATATTGCTTATTGAGCCTGCAACAGTTATGAGATCTTCCCTCTGGAGTCATGGCAAGAAATTGATTGGACTTGGGTCTTTATATTAACAGACTAATCTACTCATTGGGTAAGTTGTGCCAAGTGTAGAGGGTTCAATGTACCATCTGTGGTACATTTGTTACTATGATATACTCGCTGACTATTAGCAGTCTCTTGCAGCTTAAACGGCATCAACATTAATTGGCTCCAGCACCTGGTTTCCAGTGGCCAACATGAAGTAATAAGGTATCAGAAGTAAGGAGAAAGAAATTATGAAATCAGACCTGATGTATTCTTTACAGCTTTCAAAATCATTACACATTATAGTTAAAGCCATGACCACTCTGTATTTGCATTGCTCAGATGCAAGCAACAATACACTGCATTTAACATACACAAATATAAATAAAGTGTATGTGCACTTGAGATTAAACTTCACTTTCTTGATCTGGTTCTAGTAGCATAAAAATGTTTAGGATTGTATTATGAGATATTTGAGAAGATCTTTTAGTTTTATTGCCCCAAGTGCTTTTTCGTCTGATAGAGAGAGATAATCTTCATATTTGAAGTGATTATAAGAAGCATGGGAGGGTTGGAACAAAATAAGATAAATCAGATAAATCGTATTATAAGATGTTAAAATGCAATTACTGTCTGTTTTCATGATGAACTTAGTAGTATAATAGATACACATGACATTATTTGTACACATATAATAAAGACATTTCTGCACAAATATATGTATGTGTGTATCTGTATTATATATATATATATATATATATATATATATATATATTATTTTTGCATCTGAAATT
>JAAGVU020000001.1:38111257-38132459 GCA_011763525.2 Mormyrus iriodes
AGGCATAATAGCATAGTTTTACACCAACATAAAGATCATTTAAACATCATCTTCTTTGGCTGCCTAAGACTTTTGCATAGTACTGTATGTATATACATATGCACTCAGTGACAATGAAAGTTACACACCCAGAAGTAATGGTCCGATTTGTATGTAATTTGGTACACATGCAGACCAGCAATGGGTATGTAAATGATTCGATTTGTAAGGAGCTGGCACGTCTAGTCACCAGACACAGAGGATGCCTCTTAAATGCATTATACAGCATTACCAGCACTTGATGGAGGTCACATTGTGGGTTTGCATGAGGTCTGGTGGTCGTATTGTGCAATTGTCCAGCATGTGGGGCATGCAGATGTCACAGTCACCTGATGTTGAAACCAATGGGCACGTGAGGGCACCCATACACGTTGTGAAGGTTCTGGTCACCCAAAACAGACCACACCCAGGGAGTATTGTCATATTGTGTGCCATGCATTACAGAACCTCATGACATCTGTGCCTGCCATCTGGACACAGGTATTGGATTCATTACAACACCCCCTGTCAACCCACTCCGTGTCTCGACGACTGGCATCAGCCGGGCTATGGGTTCACCAATCCACGCATAGACTGCCGTTGACACCAGCGCATAGACGGCTGCATTTGGATTGGTGCCATAACAAAGAGGCATGGACTGATAACGAGTGGAGTCGTACCATGTTCAGTGATGAATCCCAGTTCTGCATGGCCACAGAAGATATCGTGTGCACGTATGGCGGCTCCAAGGGGAGAGGAACAATTCTGCCAATGTTATAGAAAGACACACCAGTGTTCCTCCTGGCATCATGGTGTGGGGAGCCATAGGGTATGACTTCAGGTCATCTCTGGTAGTGAACTGGGGGACCTTGACAGCACAGAATTACGTCAGTGACATCCGGGGTGCGTATGTCTAACCCCTCCTGAGTCAGCACACTGGTACAGTTTTTCAACAAGACAATGCCCATCCACACATAGCATGTGTGTCTATCGACTGCCTGTGTCATGTTGGGGTCCTCCTCTGGCCAGCCAGGTCCCCTGATCTTTACCCAATCGAACATGTGTGGGATCTGCTCAGACCCAGTGCCAATCTGGAGCATCTCGAGCGGCAGTTAGAACAGCTGTGGGCCGAATTGCTGCAGACACACACCCATAAATTGAGAAATGAGTGAAACAAAAATTTTTGCTGTGGTCTGTTAATTTTTTCCATGGCTGTATATAGACTTTACAGTAGCATATCATTAAACAGAAGTCTAAACATATTAAGTATAGATTTCATTTTCTCCTTAATGTAGGATAAGGTATAGTGTGACATTCTACTGCTGTCACATGGCTAAAATGATTAAACAAATCATTTCACAATGTTCAGTCATTTTCTTCAATATTAATTTCTGTAGATGCTAAGAAAATCTGTATTTTGTGCAATTTGTAAATCGTGCAGCTCATCATTGAATAATACAGTACAATTATATTCATAAAATATGCATGATATGGCCAACAAAAATGCTTTTTGATCACTTTGCACAGCGAGGAGTTCTTGGAGAGGAGAAGGTCATTCTTATTTATTACAGCTAATCGAAGAGTTAACTGTAGATAATAATAGAAATAAGTCCATACTGATAGTAGATAGGAAACCTGTAAGGGGAAAAAATAAGGTAATATCGAATTGCGCAATAACAGTATAGCTGTTGGCAACAGTCAAAGAAACAAAAGATGCATGAATTATATATGCTTATGTATGTGACATCCCTCGTCATGTCACAGTGAATTAATAGTAAGCTGCACCATTTTCCCCACAATTTTTCATTTTTAATATGAGCTTTTATATAAATTTTTCACAGGTTACTAAAGTTGTTTACTGATTCTTCAGTATCAGAAGACTGAGGGCAAAAAATACTGGCCTGAGAGGGGAAAAAAGAATGAAACTTTTGGAGGAGTAAAGTCACATTTCGAGACTGTAGATCGATAAACACCATTTTCTCAGGGTTGCCTAAACATCCTCATGAATTTCAAATCCTTTTTTTACCCATTATAGTCTGAAGCCATCCATATTAAAAGCCTGGTCACTGAGGCATGGCTGTGTCCCACAGGTATACTCGCATTGCTGTTGCTGCCCGTGCTCCCAAACCAAAATGTTGGTTCCCTCAGTCTCCTGCCAGGTGTCCCCAACTCCTGCCTGCTCTCTCCTCCCTGCTACCCTGGCTGTGCTTCGTCCGTGCTGGCTCCGAGCCCAGAGAGGACCACTTCACCCCGTGGCCCTCAAAGTGCCCTGTGAGTTTTGTCACTATTCTCAGACATCCATCCAGCTCCTACCTCGTCTTCTGGTCCCTTGCTGGCAATATCTATAGACACCCTCCTCCTCGTCGCCTCCTGGGGTTGCCCAGACACCCTCCTCGTAGGTGCCTCCTGGGGTCGCCCAGACACTTTCCTTGTCATCGCCTCCGGATGTCCCGTCCATACTTGATGTCCTACCGGCACCCACCTCATCAGCACCTGACATTCCACCAGCACCTGAGGTCTCACCAGTGCCTGCTTTGTCTCTGGTCGTCGCCCTTGTGTCTGTTTTATTACAGGCAGGCCACTACCAGCCTGGCACTTGACTCCCCGGTTGCTGCCGGGCCGATGCGTGACACCCTGGCTGCTACTGCCCCAGAGAAGGGAAACCTCAGCAAAGGCCAGCCAGGGGGCCTTGAGTGGAATACTCTTGGCCCAGTCCTGAGTCCCCCTTTGGGGACCCCCTCCACCTCCCTTCATTTTCACCGTCCCAAGACCTGGAATGGTGGCACAGTAAGTGGAGGCCTAGAAGAGGGGCAGGGAGAGTCCTGGTTTCCAGGAGAAGAATGCTAGGACACACTACCGGGCCAACCGAATAGACCCTAGTCTGTTCGGCACTGCCCACCTGGACCCTACGGCCGCTGCCTTCTGAAGGGGCAGTGCCGCACTTTCGGGCTCCCACCCTACAGTCCCAGCGACTCCCTTTACTCCCAGTCCTGTAGGTCCCTCGGTACCTTCTGGCTTTGGCCCTGCCATTGCCATGACACCCTCCTACTTTGGGTCCAGTTCCTATCCTGCGTGCCCCTGAGCGCCCTACGGTCCTGACCGTGCTGCCCCTCGATGCCACCCAGCCCTGTTGTTCCCTTGGCACCACCAGGTCCCACTGGTGCTCTGAGGTCCAGGAAGATCTGCACCCTCATATTGACGCCCGGCTTCTTGGGGGCCTGGGGAACTAGCCCATGTCTCCTGTGGCTGTCAGTCCTTTCCTGGTGTTTGTCATGTGTGCTGTCCCCCTAGCTGTCCATGGTCTCTTCTGTGCCCCTTGTGGTGTCCTGCATCTGGTCCTGTGTTAGTACCGGTATGGTGCTTTGTCCGGTCCTGTCATACATAGTCTGGTCCTTGGTCCTGTCTATCTCCTGCCCTGTGGTTTGATCCCTAGGTCCCCTCCCCAGTCTGTCTCGCGTGCCCAGAATGTGCGCGTCAGGAGGTACTGTCATGACCCGCCTTCCTACCCCTCTCATTCTCTCCCTAGTGTCCCATGAGCAACACCTGTTACTTGTTTTGTCTTACCTCTCGTTTCAGCCCTCGTGTGGATCCCTCCAGCTGCCTTTCATTTGCTCCATCAGTCCTGTGCTTCCCAGTCTTATCATTGATGTAACTCCCTGTGTATGCCCTAGTGCTTCCCCATCCATGCACACTCGTTTTTAACCCTTTCAGTCTGCTTTACTTCTCCCTGCTCCTGTTTTGACCTTAAATAAATCCACTTTTTTTCCCCCAACAACTGCCTTCGCCTCCCATGATTCCAGGACATGACAGTTGTGTTGTGAAGTCCTGCTTCAAATGTGGGTCAACAACTAAAAAGTAACATATGATATAATATTACAATCATCTAACAGATTAATGCTATTTCTGTTATTCTCATTGCTATGATTATTATGCAGTAATACTACTAATAATAGTTAAAGGTTCAGTATACTTAAATGTATTTGAGAAGGAATGAGGCTGATTAAGGTTGCAAGGAACTTAGAATTTTCATTAAAAAGTAGTAGTAGTCTCCTCTTGAGAGCAGGTGGTTTACCCTGTTGCCTTGAAAAGGCAGTGGACTCTACAGGTAAGATGTTACTAGAGAGAGGCGGATTACCAGGCACCATTAGCTCTCTGGATATCAGGCGATTCATATGACGGAGCCACGTCCTTGCCAGCCATCGCCAATGAGTCGATGGCCTGCAACCCTTATCTGTCTCCAGAGTTGTGGCATGTACAAATCAAGCAATTCAAAGAAAACATGGAATGCAAGGCCCTGCTATTAGTACACAGCGTACATATTTATACAACTCAAAAATCCATGTATGAACTACAGTCTCTGATCCTTCACTTCTGATATATTTTTTCACAGAGCTTTGGATTTTTGTGCGCAAATCTAAATCACCTTTCCCCTCAGTTCTTATACACTAATTTCAAGTTAAATCTGCCGAATAAGTATCTTAATTGCTGTCTTAATAGTTACTATCATTGAGTAGTAGTATAAAGGTAGAAGGTGGCATGTCCCTGCCTCCCTGCCCCTCTCATTCTCTCCCTAGTCTCTCCCTGTCCCCAGGTGAGGCCCCCACCACTCCAAAAGTACTTGATCCTGGTGAGGCCTCCACTGCTCTGCAAGTGTGATGGCCTGGTAAGGCCTCTGTCATTCTGCAAGTGCCCACTTTGGCTCCGCCTGTGCCCAGAGTGTCCTGGCTCTGCCCTGCTCGGCTCCCAAGTTCCCAATCTTGCTCCTGCTGCTTGCCTATGGCTGTCGCGTTGTTAGCTGTTTTGCCTATTCCTGCTGCCACCTTACCAGCTCCTGTCTGTCTCCTAAGGTCCTGTCTGAGCCCCATTTGTCTCTTGGCCCCCCACCCTTCTCTGAGGTCCCTGCTTGCCACCAGCCGGCCCCTGCTTGAAATGGGACCCTCTGGGCATGACCCTGGGTCCTGCACCTCAGACCCCTGGACATAAGCCCTGTGGGCTCAAGGATATGGAGAAGCCCTTGACACCAGTGGGGCTCCAAGAGGAGACTTAGTCTGGTTTCTCCCTCCTGGAGAGGGAGATGGGGCAGGCATGCCTGCCAGGTTGACTGAAATTGTTAGTTCTTGACTCTGTTTAGGCCCAGTCAGCTCTTGTCAACCCTGGGGCCCTGCAGCCACAGTTACACCAGTTCTCTTCCCTCTCCTTCTGCAGGTCCTGAAGCTCCCTCCTATACTGATGTGCGCCCAGGTCCTAGGGAAAGTGCCAGTGCATGCTCCATCGTGGTCTCGGTGCCCTCTGGTTCCTGTCCCTGCTCCTATTCCCATCCATACTCATTCCCTTCAGTTTTCTTGTCCATCCTGATGACTGTCGCAGTGCCCTTGTTTCCCTGTCCCACAGGTTCCTACCCAGTCCCCTCCAGAGCACCTGCCAGTTGGACCTTCAGTTCCACCCCAGTCAGCCTCTGGAGGTCACCAACCCCAGCTGTTCCTTCAGTGGCCCCTGGCCCCACTCCCCCTATGACACCACTGGGTTCTGCAGGTCCTCCAGGGCCTTGGAGAGTGTCCCCAGAGGGATGTCTGGCTTCCTGGGGTCCAGGTGAGTCCCCTGTCAAACAGTTCCCATCAGTCATGCTCCTACCTCAGTGCCCTCTCACCTTTTTCCCCTCCCAGACTCATGGTTTTCCCTTGTATGTCTGTCCCTGGTGACCCTTCACTTGTACGCCCTGTGTTTTCGGTCTGTCAGCTGTGTTGCATTCCCTGTCTCTTCTTATTTCCTTCCTGGTACCCCTGGTCTGGTTGCCATTAGTGTTGTGCCCCTGTCAAGTCAAAGTCAAAGTGAACTTTATTGTCATCTCTCCATATACAAGAATACAGAGAAACGAGATGGCGAAGCTCAGAATCCACAGAATATACATATAAATCCACAGAATATACATATAATTGAATGAATTTTTACACATACACATATTTTTACACTTACACATAGTGTAAGTAGACACAGCAGTCGAGACAATTCCAACTAAGTGGACAGAGAAAGGACAAAGAAGAGAGCAAATGAGCTGAGAAGCATTTTAAGTACAGTGGCAGTAAGCGCTAACAGCTTTCTGGTGTGGAAGCATAGTGGAAAAGAAGATTGTTTTGTGCAATATGATTTGATTTTTGCGCATATACAGTATAAATACAATTGTGATATCTGGGTGCAAATACAGTATAAATACAGTATGATGTTTGTGTGTAAATTCAATATGGATGCAGTTTGATAACATTATAGTATCAGAGGGTGTAGCGTCTCAGCAGCGACTTGTATGCAGAGTCAGTTTAAAATGTAAAAAAATATAGGAAAACAGTGTGGGTCAGGTGGGTTAAGAGGTAGATTGGAGGACCCTGGGGGGCAGCATGGTGCTGAGAAGCCTGACAGCCTGGGGATAAAAGCTGTCATGCAGCCTGGCCGATCTGGCTGTGATGCTGCAGTATCTCCTCCTGGATGGCAGCAGGGAAAACAGTTCATGTGAGGGGTGTAAGGGGTCCTGCACAATGCTGCAGGCTTTTCGAACAGTCCTTCTGGTGAATGTGTCTTGTAGTGATGGGAGAGGCACCCCGATGATATTCTCGGCTGTTCTAACTATCCTCTGCAGGCGCTTTCGATCAGAAATGTTGCTGTTTCCGTACCAGACGGTGATGCAGCTCTCAATGGTACCACTGTAGAACGTGATGAGGATGGGAGGGGGAAGGCTTGCTCATTTCAGCCGCCGCAGGAAGTGTAGTCTCTGCTGGGCTTTCTTGGTTAGGGAGGTGGTGTTGGTCGTCTATGTAAGTTCCTCGGTGATGTGCACCCCAAGGAACTTTGTACTCTCCACAATCTCCACAGCTGAGCCACTGATGTTGAGTGGAGAATGTGTTGGACGTGTCTTCCTAAAGTCGACAATCATATCCTTCGTCTTGTCAACGTTGAGGGATAGATTGTTGTGCCTGTACCATTCAGTCAGCCGTTCCACCTCCTCTCTCTAGGCAGACTCATCATCCCTGCTTATAAGTCCCAGCACAGTCGTATCATCCGCAAACTTGATGATGTGGTTAGTGTTGTGTGTGGCTGTGCAGTCATGAGTCAGTAGGGTGAAGAGCAAGGGACTGAGTACGGAACCCTGCAGAGCTCCTGTACTCAGTGTGATGGTATTAGAGGTGTTGCATCCCATCCAAACTGACTGGGACCTCTCTGTCAGGAAATCCAAGATCCAGTTACAGAGACTGGTGTTCATGCCTAACCCACTCAGCTTCATAATCAGCTTTTGAGGGATGATTGTACTGAAGGCGGAGCTAAAGTCTATGAACAGAATCCTGACATAGGTGTCCCTATTATCTAGATGTGTCAGAGAGAGGTGGAGGGCAGTTTAAATGGTGTCATCGGAGGACCTGTTGGAACGGTATGCAAACTGAAGATGGTCTAGAGGGGCAGAGACACTTGTCTTTATGTGTGCCATGACCAGCCTTTTGAAGCACTTTATGATGATTGGGGTCAGTGCAATCGGTCGGTAGTCATTCAGGCACATCACTGATGATTTCTTCGGCACTGGTGGTAGTGGATGGTGGTAGTGGATTTGAAACCTGCTGGGACAGACAACTAGCACAGAGATGTGTTGAAGATGCCCGTGAGGACACCAGCCAGTTGGTCGGCGCATTCTCTGAGCAAGCGACCGGGTATGTTATCTGGTCCTGCAGCCTTGCGTGGATTGACTCTAGATAGAGTCCTCCTCACATCAGCTGTGGAGAGACAGAGTACCAGGTCGTCGGAGGGAGGTGTCGTTTTCCTATCAGGCTCCTTGTTCTGTTCCTCAAACTGTGCAAAGAAATCATTGAGCTGGTCTGGTAGAGTGGCATCATTGTCAGTGTTGTGTGGGATGGGCTTCTAGTCTGTGAGGGCTTGAATGCCCTGCCATATGCGGCATATGTCTCTGGTATTGTTGAAATGTTCATTGATCTGCTGCGTGTAGTCCCGCTTGGCTCTCCTCACTGCACGAGACAGGTTGGCTCTGGCCGTCCTGAGAGCGGCCTTGTCTCCAGATCTGAAGGCTGCGTTTCTGGTGTTGAGCAGCGTGTGCACTTCTCTCGTCATCCAGGGCTTTTGGTTGGCTCTTATGGTGATTTCCTTGGAGACAGTAATATCCTCTATGCACTTAGAAATGTAACCAGTCACAGAGTCTGTGTACTCCTCCAGGTTGATGGAGTCACCAATCATTGCAGCTTCCCTAAAAATGTCCCAGTCAGTCGATTCGAAGCGGTCTTGGAGGGCTGAGATAGCACTAGCTGGCCACACTCTGATGCTTTTTTGGGCTGGTTTGGTGCGTTTCAGCAGCGACTTGAATGCAGGAACCATGAACACACTGATATGGTCCGAGTAGCTGAGGTGGGGGCGGGGGATGTTAGTGTAAACAATGTCCAGGCAATTTCCCCCTCTTGTAGCAAAATTCACAGGTTGGAAAAACCTTGGGAGAACAGACTTCAGGTTAGCGTGGTTGAAGTCACCAGCAATGATGAGAAAAGCCTTAGGGTGTGCAGTTTGTAGTTTGCTGACAGTCTTGTAGAGCTCGGCTAGCGTTTGGTTAGCATTGACGCTAGGCGGGAGATACACAGCAACCACCAGCTGTACTTTCTCAGCAGGTAGAAGGGCTAACACTTTACAGATAAAACCTCGATCAGCGTGGAACAGTGTCGTGTGGCAACAGTAGCATTTGTACACCACTCTCTGTTTACATACACATACAGTCCCCCCCCGTGAGTCTTGACAAAGACACGTCCCTATCAGCTCAGAAGCTGGTCAGTCCATCGAGCTGGATAGCCACATCTGGGACGCTGTCCTGCAGCCACATCTCAGTGAAAATAAAAACACAACAGTCTCTCATTTCCCGCTGGTTTGCTCATTGCAGCTTGATGTAGTCCAGCATTGTTTTCTAATGATCGGACATTTGCGAGTAAAATGGACGGTATCGCTGGTCTGGTGGGATTAGCCTTTAGTCTCGTGCTGATGCCACCGCGCTTGCCTCGCTTCTGCCTCCAGTCGCGGTGCTTTCGCTTCGGCCAGGTCCGCTTCTCTGGCCGTAAGTAAACAAAGACGGTGGAGCGTCTCGGTTAGCTCGCTGGGGAATTTGGTGTAGTTTTTCTGAAAACCGAGCATGATCCGGCGATTGTAAATGTACGTTTGTGGGCTACAGTCACCCATCTTAACTTCTCTTATTGAATCTCGGCGCAAACAAACAAACGGTCAACATTTTTACCTCCGGTTTCAGGAGCTCTATAAGCCACAGCCTGCATGGGTGCCGCCAAGCAGCAGCCCAATGTGTCGGAGTCATATTTGCCCTGGTCTGTACCCGATCGGTGTGGGTTTTTTGTCCTAGTTCTCGCTTACCCTATTGTCCATTTACCTACTCCTGTGTGGTCTTGTCCGGTCAGGTCCACTGTCTAAAGTTCCTTATACCTCGTGGTCATTTCCTGGCAACAGGCTCTTATCTACGCTGGGTCCTAATTCTTGTAGGTTGCATGTCTTGTAGTGTCACCCCTTGTCTCAAGTCTGTCCCATGTCATCGGTGGCATTTCGTTTTTGGGCCTTGATCCCCTGGTAGTCTTGTTTTGTCTCCTTCATTGTTCAATCTGCTTCTCTCTGTGCTTCATGTCCAGAGGGCACTTGGGTGTACTCTTACCCTGTCTCTGTTCTCTCCCTAGTGTGGCTCTAACAAGCCACACCTGTTGCTTTTTTTGGTCTTACCTCTCGTTACAGCCTTCAATTGGATCACCCCAGGTATATCTTTTGCTCCCTCACATGAATTATATAAAGTGTCTTGTGACCCCACCCAGTCCAGTCATTGATGTCGCCCTAGGGTGTTCCAGTGCTTCCCTGATTATCTGTGCCTTGTTTGACCCCCCCCCATGTGGTCTGCTTTGGTGTGTCCTGTTCCCATTCCTTGAATAAATACCCCTGTCTTCACGCCTGCTCCCCTCTCCTTTGTCTTTGTCATGCGACATTGCATATATGAAATGAGTGTCAAATGCCTTGATAGCATGAATTTAATGCAACCACTAATTTTTACCTGCTTTTTAAAAGTTTTTTTGTGTAGTTTAGTTGTCTGTTTCAAAGTGAAATTAAATGACAATTTGGGATTATGAGCACACACTGCATATTTTGATGTTTATTTTGGAAAGGGTGCACTGCAGGAGAGACTAGTTATTAAATTTATTGGGTATTTTGAACAGTGGTAATTGCACATACATAAATATCTGAAAGCTTAAGCAGAACTTCTCCAGCCTTCTCCATGGTCATTGCTGCATCAGCAAATAGCTGGCAGAGGTACTCAAAGATGAGCTTGGGAAGACTGACAGTCGATGAAGTGTTATATCATATTCTGGATGGTGATAGTGACATGGAGATCTCAGAGACAGCCGACATTTCAATATCTTTTTCCCCCATATGGAAAATCATGGTGCAATGCAGCAATCCTCTGGAGGAAAAATATGTAAATCTACCCATGTGGTCTGCATCACAGAGATATTCCAAGGCACAACATAGGCTTCCTAATGCAATAAATAGATGAAGGTGTTGTACCTGGTCCACAGCACCAGAATATAGGCCTGGTCCTTATTTTATAGTGTCCTTTCAAACAGAATGTAAAAAAAATTGCAGAAGCACCCAGCTAATTATATATTCAAATGACACCAAAGGCCTATAGCTAAAATCCTCTTTAATCCATCTATTACTGATTATTATCCATCAGTTTGAGCAAGTCTGGTAACAGGTATTGCACATAAACATATTCATTCAAAGTATTTAAAATCTAATGTTTTTAATACATTTATGAAGAATGACTTCTATCAGATGAAGGGTTGTGCTACATGGTACAGAATTAGTTTCTCCCAGGAAAAATAAACCTGCAAGTTTGACACATGCCCCGTTCCTTTACTTCTACACCATCTGTTGCCTCTTCGCTCTCTTAAATGATGGTATTAGCCGCGGATGACAAAGCAAGCCTTATGACCTTATGTGATTCGCTAACCTTATAAATAAATTATTCATATTTTGTAACCCAATTATACAGCACCACTGATATGAACTGCTGACCATTGTCTGAAATCTCTGTGGTGTTTCTCCATAAATTAATCAATTAAAAAAATTCATTTTTATGTTTTCAGTGCTGGATAGCTCATTGTTTGCGTTTGTTTCATGGTTGAGTTTTTGGTACCCCTGTAGGCCTGTGGTCAGTTTGATTTCATTGGATTCCTGAGGCTCCCTGCAAAAGTGACTGGGTTAAGTGGATAGAACATGCATATGGAATGATATTTCCTGAAACTATGTGCAAGAAACATGACATGAAACTAACAGGGGATTTGATTTCTTAAAAATTTGATTGGTTTAGTTAATGATAGTAATAACAATAACTGGTGAAAATTATATTAGTTTATGCTATAAATGATGCACAGCTATTGGTTAATTGACTTTTTATCCCAAATATGAAAAAAAAAACTTCTTCATCTAAAGAACTAATAAGAGGGCAGATGATAAAGTAAGGAAAAAACGGAAGTAGCCCACAAATTTATATAGAGAAGCACCCACAATGATTTGCTCCGGGTCAGAATTATATATACTCATCACTGAAATAAAACAAGTTTTCATGGCTAAAAGTCAAGCTCAGCTGTTATACTTAATCATGGGACTGTGCCAATGTATCAAAACCCTGCTTGTCTATTGGAAAACAATTCTCTAAAATTAGAAAATTTAACTTAAAGAAATGTAATTTAATTACTTGTATTTTAGTAAACTGTAGTAATCATAAGAACATCACTGAAAACAAGAACAACAACAACAATAATACCACATTTTCAAGAACCATTAACAACAAATAATCTGAAATTTTTAAAAATATATAATTAAGTCTTACCTTAATAATATCGGTCTGTTAGCATTGTGTGTATGGTAGTATTTTAGTTCTCATTGAACTCATTTGTACAGTATGATTCAGTCTTGTTACTGATGTGAAAAAAACAGCTTTGCAAATGTAACTGTTCGACAATGAGCTGTCATCTGTTGATTATTAATAGCATGTATGATTGTATTGGATAACAGCTACTGATCACTGTTCCTACCTTCAAGGTACATGAACAGTTCAGGTACGCTGCTGTGTGACCCATAGTCAGCAGTCATTTACATTAAATCATTTAGCTGATTCTTTATTTCAATATATTTCAAAAATATGCCATAGACAGACACATGTATCTATATTCATTATTTTTTATTATTGCTTATTCTGTAGAGGGTTGCAGTGCACCTGGAACCCATCCCACGAAGCACAGTGCAGGAAGCATCCTGGATGGAATTCCCGTCCAATGCAGGGCACATACTCATATACTTAGGGCAATTCAGAGACACCAACTGGCCTTGCTTGTATGCATTTGGACTGTCAGAAGAAACCCACTTAGACACAAGGAGTGCAAACTCCCAACCCAAAGATCTTGAAACAGACTGCAAACCCCTATTACTGGAGGTGCAAGATAGTGTTGAACACTGAGCCACTGTTCCACAGCACACTGAATCATATAGACTTTTTAATGCAATACCTCATAGGTCCAGGATGAGGATTAATTTACTAGGGAGTACATGAAGACATATTGGGAAATAATTGCGATAGATTTTGTAGAATAAATCTATGTAATATGTAATATAAATTTGTCTCTGCTAAACAATATACTCCATAAAAATTAAAAGGTAATAAATTATTATCATGTTTGGTAACTGAGTCAAACAGCAATATTTTCTAAATGTATAAATGTACGGTCACTTAAGTATCCAAGTAGTGACTAATGAAAGATTAGACAAATGTAGGTGGGTGTTAAAAATATTTTCCAGATGGTTTAATCTGAGGATTTGAAGCCTTAAAACTTTGCACAACTTTGCACAAATTCTTGAACGTTTGCACAACTTAGTGAACAACTTAACATTCCAAGGAGTACGCTGTCGTTTTACCCTTTCCAATATTGCACTATTCTGTTTTGCACTGCTCCATTTAACCACTCCACTACTGTAATGTTTCAATGCGTGCAATGTGTTGCACGGTTATTAATATCTAGATTTCATTTCATTCACTCATTTCTATGCACTCATTCTTGCGTATTCTTGTGTATTTATTCTTCCATTTCATTTCTATTTTTATTTTATTTTATATAATTTTAATTTATCTTAGTTATGTTTATATTATGTTTTTGTTTTGCACCTTTTGATTCAGGAGGATGATATTTTGTCCCACTGTGTACTTGAATGTATATTGTTGGGATGACAATAAAGCTCTACTACTACTACTACTACGACTTAAACGTATCTGTTTTGATTCATTTTCAAGGTATTTATAACTGATCTCAGGCACCTTAAAGCATGTTGAAAATAAAGAAAATTGTGATGCCGTTGACATGAATTGTGTGAGGAAAAATGTATTAAACTTTGAGCAAATTAAGAGTTCTTGGCATTTTTTCAACAGAAAAATTATATCTTTGAAATAACTGGTGTTTTGGCTGTCTTTTCAGGGTCCAAGAGAACAACAAAAATAAACTTAAAAAAATAAAAATCTATGATCTCATTCATAGCCTATGTTGTTAATTTTAAACCTAGGAAATAATTTGTAAGGACAGCATGTTGACTGACTGAGATTTTAGGTTCATTTTTTTTAAATCACCAGCATGATACTTGTAAACATCAGAGAAAAAGCTAAACACAAATAAATGTTTATTATAAGAACCCCTCAAATGTGTAAATTTATCACACCCTTAAATCTGACAAAGAAAACCTATATTTATCCATCCATTTTATCTTTAGCAGGGTCTATATATTTTCTGTTCAGTTTTGAGTAAGAAATACAGGTAAGTTTATTTTTGACCAACTTTCTTCTGTGTCTTTTAAGCTTTAAAGGGCTGTCTGTCAAACAGTCAGACCTTAATATGTATTTACAGAATGTATAAATGAATGCTTCACACATTATTTTTGGGGGGTGGTTTAGAAAATGGCAAATTACGTTTGGTGCCAAACACCAGGATAATTCTTACTAACGTCTGTGACACAGTAACATCTTGCATTTAGGAAGGAAGCTCCTGATTATGGATTTTAACATTTCCATCCCTCTTTCTAACTAAATTGGCATGCCAGGTGTAAAGGTCTGAAAGTTCAGATTGTGTTGCATGTATTAAGTGGAGTTTAGCATTTCAGGATGGAAGTTTTCAGAGAGCATGAAAATCCCAAAAGATATTTCAGTCAACTCTTTATGGCATTCACCTCACACTATTTGCCAGTTTATGATATCTAATTATAAATAACCTCATCTGATGACCGTTAACAAATCCTAACTATTAATCCCATACTATAGGAATTAGAACTTCTATTGCCTACTATGCAGGGGCAATGGATGGGCATGAATACCCTGGCAGATTCATGGGGCCCAGCACTTTATAGGGACCCCCCCCCAACAGATTGAAACAGCCAACCAAGGTGACATTTTGTCAGGGTACCCAGAATTTACAGCTACGCTCCTGTTCCAATGTACTTTACTTTTCTACAATATACTAAAACTTGCAAAAAAAACAACTCTTCAGCGCAATAGCTTCATAAATTTTCATGATGAATTTTGTCCCTATCAGTGTATATTTTATTCAGGTACTGTAACTAAAACAGCATAGTTCCTGACATTCTGACACACGCTTGTTCTCAGTAAAGCCTTTGAAGTTTAGCTATTCAATGCATAAACTCATAAAGGGTTCATCAATACTTAATCTCTGTTTTGCTATCTGCCTGTAGCTATGTCATCACCTATGCTTTTCATTTTTTGTATGAAATTGTCTATTTCATCTTCTGCCATTGGTTTTCTACTATCTATCTATCTATCTATCTATCTATCTATCTATCTGTATAAAACATGGGGGTGGACCTCAGTTAGAAGTTTTCATTTTTGAAATATATTGAACAAAACGTTAAATACTTTAAAAGTCCTTAAATGCTGACTCTTACCAGCCTGCAATGCTTGAGCAGAAGTAATGCATTGTTTTATCACAGTAAATGAGCATTCTGTCACTGGACCATTGCCAATTATACACTTTACGCATCTTCCTTTTATTAATCCAAAGACTCAATAAGCTCACTCAGTTCCTCCAGCATAAGGTCTGTGCTTATATTCAGCTAATATTACTGACAACTACTGGTGATTTAATGTATGAAAAAAAACAATGCACATAACAAAAGTAGATCTAAAATCAATAATTAAAATTGTAAAATACTGAAAGCAGTCACTGACCTAGTAGTAGCCAATAAACTCATCCTAAATCACATAGTAAGTCAGAATTTAACCTTAAAGTAGGCAATTAAACCCACCATTAGTTAATATTTGGATCAAGTATAATTATGTAGGAGTGTGAATTATTCTGAGTAGGTATGTTTTTTTGCTAAGCAAATACCTTACACAACATATTCCTGATTTTCACAAAACATGTTTTCTTGTTAACTAGAGAATTTTCATTGTCATTTCATTGTCATATTATTTGAGAGGAAAAAAATTCTCTTTGCCTCAGAATCTGGCCTGAGAAGACATACAT
The DNA here is from genome assembly GCA_011763525.2 of Mormyrus iriodes. Taxonomy (NCBI): domain Eukaryota; kingdom Metazoa; phylum Chordata; class Actinopteri; order Osteoglossiformes; family Mormyridae; genus Mormyrus; species Mormyrus iriodes. The sequence continues at coordinate 38,126,878 of JAAGVU020000001.1, forward strand.
ATGTAAAGCATCTCAACTGAAAAGGTTCCATTTAATAATAATTCTCTTTGTCATATTCACCAGCAGCTCACACTGAATTAAATATGCTTAATATCTCTAAAAGCAACACCTTTTTTCTAATGTTTTACTGTTACCTTGTTTCTTTAACAATTTAGGTGGAGAACGAGCTCAAAATCACTGTGGAACAGTAAGAAGGTCATATCAGATTTTTTATGTCTTTAAGTACATGATTCAGCTGTGAAAGTCAACTGAGCAGGATGTACCTTCCATAGCTGTGTTTATGTATATATGTAAGGTGTTCAGAAGGTAGCAGTGTGGCCTCACACCTCCGGATCCCTGTTCCTGCCCCGCTGTATGTGCACATTTGCATGTTCTCCATGTACCATCATGGGGTTCCTAAAAACACTCAGTCATGATAAACAGTGTCTCTACATTTTTTAGATTGATTTTTGTACTTAGTAATAAAAATGACATTGTAATGATATCAGGAATCCCATTTTGCTTCAAACAGCGTTCTGCTGTTTATGTGCATTTGCAGCTTTTTATAATGATATTTTTAGGCTATGTAGTATTTTGCCTTATTTGCTGTTTTCTTCTTTCTCTCTGTAATATTCTTCCTTCCTGTAATATTTTGATAATCAAAGTGGAAATGACTGGCAGAGAGTGTGATGAACTAATGAAATTCTATGGAGCGGAAGATGAATCATATTAACGATGGTCGCTGTAGTAACAGCATGGACTTCTTTATCATGCCTCTCAGCCCCATCATCCCACAGTACTTCAGGCATACTTCATTACATATGGTCTGTCCAGAAACCCAAATGTCGCATCCCTTCGACCCACTTTGCACCGAGAATAAATGTAGTTAAATTTCGGGTCTGTTTGAAATTCACATCGCTCCTGCCAGACTATGCATCCCCCGGTGCGTACTGCAGGATTTCTGCAAACCGGAGCATTGCAGTTCTTCAAAGACTCCAAGAAAGACAGAAGTCATCTTCTATTATGCAGTCTACGTGGCTTACAATATCAAGGTGTTTTTACACATACATTACCATAAATTGTCATTTAAATTGTCATTAAAAAGTCCTCCTACTTAACTGACTTGCTCTCAGCTGCTGCCTTTAAATATTCACAGCCATTTTGTAGAAGATTGAATATCACCCATAGGGAGAATTCAAGTTGCACTGGACTCTAGTAGTGCAGACAATTGCTATTTGTTATTTCTGAAGACAAAATGACCCAGTAGCCATTATAAAACATGGGTGACAGAATAGAGAATGTAGAAAATCACTTCCTCTATCCTGCGAAGAAAGTTGTTTACAGTACATGATCATGCACATATTTATGTGATTACTAAGAAGATTGTGCTTAATAAGAAGAGAAAGCATATTAAATTCATTGCTCTCCTCTTTCTATATTTCTCTAAGGTTTCATTTTAAAGATGATATACATTTTTGCATTTCAGGAGGCACGTAACCCCTAATCTTGTCTAATCTTTCATTTAAAACAACAAGCAAAGTAACACTGATAGCTTTTGACACTGAATGTTATAATCAAGCTGATTGAAAAGAAAGACAGTATTCCTATGAAAGAGAGAGGAAGTAAGGAAATTCTACACGGCAGCAACGAGAAGGCACTAACCGCATATAAGCTGAATTTTGCATTACATAAGTGGATTTAAGTAAAACTAATATGTCTTTGTTCTGAGCCTTCACTACACGTTCACTCAATATTTAAAAATCAATAAGCAAGGTCAAAGATGAAGAAATGAAAGACTAAGAAGTCAAATAAATAAAACACGCAACTTTCCACTTTACACCAGGGTTTGCATTGCATTGTGTCTCCTTGAATCAAAATCTTATAGTCAGCTACAGATAATTGGTATGTTGTAAAATGTTTACAGAAATTTGCATTTTTTCTTGCACCTTTACTCAGAAAACAGCATGAGGAATCATACATAGGTTCAGTATTTTAGACATACCTGCATGAGCCTTAATTAAGAATGAAGAAGTTTATTGTCATATGCACGATAAAACAGTCAGTTACACCATACAATGAATATCTTACTCTGAATGCTCCACCTGGCACAATTGACACAGATCAAACATATGACACAATATATAGTGCAGTAGACAAGTACATATAAAAAAATGTTGGATATAAGCAAGGCCTTCTACTGCAGTGTGTTCACAATGTCACAAAAAGTCAACTTTTCCAAAGGGCATGTTTTGTAAAACAGATTAGATGCTTCTCTGAGCATTGAGACATTTTGTTTTGTTCCCATAGTTCTTCTAGAATGAAGCTCACCACATTCCTCAAGCTGAATTCAACCAGACATAAAATCTGAGTCTATAAATTATTGCATGATTCAGCAACATAATCTGATACCCCAAAAAGGGATATGGCATTTATGGACACAAACATTTTATTTTTAAAAGATTTGACATGTTTGTTGGATTTGGTTGACTTTAGTTATATGTGACACATTTCATTGTAATTGTCCCCCTGGAAGTTTAGTTTATTGTAATCAATGCTACCATTCTCATATCATCAAGAAGACAATAGAAGTTACTTTGTTTGTGTTCACTTGCAGGGTAACCTCCATATATAGTGTGATGACAATAATAATAATAATAATAATAATAATAATAATAATAATAAAAGCCAGCTGCTTGCGAGCATTGGCGTGGCCTAACTGCTGGTGAGCGCTGGCATGGTAGGTCCCCCACGGCACCGACCCCTTATCCCAAGCACCTTGGGGGAATCTGCTGCCCCTGGCCAGGGAACACCACACCCACACACCCAGAGACTCCCACAGCCAGGCCCCTCTCTCTCAGACATGCTGAGCAGCTAGGGACCGCTGGCAGAGCCGAGCTGCTAGTGAGTGCTGGGTAGTCCTCTGCCTCTAGTGGTGCGCTCCCCCTGGGCCACGGCACTTCTTCCTCTGTGATTTTGGGGGGACCGGTTGTTGATCACCAGACTGGTCCTCCTGAGGAGCCTCCAGCTCCGTGCCTTGGGAGGCCTTGCTGCCTCCGCTGCCTCAGCCAGACTCCTCTGGCGGTCGCGCTCTCATTCCCAGCTGGCCAGCTTGCCATGCAGCGGCTCCAGCTCCTGCTTCGTAGACTCCTGCAGCCGCTCCTGGAGTTCTTGGTCCCACTCCTGCTGCTCAGCCAGTTTGCGGCGCTCTTGGGCTAGCTGGGCCTCCCAGCTGTGTCATGCCTCCTCTCGCTTGTGCTCACTGCTGGGACTGTGCTGCAGCTTCTCACAGCCAACACAGCCGTGGTGCCCGCCTTTCTTGTCCACCAGCGTCACCTTTGGCAAAGGTCCAGCAGGCTAGCAGGGGCAGCTTGAGGTCATGCTGAACACATACAGGGCACTCCAGGAGGACAGGGCAGCACCTTCGTTGCTGTGCCTCCCCCTAACTGGACCGCTGCTGGGCTTGGGGGAGGCTTCCGGGTAACAGCCTAGACGATACCCCCTCTTGCTGCAGCTCCAGGAGACAAGTATCTCTGTACACGCCAGTCTCTACCTTCCCCAGTTCACTGCCTTGCTTGTTGGCAGGTCTGCCAGGCTGAAGCGGACTTGCTCGAAGATGGAGCGAAGCATCCACTCCAGGAGCGCTGCTTCAGGCATCCCACTTCTGACACCAGTGTGGTTCCGGGCAGACTGAGGCATCGCGGTGGCGGCTGCGAAAGGACATGAGCAGGTGCGAATTTGCATGAAGCTGCTCTTTATTGGAGCTCTATAAAAGGACCAGAGTGGATAGTTACACAATGGCTGGAGACATTAGGAATACACATACAACACAGGTAAAGGTACACGCGATACTCAGGGGCACAGCAAGTATTCACACTAACAAGTACAACTACCTTAACTAACTATCTTAAAGAGATAATAAAGTAAAAATTCTTCTTGGCTACACTAACTGATATTGATAAATAATTAACTGAACAAAAACAGATATTCATATCTTAAATGTCTTGAAAATATACAGAATAATACATTGTGTTATATAATTAAGCAATGACATATAAATAAGTGTGCGGTTGTACTCGAATATATCACAGCTATGATTTGGTCATAGGCGCGAGGCCGGACAGCAAAGTTCAGTTATGAGCACAGACTGTTTTATTGTGGTGGAAATGCAGGCAGGTTCTCAAAAGGCACCAAGCTGGAATCAGCCCAGAACCAGCCCAGCCCTGGCTACAAATGAGGCATACATAATGGTTTTTAGCTTTACCTGTAAAGCGGAATAATACAGCTGATGTGAAATGTCCGAGTGCGGTTATACTCTGCTAATCATACTCATAGAACGCCTCCAGTCAGATTTCTTAGTCAGAACTAACAGTTGTATAATTATCACTATATTGCAATTTAGTGCAGAATACAAAAAGAATTGGTGTTTTTCACATGGAATATGAGTATCTGTTGATGCATGCCATTATTTGTTTATATATATATATATATATACATATTGATGTGTATGTGGCAAAATATGGAAAATACTCTGTATGTGTTATATATTTTCCGACTTAATAGTTTTTCTTAATAGTTCTTTTCTTCACTTATTAAAAGAAGGTGTTTAACACATCAAGAAAACAAGAAATGAAGAACAGTCTGTTGTCCTAATTAATTTTGAGGTCATACTGATACTTAGACATTTTTATTTAGCAAATTCAAACTTGAAGGTAGCTGTCAAATAAGACGTGTGTGTACAAGTAAACATGTGTGCATATTAGTCTTTAGACTTGCATAAATTCGATTCAAAAAGTTACAACTTTAAGAAATTAAAAATACAAAGTGCAATTTTATGTTTGTGGTTTCTTAATTATGAATACGAAGTGAGATTTTACGGTTGTGGTTTCTTCATTACGAATACGAATTGACAACTGTGATTCTACTGTCAAAAATACGTCACAGGGTCACAAGCATTAAGTATTTAATGGAAGATACAACAATTCCACAAACTGTGCATGTTTTCAAAGTGCATTCAACTTCATGAAGTGGAAATTTCAAGTTCAGCCATACCTGCAGCAAGAGTTCACGTCAGCAAAATACATTTGCAAATGTTTTTTTTAAAAAGTGTGTTTTATTAATTATTATTATTGGTTACTTTCAGCCTCATAGTACAACCGACATGTTTTATTAGATTATTAATACAGGCTTATATTTAGCTGGATAGTGATATGTTTTATCAGCCGTAACTGCATATTTGGCTTGATAAGAATCTTCTCACATGTTTTATTAGATTACTAATGCTTATTAGATTTGAATTTATTTAACTATTGATATATATTCAGCTCTTTAGCGATATGTTTTCTTGACTGCCGTGACTTTATGAATTATTACATCTGTATCATTACCGCAACAGGTGTCCATTTCATATTAATTTATCCATCCATCCATCCATTATCTGCTGCTTATCCAGGGTCGGGTCGCGGGGGCAGCAATCTAAGCAGGGATGCCCAAACCTCCCTCTCATTGGCAACCTCCTCCAGCTCCACTGGGGGAATACCAAGGCGTTCCCAGGACAGGCGAGAGATATAATCCCTCCAGCGTGTCCTGGGTCTGCCCCGGGGCCT
>JAAGVU020000001.1:38137533-38153289 GCA_011763525.2 Mormyrus iriodes
GATTAACAACCCCCTCTGCTACTTAACTGACCAGATCAATATCCCAGAAGTTTAACTGACTTGATGCTATACTCTGAATAAAAAGTGTTCCTTTAATTTTTTTGAGCAGTGTATATACATACATTCACCTAAATCTTTTAATTCGTGGTGCTGAAATGTCTTTTAACTTGACAAGGCCAAGGCCTATTAACTTCTCATTAGTGATCATGATTGACTGCACCTGGTAGTTTCAGCATAAAAAGGATTTGTTTGACAGCACTCATTGGATTGATCAATACTCAGAACAATGGGTATCTAAGATACTAACATCAGTGATTTCATATATTTTCTTTTCTTTTCTTCTCTTCTAAGTAAATTATATTTTCTATTGCATTTGTACGAATGCCTATGTAATGTCATGACACAATAGTAACAGCATCAAGACAGTTTTTTGACCCTTAAGTAAAGTGACTTACACTTATAGTTTATAAGATTAACTAAATGCTTATGTAAGGTCATGACCATAGGTTCTGTTAGACTTTCTTGTTGTCCATCACTTTGACTGACGGTTGGGAAAATCATCTAATTAAATTATTAATCATCTAATCAAATTATTTTATTTGCATTTTTTATAAGACATTTTGTTGCATTTAATTTTCATTCATTTTAATTTTTCATAATTAATATACAGAACAAACTTACAGGACGGCGAAATACTTTCACACGGCCCACAACATGTTTTTATTTAACTATTTAATATGGCCCTCAAATCAATCTTTACTTTGTAATAGGAATGAAATGGTTACTGGCTTCACTGTAAAACTCCCGATGGTTTGTATTACAGTTTCAAATTTTAATTACCATTAAAACAGTGGTTGATTACGGCACTTTGAAAAACTCGTCCAGCATCAACCAAAAGTAGCAATAATCTTCCAGATGCAAGTGTGCAGGTGTAGCGTGCAACGTGAGTTTGTTTTGTGTCAGTAAAAACATGGTGGAAGGCAGTTACACTGCTCTGGAAATTTTTCAGCCTTTTAAGAGGACTAAGTCTGGTGTGGTCATGTTCTGGTTTTTAATCTTCGTGACCACCACCTACCAAATTATAGCGAATGCCAGGTAATTTAACAATTAGCTCAGTGCATGATATTGCAAACAACTTCGAAATAGGGGGAAAATGTCATGGTTTGTCTAACTTGCTAATAGTTTATCAATAATGTAAACTGAAGCTTTCAGTATTACCTCCTCTTGTAAAAACACTATACATTGTCAGTGGCATAGTGGAGATGGTACTTTTTTTGCCTCAGAGCTAGTTGAATGCCCATTTTCTAAGAATGAATTCTGTATACTTTTGTATTTATATATTCTTGAAACGGAACAATTCAGTCTAGTTTCCTTCTTCAGTATGGATTTTCCAGCGTAACTACGATGTGACAGCATTATTTGTTTCTGAAGTTCAGTGAATAGTCAAACTCTTAGGAGATGATATGGTTTTCATATGTTTACATGGGTATTGGCCGTGTTATTTAAATTTTTATGCAAACAAAAAGTGCTTAGTGCTGCTAATTGTATTTGTGGTTTTCAATATAGAACTTGGTGAAATGATTGCAGTTTGTGTATCAGTAGTTTCTTAAGATTTTCAGCACATTTTAATAATACTGATAACTATGATCATTTTGGTCACTATAATCGTGACATTTAAATTTTCATACCATTTCATTTCAGCTTTGTGATAATGTATTCTTCCTTTTAATTGATCAGAGGCCTGATTTTTATTAAGGAATTTAAAATCAGGTAAGCTTATTTATTGTTGGCTCAATCTTACAAATCAGTCAATTATAATTGTTTCATGTAACATAACAAGGTGGGGCCAACGTCTATGTGCAGAGAAATGTAACAAATGATATTATATATAAGTCCTAATTCTATGTGTATATTATCTTTCAAAGGTCCTGTGGAAAAGCAGAAAAAGAAACCTGAAACAAACAACTGCTGCTGCTGCTCATCAAGAGTGTTTCAAGGCAGGTGGGGGACTCCCAGTTCCACCAGAGACAGAGGAGTTGGGGGACTTGTTGGCAGGGATTATGGAAAGCCGGCAATCCTTGGAAGGTATTCCTGATGATGAGCATTTGGACAATTCAGGTGAGGAAACATTCCAAGACTCATTTGGTAGGATACATGCCATGTACCATGTGCTATCCCATCCAACGAATTTAAATGTGGCTCACATCTTGTTCTTGTAATAATGATGTAATGACCTTTACTCTTGAACTCAAATGCAACAGAATTTTTATTTCATACAAAGATGACCTGATCTTGACCCAGGGGGCTCAGGGCAGAGTCAGGAGGCAGAAACAAATCCAGCAGCACCTGCAAGCAGCATCCAGCAGCAGCATCCAGCATCCTGCAGCAGCAGTAGCATTAGTCAGCATCCAGCAGTCTCTAATCCGGGCATCAGACCAAGGGGAAGAAGGCTTACCATTCATGAGACACTTGCCATGGAATTCCATGATCGTAAATTACAATATTTAAAGGAAGAACATGAAGTCAAAATGAAAATTCTTTTTCCTGAGTTGTCTATGAAAGAGATTGAGAGAGACAAGAAGCGGCAGCAGTGTCAATTGTCTTTGGAAGCAAACCTCAATTAAATATATAATTTTCTGAACTTTTGTTATGTGTCCATGCCTATCTCAAAACACATTTGTTATGAGAAGTGCTGCAAAGCAAAAGCATCTCTGTACATAAGTCCATGTCTGTCATTGGCTAGGTTAGCGATGGGAACATGCTGGTCATCATCTTCATCAGGGTCCGGGCAGCTACGCTGTTTCAGAAAATTATGAAACACTGCTGTTGCAATAATAACAATGCAGCATTTCTTATGTTCAAAGCGTGTTTCGGAGATACTGGAAACAAATTTTTCCATACACCAAACATGCGCTCCACTAGCCCTCTGGTGACCATACGAGCTCATTTATAGCGCTGTTGCTGTGGCCTGACTGGATGGAAATAAGGAGTGAACAAGAAGCTTGTCTGTACATACCCACTGTCACCAAGTAGGATTCCAGTGTGTTGCCCTGCTTCAAACTGATCACACAAAGCGGAGTTGTGGAAAATCCTTCAGTCATGAGTTGAACCTTTTCAAAGTGCAACAATATTTGAGAACTGCATAGTGGGAGTGCACACTCCTTGCACATTTATTGAAAACCAGTTTATACGATTTCTGAAGTCCTCAGCATCATCTGTAGAGTGACATGATTGGAATGTGGCATCCATCAAAACAGCCAATGACTCCAGGGAAGTTCCCATATTCATAAAAATCTACCTTGTAGGTGGCCTGTTCAGCAGCATTTAGGAACTTGATGAAATCCTTTTTTCAGTTTACATATAGCACTGCATACTTTGTGTACTATTTCGCACACTGTTTACTCACTTATAGCACAAAAATCTGTTTCACGATAGAAGGTCCTACAGGGTAAAAACCTTAAGGTAATTAATATTTTTAAGGAAGGAGGAATAGGGGTGCCCCTAATTAAGTTACCTGAAATTTTTGGCTGAAGCAAACCTAATACTGATTCCATCTGCATAGATATGGCCACCAATGAAAACTGCCTTTCAGTGAACTAAGGAAGTGTGTCATTTCCCGTTCATTATAAATGATGTGGGAACATGTGAGGGGCATACAGCAATGGCAGTATCGCAGCACATTATTGCATTGAATTGCCGTTGCACGTTTTGTACGACGTGATCGACGGCACCCTAATACCATTTGGCTGGCCATCCATCAATGAGCCAGCATACTATTGCTGGAAAGGCTATCTGGCTATTAACAGTCTACAACCATCAAGGTGTCTTCACTGACGTTGTTGCAAAGTGGCCAATGAACACCCATGATGCATTCATCTGGGCCAGCTCTGCTGTTTGCCAGGTGGCATTTGGCGGTGGTTTTGGGAGCTGCTGGCTCCTTGGTTGCCCTCTGCACCCCTACCTGCTTACGTCCATCCAGCAAGCTGGCAAAGGAGAAATTTAACAGCGCTCACACCAGCACTCGTGCCATCGTGGAGAGAGCCATAGGAGTGTGCAAGCAGAATTTCCAGTGACTGAGCAAATCTGCTGGTGGCCTGCAACTGCAACCTACAAAATGCTATGCTGTGGTGCTGGTTACTGCACTGCCACACAACATGGCTGTTACAGCAAACATCCAGTTGCCTGAAGATGAGGAGATATTGGAAGAGGAAGCTGAACAAGGCCATGTTGAGGATGATGGAATGCATCCTACAGGCCTAGAAATACGACAGCAGTTTTTAGAAAATATATTTAGCCCCTAATGCCCCTACTTTCTTTCCCCCCCACACTTTTCTCCTCCACTGGCCCTTTTCTTTTTTCCCTCCCCATTAGTTTCCCAATTTTTTTGCCATTAAGTTCTCTGTTGTGTGATTGACTTACCCCCAATGATTTCCTTCCACGGAGGGGACGGAACTGGGCTGACAGTCCCAAGGGAACAGAAGCGGTTGGTAACCCAAGACACACTGTAAGTCATGAGCGTCGCCTGATGCTAGGTTTTGAACTCCATAGTTTTGAACACTATGGAGGTAAACTGGGGCCCGCGGTCAGAAACTATGTCCTCCATAACACCATAATAACGGTACATCCACATGAAAAGAACATCCGCGAATTCCATCCAAGATCCCAATGATTGACAATGGTTAGGATTAGGGTACACTCTTGACAGATGGGGAGATCAGTGATGAATTTAGGAGCCAGGTGCAACAAGGGACAAGTGGGAGTCGGCAGGGGTTGCAACAAAACAGCCAGCTTCTGATTAGTCTTCTTCTGGTTACATATGGGGCAGGATGTCACAAAGTCCTCTGTCTCCTCTGTCTCAGCCACCAGTACTGGTGTTTGAAATGATAGGCAGAATTAAAAGCAGGAAGAATATAAAGTTTCCTAGGAAACAGGTGGCTGTGAACACCAGGACTGGTTACTCTCACATTGCAGGAGGGTTAAACTAGCAGGAAAGGGTTTCTGCCTTGATATTTTTTGACCCTGGAATAGAAGACACCTTGTGTGAAGAAAAGGGCCTACCATGTTTGTCATGTGTTTAGTCCCTTGGCTGTTTTCAGGTATTCAATTTGCGGTGGTCCATCAGCATGCTAGATGGATGCACCACACCCTGTAGCCAGTGCCTCCATTCCTCCAGGTCTAATTTTATGGGTAGCAGCTCTCAATTCCTGATATCATAGTTTCACTGAGATGTCCACCTCCACCACAAAGGGCATGGTCAGATTTGGTTGTTGCAGAATTGGACAAGGAGCTGATGTTTGTGTAGGTGCTGGAGAACCTGATACACATGGTGAACGTGTTGTTTCCAGGACATGGACTAGATGAGAATCTCATTTATGTAGATGATGACGAACTGGTGCAGCATGCTGACTTGGACCTCATTCATTAAAGTCTGACAGACTGAAGGACTGTTTGCCCACCCCTAAGGCATCATGAGGTACTCATACTGACCGGTTGTCATAATTAACATAGTTTTCCACTCATCTGTCTCTCAAATCTGTCTATAAAAAAGCCGGATGCATGGTGTGGAGGCAAGCCGAGAGCTTTAGCTTTGCTAAAGAGGTCCAAGAAATATTTATATGCTGCAGGAATGTGGGCTTGCAACAGAAGACACTCGGCATGTCAAACAGTGCGGGAATCAATCGGTGGACCAAGATTTAATCAATCATATATATATGTGGAACATCTTTTAGGTTTTGCCATCCAGGCATGTTGACAGATGCACTACTCTTAGTTTACAACTGCTCCTAATTGTCTTTATTGTCGCATTATTTATTATTAAAAATCTCAAAACAAATTTTGTTTTCTATCAAGAGTTCCTCTTCTATGTGAACTTCAAATCTGAAATCCAGGGGGAGTAAAATGCCATGTCCAGTTTTGAACCAATTTGGGCCATGATTCATGTTGTATGTGTCAGACAGTGCAATCTATCCCTACACCCACCAGAAAATTGTATCACCATGGACCTGGGGAAGTTGAGGGATGGCCTCTATTTCGGCCTGTAAAAGTGGAAACCCTAGGAACAATTATAAACAAAAGCATATGATGCTTAATATTTAATTAAAGTTAAAATTTGTGAAGTCAAAATTTTAAAAATACTGGAGACAAACGTATTTGGAGTGTTAATACATTTGCTCAGCCTACTCATCTGTCCAAAGGACATTTTACCTTGTTTTATGACTGGATATTTCAATATGGAGTATGCTACCTGGTGCCATGGAAAAGCACCCTTAATGCATCACCTTAAACCATCTACCTACTGTCTTGATATCTTGCCTGCAGAATTTCTAATAAGTGTTTTTAGTTGCCTTTCATTAAATTTACTACAGAGAGTCAATAACAATAATTCTTTTGTCACTAAAGAATGAGGGTTGCACAACTTCAGATTTTTTTTAATTCGAAAGTTATAACGTGAAAGTGGAGCAAACATTGACTAATCGGTGATGATGTCATTAATAAAACAACAGGAGGAGGGTACGTCAGAGGGTGCAGCCACTGAGCCGTTGCTTGTATGCTAAGACTTTTCATTTCAGTGTGAAAGAAGAAAGATTGAAATGCTGGTGTAACACTTGGAGAGGAAAGCAATACTCACATAAGATACAGACTGTAAGCCTGCTCTTCACTATCAGAAGGCGCTTTCCCACCAAAGTTTAGCAAACTTTTTCCTGTTTCCCAGTTCCTGGCCGTCACAACCGGGAATTTTTGTAGCTCCTGGCCACTTTCGTGTGACACTCTCCCACTGCACAACAGGAACTGTCTAAATAAGGATATAATTTCACACGAAACTGCACCATCACAGGATAAACAAGTAATTTTCTTAATTATTTATTAGTTTTTGGGATTGGATCATGATCAAAACAGAACGCAGCCTTTTGTTTATATTTTATGTATACACCCCATGACATGTTTGTAATTCATTAATTAATCAGGCCAGCAGATCGATCTTTCGTTTTCCACAGAATATAAAAACGATGTGACGATATAAGCACTGGAAAGTTTCACCACAGCACCAGTGATATTACACTAAGTTATATTGGTTATTGATCGAATTTTCTGATGCAGAATTATATAGATGCATGCAAAAAGTATTGATTAATGCCTTACATGTAATTGAGGCACAAAAATAATTCCATCTGCTCAGTTCTTGCTCCACTACTTTTCTTTTCCCTAAACTTCCTCATAACTGATATTGTTTGTGAGTGTCATAATCACATGATTAGCAACTAGCCTTCAGCAAGCTTAAAGCGTCATGGCAGAGCAGTTAACTTGTCGACTTGTCTGCGCAACTCCTATGATAGAAACTTATGAGTCCAAATGTATCCAGATTTACTTAGCCCTATCACCAGATGTCTAATAGTCACCCTGATGCTATGTCACTAGGGACCTCTCTGTATGTATTTTATTTTTACCCTCTTATTTTCATCATGTGTGTTTACCTATATGCATTGCAAATACATCTTATGTACTTCTTCTAATCACGTTTCCTTGATGGAAAATGTCATAAGGTGAAGGAAAGGTGTGAAGGAAAAATCATAAGGACCTAGGAAAAGTAAACCATGGTGCTAAGAGAATCCAACTGCACTTGCACTAGACAACGCAATTATGCATGGATTTTTTTACATGGGTCTGCTGTGTGAAACTGAAATGTTCCTAAGATAACCTAAAAAATATTAATACTTGCTCCGTGCATTCTTACTGTGTTGTTTCATGTGGGCTATATAAATGTGGAGAGAAGCAAAATTTATGCCACCCTCTAATACCCTTATCTTTATCATATACATCTGTTTAGATCTATCGAAAGACATGGCCTTTGACTACTGCCTGTCCAGGGCATCTATTGAGGGAGAAGACCCATGGCGGGGGCAAAACATGGAGGTCCTCCTGGTAGTCTACCAGTTGGCACATGGATTGTCTTAGTGTTGTTTCCCGGGTCTTTGATATGTCAAATACATCTGTGTTTGTCATTGTTCATCAAATGTTTGACGGAATCCTGTCTCTCATGAACAAACTGGTCCACCTCATCCTATTGGCACTCTATGTTGAAGCTGGCCAGGAATTTGAACACCTGCCCAACAGCCCAGCCTTCACCCACTGTGTGGGAGCCATTGATGGATGTCATGTCCGCATCAAGGTTGCACAATTTCCACACGCACAACAGGAAACGGGAAACAGGAAACTCCTTCATTCTGTCCAGCTTCAGTCAATCTCTGTACCAGGCGTGAGTAAGATTTTTGAGGCCTCTTGACATTCAGTGGCCTTGGTCTGTCACCAAACATGGTGGTTTGAGGTAGGAGGCTGAATGGACAACCTTTCCTCAAGTGCCTCATGCATGGCAACAAACCATGGCAAGCTGCTGTTGCCTCACAACTGTTCTTCGACTCTGATTAACACCATGGATAACAATGTTACTGAAAGGATAGTTGGGGCAGAATTCACAGTGTCAAGTAATGATATACCTGTCACTAATCATTCGTCTTTGTGGAAATTGTTAATAAAATGTGTAGGTAACTATTTAACAAGCACATTACATTTCCATATATAAATCTGGGTAGCTAATATAAGCCTGTTTTAATTGTACAACATAACAGCCACAAACACTAGTCCACCATAGAGCCTACTCATGTGAATTACTTTGCCTTGTGTTTTGTTTTCATGTTATGACAGTTTTTGGCAGCCTGCATAGCACTCACGTTGCCCTCCAGCCCAATTTCCTTCACCACCTGCCTGGACATCAGAATTTACTTTATTACTTATTACATAACTAGTGGTCAAATAATTCACTTTTTCGATGCATCGAGCAGAAATCCTGTAGATTCAAATGTATATATATTAAAATTTGATTTTAAAACTTAGAAGTTAATCGAAGTTCGATCTAAATCATTAAAGTAGATTGAGTTACCTTGTGATATTGTGTCCGATAGGGGTCTGCAGTTTGCATCATGATTCTGGAGGGAGTTTGTCAGCATATCGGTGCCACTATTATACTTTCATCAGGATTCCACCCACAATCCAACAGACAGAGCAGGTGAGCCAGGATTTAGAAAGGATGCCTTTCCCGTTGCCGAAATCCATCACAGGGGACGGTGTCCCCAGTATCTGGTCACACTGTAAGAAAAAAAATCCTTTAAAAAATTGACAATGTCCTGGCAGAATATTACCAGAACCTTTTCCATAAAACATACAGACATGTCTGTTAAACCCAAAATGGAAAATTCCATAGATTCACAGTATATCCTCTGTACCATTCATGGACACTTCTGTCAATCCCAAAACAGATGATTCCGTATATTCACAGTATATCCTCTGTACCATTCACGGACACTTCTGTCAATCCCAAAACAGATGATTCTGTAGATTCACAGTATATCCTCTGTACCATTCACGGACATTTCCTTTCATTCCAAAACAGAATTAAGTAGATTTACAGTATATCCTCTGTATAACTGACCCATTACTGTCAATATTAAAGCGGAAATGTCTGTAAAATTACAATACATCCTCAGTAGCGGCCAAGACTTCCTTCACCACAGATAATTCTAAACATCAAACCTGTACCATGTCTATGGACAGTTTCTTCAAAGCTGAAATGTAAAATTCTGTATGGTCACTAGTCACCTACGCTGTCTGGTAAATACCACCCCCCCCGCCAAAAAAAATCTAATGCTGAAATACAATAACAAAAGGGATCCATCATCAGATCAATGTAATATCCTAATGTGATAATTAAACTGCTAGGAGAGCAACATGATCAAATAAATTCACCACAATGTATAAAAGCCGATAATTTATTTCTTCCCCAAGTCATTTTTCACCCATGTACAATTCAAATAAACTGATAGCTTTAAAGAACCAAAGATGTTACATCATTGCTGTAATATGCAATGTTCAGAATCGCTGAAAAGTGCTTGTTTAGTATAATACTTTTTGCTGTAAACAGCAACAAACATAATAACACAGGTCATAAACCATCAAAATTAAGGTACGTTCAATAATGAGCAAAGTACAATACTGGTGTTGCACCAAAGGGTGATCACAATAAAATTTTTATATTTCTAAGTTCAAAATATTCAATACGAACAAAAAATAACAATAAAGAACAACGATGTCCACAGAATACAGCTCAAATTTTCAATGGATTCTCAAAGTTGTTCAACTCAAACAGGAACTTCAGCAGTCTTGGAGGAATGTGTAGCTGTTTTGCTCCCTTCTTTTCAGCCTAATGACCCACGTTTAGGATTTATACCCAGGAACAACCTTAAAGAAATAGATTTTTTTTTAGCTAGTAATGACATGAATCAAACTCAAGTACAAAGTAACATGCAGACCAAATTGAGATGCAGAACTACTCCTAAGACTTTGAGTATGAGTATTTTTGTTACAGTATTGAATTTACTAAAAGGATCTGACTACTCATCCACCACTTTAGCAGCTGGAAAGGAACAGTAGAGTTTGGCTAGAAATTGCAGATCGAAATTTGTGTATTGTGGCAAAATAGCCAGGGACTGGAAGGTTAATACCTAAGTAATCTGCTGAAGTTCACAATTATGTTAACATTAGATTATGTATTACACATTGATACGTATAAACAACTACAGTCTACTACAACTACAACAAGGCCAAGCCACCCATCCCTCTCATTTTGGTGGAACACAGGTCAATCACATGATGTTGGTCAAACCTCAGCTAGATTTAAATATGCTGAGGCAAATAAGGCAAGATGTTGTCGTGCATTTTGTGCCGTCCTTCATTCAAATTCAATTTATTCAAATGAGGACTTCAGTTTTTTCCATGTTGGTGTATCTGCAGATTTCGTCTGTCAGTTCTACAGACATGAGGTAAGAAATGAGAAACACATGCTCATAGACAAGTAGGGAAAAGAACAACAGTAGCCAAAGTTTCTGGTGGCAAGGGAATTCAGTTTTAGTTGATGATAATTGTTATTAATAAACCTAGGTGTATGGTATAGACAGCGGTGTCAGCCATCCCTATAGTTCAGGGGTGGGGAACCTGATTGATGGAGGGCCGGTGTGGGTGCAAGTTTTTGGGATGACCAAAATTCAATTAAATTTATTTTTATACAGCGCCTTTCACAACGGTGTCACCCCAGGCGCCTTGCATTGGTGTGTTATTATACATCAGTAACAGAGAATGATACAAAATCAGGGGGGAAAAACATATTAAAATTCATGACATATGAATAGCAAAGCAGTTGAATGAGGAAAACCTTCTGCCACAATCTTCATGGCCACATGAAAAAAATATGTTGTTCACATGTCTGTGTGATCTGCAGTGCCTCAGGTATTCAGTCACTGAGACAGATTTAAATCCACAAACATTACAAGCTAACATAATGGTAAGCCTTCCCTATCTAATCTTGTACCAGGCAAATTCAAATTGTTTACAGGAAAAAGGATACGTTTCACTAACTAATAGACTGTTAGGAATGGCCTCAGTTGACTCAGATGCTTATAAACAAAAAGCAGGTTGTGAGGGGATTCAGAGGAAAGAGGAAATGTTATGCCTTGTCAGACTCTCAGTATTCTGAAAAAGAGGAAACTGGAGTGCTAATAGAATAGCATGGTTTCCTCTCTCTCACACTTGAGCTAGCCGGCTAACAGCTGATCAAGGCCAGCAGCAGTAATCCACAACCTGATCTGACTAAGCCGTTGCAGGTCAAGGTCATCACATGAATACTGCCACCAATAAACGCATTGAAATTATCTATACACTACTGTGCTACATTTAATTTTATCATGCAAACAAAATCACTACAGCAAAATGGGCGCGCATGCAACCGCTCAGATGACATAAACTGAATTACCAACTATCGCAGTTTAGAGTTAGGACACTAACACATAAGCACGCTGATGCCTCTGCCAATATCAATTAACGTTTTCAACGTGTTATGACACGCATGCACGATATGTGCCAGGTTCAAAATCAATTTTCCAAACAGGCCAGATAACAACTAAATGAACTTTACTTCCAGTCAATACAACGCCAACATTTATGTTGACTGAGTTAACTGGGCAAAAAAAGATTGGACGTTTAGAACTTGCTTGTCTGAGCCTAGCCTGAGACTATAACTGGGGCTAGCATACGCGTAGCACTGAGGCTCTGGCCGACATCGGGATGACACAGGTTAACGAAAAATTGACAACTACTTCAAACTGAAATGATACTGAACTAAATCCTTCATATGAATATTTTTAGTTTAAAGGAGTAAAAATAATTTTTACCACAGACGTGTGCGAAACGGTTGTTCTCCAATTCTCACGTGTGTTACATATTCCCTGCCTCTCGTGCCTTTCACGCCTAACTGGGATTCTTGCTCCCACAATGCAATGCGACATATAAATACGGCTAAAACACCTGTAAAAAAAAATTACGAAAAATTCCATAATAATAATATGGTATATTGGACCCTATTTTTGTGGACTTTTCTTACGATACAGTTGGGAGTGGTACAACCCTAAGGAGTGGATCCCTCCCTTGTTGATGACTTTCAATGTGACCACCCCGGTGTCCTCATTCAACCACCTGGTTGTGGTTGTCGTGGAGGGGATACTGTCATAATCCAGCCTGGGGAAGCCCCATCGACATTACATGCACATAGGGATTCCCTGTCTCGCCAGTTCCACCTCTCAGGGAACCCCCATGCTGGGGTTCCACCTAGTCAGGGAAACCTTCCTCAACCGGTGCTCCAGGCTTCCTGGTGTCTACTGGGTGATTATCGCCAATTATATGGTTTATCTTAGTGTTGCTCGAATGTGAGAACTTCTAGCATCTTATTATGTTATCTGCTTCCTGATATTTTGATCTTGTTTTTGTTCCCAGATCCCAAGTTTGCCTTGCCTTGCCCTTTCCTGATTGCCGATTGTACCTTGCCCAACTCATGCCTGCCTCATCGATCTGTTTTTGCTTTTCATTTTTGGTTTCTGGTTGCTAGTGCTATTTTTTTGACCCGGACTGTCTGATGCCAATTTTTGCCTGCCCCATTCTTTGGCAACTTCGTCACACTGCTTTGCAACATAAGCAACAGTTGCTTGGTTTGCCAGTACATAAACTGAAACAAAACGTGTGTGCAAGGTGGAACAGTTCTGTGGAAATGTTAGAATGCTTTATGAAACAACATGCCGCAATAATTGCAACACTAATGTCCAGATATGTACGAAGAGGTACAAAAGTTAATACTATGATAAAAACTGACATCAGTCACATGGAAGATGTCATTAAATTGATGGCCCTAATTAAGGTAGCTACTACTGTGATTTGCAAAGAGCAGTGGCGAACACTCTCTATGATCGCACCCCTCCACGCCAAGTTACTGAAACATCTACAGAACTGTGATGATGATGTGCGCAATGACGGATGAACTGTTATCTTGTTACATGAGCATCTGTGCCATTTGGCATAAAGGTAAACTCTGCTTTATGTAATAGACTTGTGTAAGCTTTATTATTCAAAAGGTTATCTGATCTTGATGATGGTGTTTATACTGTTAAGACAAGCAATGCAAATTAAGCAATTAAATAGCCTGTATTTTTTAAATTGCTTTAGTGAACAATCCATATTTCCTTTGTGCTGTTAGTTTCATTTCAAACATTCATTTATGTCCTTCTTAAAAGGTTTTTCTGTTTTCTATAAGGCATCAATGTTAGACAACTCTGAAGTATGGGTCTTTCTTGCAGAATGAGGAAAAAGAATGTATATTTGCAAAACTGGCGGTTCAGGCATCATATAATGCAGGCAACAAGGTAGGCCAGCATTCTTTCAAGACTGTATTGTCTGAGACTATATTGAGAATTTATTGTAGATTACATTATATTACCTAATGTATTAAAGCCTTTAAAGATTGGGTTCAACAAGGTTATGTAATATAAAGTGCTGCCAATATTCTCTATCATATATCAGATACAAAAACATAGCCCAGCTGTAGAAGGACCAGCTAAACACCTGCCGGAAACAATAGGTGTGAACAGGAATTGAAAATGATAATGTTCATATAGGGCTGGCTTCATTGTAGCACATGAGTTCGATTGTATTTGAGCTCAGGGAAGCATTGTAAAATGTGTATGTAACTATGTTAAATGTTTTTTTTTTAAATAAAAAAAATTCACAGCAGAATAAATAATTGCCATTATTGAATATTGTCTTTATAGGTGAGGCATAACCTATCTAAAAATTCAAAGCCGTGGACATGCTTTTGGTGTGACCATGAGACAAAATCAGACAATGAGATTGCCAGAGAGGAGTTGCTGAAGTACAGGTCTAAGGTTCCACTGCCATTTACTGGGTGTGGTACTGACTGGTGTTGGTTTCAACAAGAAGAGCTACCACTTCTTTCTAATCTAGCAAGAAATTATCTCTGTGTTCCTGCCACCAACCTAGCTTCTGAAGGAGTATTCAGCACTGCAGGTGATGGTGTCTGTTCAAAGCAGTATTGTTAAACCAGACTATGTTGATTTATGTGGATCTGAAAAAAAATGTGTTAATCTGAATGTAAAATTTGATATACATCTTCTCTTTAACACACATAGAAAGCATATGATGTTCAATTTAAGGTTTGGCTATTTCCTTTTAAGTTGAAAAATGGTGTTGAAATAAACATCATTGTTGAAAAAATGCAATGTTTCAAGTTCATAACATTGCCTATGAAATATTAAGGAAATTCATGTTTATCTTCGTGTGTGTGAATGGTGTGTGAGTGTGCCCGGCGATGGGTTGGCGCCCCATCCTGGGTTGTTCCCTGCCTTGCGCCCGCAGCCTCCGGGATAGGGTCCGGACCCCCCGCGACCCGAAATGGAATAAGCGGTTCTGGAAAATGGATAGATGGATGGATGTTTATCTTCAGTATATCACACAATATGTCTTCAAATTGAATGAAGTCCCTGAATTGAAATTCTGATTGATTAATCAAATAGTATTGAATTATTTGAAATTTTAAAATAGGCATAAAATCAAATTGTAAACAAATTAATCAATAATCAGATCAATTCATAGGCAGCCCAAAGATTCACATCCCCTAGCCATACCATTTATGATGACAATATTTTAAGCCACAAAAACTTACTCCCAGTCTGATTTGGCTATGTTTTCTTCGCACTGAAGAGAGAATCCAGTTTTACTCTTGCCTTTATTAAGCATCTGTGACTTTCTGAGACTATACTGAGAATATATTGTTGACTACATTATATTGCCTAATGTCTTAAATCCTTAAAGGAATGGGTTCAATAAGGTTATGTAATGAAAAGTGCTGCCGATATTCTTTATCATATATCACATACCAAGACATAGCCCAGCTGTAGAAGGACCAGCTAAACACCTGCAGGAAACAATAGGTGGAAACAGCAATTGAAAATGATAATGTTCATGAGCTGACATTAATTAAAGATACTCCTAAAGGCTGGCAATACAATAACTAACAAAATGAAGACATGCAAACTGAGCATAGCTTATGCTACAAGATGAACTTCACTTTGATCGCTTTACAACAGTATCACGATGTTCATGCACTATACAGGCATCCCAATACAAATAACTAATAAAAGTAACAAGTAACTTCAAGCAACTTCTCCCAACCATCCAAGAACAGTTTGATGAAGAACAATGCCTTTTCCAACATGATAGAGCACCGTGCCAAAAGGCCAAAGTGATAACTAAGTGGCTCGGGGAACAAAACATTGAAATTTTGGGTCCATGGCCAGGAAACTCCCCAGA
>JAAGVU020000001.1:38175093-38185243 GCA_011763525.2 Mormyrus iriodes
ATAATAACAATTAATTAATAATCAAATATTAATTAATTTCCCTATACATTGGTGGAGATCAACATTTATTTTGAGCTGACAAATTTCTACAGTTGCGAACTACCGCGATATGGCAATGCTTATGTTCCGTTTTTTTTTCCTTTATTTTTTTTTAGGGTGAGTACAGTACAATAAGAAATGTTTAGGGAAAAACCACATTTACATAACTTTTACTACAATGTACTACTGTACCCTAATTTATAAAATAAACTATCATAGGTATGTATATACAGGAAAAAAAAAGTTAGCATATATAGGATTCAGTAATATTTGTGGTTTCTGGCATCCACTGGGGATCTTGGAACTGTAATTTAGTCTGATGTTTTTAAGTTTAAATCTGACTGATTCTTTGATTTTAAAACAAAGCATATGCTACCAAGCCAGTTTTTAATTGCAGACCATTGTTATCAACGGGCAGAGATGCACACCGATCATTTTTGTGTTTCGAGCCCTTTCACCATATGTGCTAAATCTTGTTAATATCTAGGAAAAAAGGCAATCTCTGCTGTGCCTACACTCAGAAAAAAAGAGTACCAATATGTACCTTTGCTTGTCACTGGGGCTGTACCCTCAAGGGTCTACCAATTGTAGCTTAGCTGTAGGTAAATTAATCTTTAGTCTAATTTAAGATACAGAAATGGACTCTGAGGAACATCCCCAAGGTACAAACAACATTCATGTACTCCCAATGGTACAAAAATGTTTCTCATAGTCCATTTTTCTACCTTAAAAAGTACATTTACCTGCATCTAGGGTACAATTGGCAGACCTGTAAGGGTACAGCCCCAGTGATAAGCAAGGGTACAAATTGGTGCTCTTTTTTTCTGACAGTGTAGATAATAGTTCAGCAACTTGAGTTGACAGCAACTCTTGCACACTTGTTGGAATGTTTGCATGTGTCATTCACATTCAATAGCTATCACTTACTTTCAGGCACTGGTAGAGAATGGACACAGTGCAATTATTAATAAAGACATCTAGAAATATATAATCAGAAAATCAAATGGTGCGCATTGTGCCCCATCATCCATCGCTTAAACCATCTTTTGCTGGACATGTCTATCTGATTTAGTTTTATAGTTATTAGTCCATTTATTCTCCCCTTTGCACGTTGAATTGTGTAATTATGAATGGGCAATGATGTCAACAGCTTTGCCATCTTCCTGGCTAAATACCCATGGTGTGTGTGTGTGTGTGTGTATATGTGTGTGGATTATGTATATATTACATTATGGGCACCAAATGTTATTTTGACATTATTTTTTTAGGTTCCCACAAGGGGAAACTCAATTTTATAAACATCTGTGACTGCAATCAAAAAACTAAAAATGCCAAAAGTCTTGAATTTTGTTTAGTCAGTTATGGTTAAGGTTAGGGCTGGGTAAGGGTAAAGGTTGTCATTGTTGTAATAAGGGTCATGCCCATAGAAATGAATGGATTGTCCCCACAAAGATGTGTGAGGGTGGGGGTGTGAGTGATAGATAAAAGAATATTAAATGGGTTTTGAAAGGTGTATATTAATCTTGCTTTATAGTATACCACTTAGTTTTGATAACTTTTGACATAGTTAACATGACAGTATTCTTCAGCACAAGTTCAACAATTAGTGTTAAAAATAGCATGGGCTGTAGCAGCTATCAGACTGCACATCAGCTACGTAATTTTTCTAAAGCATTGTCTTCAATGCAACAATCCATGGGAAAGTATCATTTCAAATATTCAACAATTTCTGGTAGATCTGCTATTTTATATGATCGTAATGTTGGAGAAAGGTACATCGAATGTCTTAATCTAAGTTTGGGTATAGTTTGTTAGTAGGAGGATATCTTATAATTGAGGCATCCATACCTTGACAGTTTCATTGTAAAGTTAGATTTATTATTTGCACATCAATTGTTAGACTATTTTTTTGATACAGTGGACATAGTTACTGTAGTGTAAATGTATTGGTATTGATTCTGGTAAAGCATATTTCCACTTACGGTTTGGTCTTAAATTTGGCTTGAATTGGCATAAAGAAGGTCTTAAAAAGTCTTAAATTTCACATCAGGATTTCTGCAGAAACCCTGTAATCCCCAATAAACTGGTTTCCAGATACCAGGATCTAGGCCTTAATCAACAACTCAGCAACGGGGTCCTGGACTTCCTGAGCAACCACACCCAAATAATCAAGCTTGGAACACACCAATTCTCCACTATGACACTGACCACTGGCACACCTTGGGACTGAATGCTGAGCCACCTTGTGTATGCCCTCTTCATGTATGACTGCGTATCTGTGCATAACAGCAACAGAATCATAAAGTATGCAGATGACACCATAGTGACAGGGCTCATCATTTACAATCATGAGATGGCTTACAGGGTGGAAGCATAGCATCTTACAAGATGATGCTCAGAAATCAGCTTGGCTCTCAAAACCATCAAAACCAATCCACTGATTATTGACTTCAGAAAAAGCAGTATAGTGCCTGCATTAGGCATCATCAATGGATATATGATGGAGAGAATCACAAGTTCCTGGGCATCCTCCTGTCAGAGAACCTGATATAGACAATCAACACCCACGCACTGGTCATGAGAGGACAGCAGAGGCTCTACTTTTTCAGATCGATCAATGAAGTTATCATCAGTAGGGATCTGTTTGTGACCCAACTGCTGAGTCTAGAGGACATGTACAGCACACGATGCTTGCAGAGAGCAACCGCCATTGTCAAAGAACAAACACAACCCAACTTACAGTTACTGGTGTATTAATTTATTTGCATTTCTGTTAAAAATTACCTCTGAGACTGGAAAAAAAATAAACAGATGTATATAATAAGCAGTGTGAGTATAGTACTTGAATAAAATGGGTTGGTTGCTTTGAGATGTTTTTTGGGGAGTCAGTATTTTCCTGGGTTGGGCTGAGTTCATTAGTTTAATTGTCTATGCTTAGGTTTATCTAACAATCTTGCTGTTTTTTCCATCTATTCACCCTTATGCCCTGTGGAAGGTACTATTCCACTGTACATGTGACAATATAATTATTTTACTCTATTTTAGAATGACGACTGATGAGGCAAGAAGCATATGCACTATTTTATTCAGTGGATTTTTAAGTACATTTTGATATTATATAATCCCACCTATTCTTTTCTATTAATATCTCTTGCTTACAATTGATTAGTAGGTTATGTGAAGTTTTGTTCATGTTGTGTATAACCAGGTGTCTATCCATGAAAAGGTGTGCTGCATAATGAAATCGGAGCAGTCCAGCCATATGTCCAGGTGAGAGCAGTGAACACATGAATAACTTGGGGGGGAATTTTACATTTGGTACAGAGTAATGGCAAGCTGTGTGTACCTCAAATAACCTGAATGGGTCCTAGGTCCAAACAAGACTTCCAGCTGATGCCTAGAATTATGAGAATACAGGCACATTTTGTTCTGTGACGCCCTCATATTGATGTAGCTCCGGTGAAAAAGATTTTGCTACACAGCAGGTTATCCTCTAGAGCAGTTTGCATAATTTAAGATGGATTTTGATGCGAAGGCAGAAGGGTCAGAAATTCCACACATAGAAGGGGCAGAAAAGTGTGCCAATACAGCCAACTCATTGTTTATTGAATTACTTTCAATTGCTTTGTTTGACAAATTAAATATCTCAACAGGAGGATGTGCTTTTTGTTCAAGCTAGCCTGTATAATTTTATTTAAGTCTTGCATTTTATGGGAAGTTATCCTAATAATAGTTATCAGCTGAGGTAATGGGAAAATAATACCAATTCCACACTTAATTTACAATGACACTAAATTTATAATGACACATAGGAACAGACTTTTAGGCTGAGCTATACTGGCAAATGTTTGGTATGTGTCGAATGCACAGAACAGTAGAAAATGCATTATCTAACATATCGGTGAATGAGTTTAACAGGAAATAAAATTATTGGCAGTGGTGGTGGTCCCAAAAGGCCTGATATTCTGGGATATGGAAGAAATTTGGATATGAGGAAAAATGTAGATATAAATAATTAAGGGATACACAGTATTGCAATTGTGAATGATCATTTTATGCAGCCCATTCTTTGACTGATGCTTTGGCATATCAATCGAGTCAGTTTAAGGGACTCCTCAAGGGGGAAGACAATGAACTGATTTTCTAGTTTCCTCTCCTCTTTCATCTAAAGATGACCCAAAATGTTTTTATTATGGTCTATTCCCACTGGTCATAGTCAGCAAGCATGCAAGGTTCACTGAACCCGCAAGTGTACAGCTGTTATCTTTGACATGTGGCCAAAACTAAATTGGAACAGGCTCAGACGAGTGTAAAGCCCACTGTTTACGGCAGTTATTTTTTTAAACCACCTAATCTGCTTTGAGACCAATAGCCAACAAATCGTTTTTTTATATTTGTTGAAAATCAAATTGAGGTCAGCCAGAGTTAGACAACATGTTTGTTCGCCTAACACATTTTAGTGTTCATGACTACAGGCATACATGAAAAAGGTTATGATTGGTCATTGGAGTATGCTTTTCTTTTCCATTCCCCGTAGCAATCAAACTTGGCAAAGGAGCCACTAATAGGAAGTTGTAGATGTGCTCTCTCTCTCTCTCTCTCCCCCCCCCCCCCCCACACACACACACACAGACCTGTACTCATATCTTTCTGGGGACCTTCTAGAGATTTTATAATGGCAATTTAAATGTCTCCGTTTCCTATGTTGTTTTATAAATTAAATTAATATTCCTTTGTGGAGACACTAGGTTTTAAATGCATATAAGCATTAAACTGATCTATTATTTATGCTGAGAGGCACTTGCCAATTTATTGTAGTTCAGTGAGTTTATTATGAAAGCTAAGTAGCATTGAAAACTGACAAAAATATTTATTGGATAAAAAAGTACAACTGGGCAACTATGTTGAATAAGATAAGGTTAAATCTGAGAAATTTAATCACTACTATTGTGATTGGGGAAATAGACGAATAATATGTGAGGGAAAACAGCTTTCTTAATTGCTGCTATTAGGTTGATTTGGTTTTGTTTTAGTGCTATGAGGATACGCATACTGACCAATAACCTGTATATTGTAATGTTACAGTCATAAAACACACATACAGTAATGTTCATAATTTAAGGAGAAAAAAAATAGCCAGACAGTATCTGATGTTTAACCTCGTTGCTAAACTGTGGAACATCTTATGCTCTTCATGTGGAAAAAAGGTTAGCTTGTGCTTTTAAGCATGAACTTGGGAACATATTAATAATACATTATTTACATTATCAATAATAAAGGTTGATGGAAAGAGGTGGATAATAAGATGTTCGTAAGTGCAGTACTTTCAGACCAGGGTTAACCTTTTGAAGTCACTGATCATAGTGTGTGAAGAAAAAAAAAACTTAGATGTTATAGGTTTTCATCGTTGGCTTTGATGTAGATAGAAAGTTATCTTTCAAATGGAGTAGAGTATTCTTTAATGGGCAATCTTCAGACAGTGCACCAAAAGGGATCTCTTATTTTCTTCAGGATTCTTACAAATGGTTTGCACTTCCTTTAAGAATATGTATACTGTGATCAGTGATCGTAAGCTTACATTAAACAAAATGGAGGTACAGGATGTGTCAAATGGAAAATGGAGCATTGCTTATAACCATGCCATGAAATAAAGAATTCAATTTCAGGTTAAATAAAAATGCAAATGTCAAAATGTAAAATTTATTAAAATGTAAAATTTCAAAAATGCATGACCTAAAATATCTAGTATAAAATTCCTACTGTCACCAGTAGTAGATGTGTAAAAACCATCCAATATTGGTTTTCATATTCAAAAGCAAAATTTTGCTTGTATCTGAAAATAGTGCCCACCTACAATTCAAAATACAGTTTGCGTAAATGGGTGACAGCATTGTCTGTTACTGTTGAAGTGAATATGTATGTGCACAAATGGTGTATAGATCCATGTACAGTGCTTCCTGAGAGACCATCGCAACCCTGTTTGTAGAAAAGCTATGGAAAATGGAAAACAGCAAGGATATGTGTGCATTTGTGTGTGTATGTGTGCATGCACACATCTCATTAGACAGTCATATAGACTTTTAAAGTATATGTATGGTTAATGCCAGGCCGACCCAGAAACATATTGGCTCTCCAAAACATTTCAAAATAACCACCCCGTTTTATTCAAATAATATACTCACACTGCTCATTATATAAATCAGTTTATTTTTGTTTTTTTTTCCATACTTTTTTATCCTAGTCTCAGGGGTAATTTGTAATGGAAATGCAAATAAATGAATACGTCAGTAACTGTAAGGTACCTGGTTCCACCTAGTCTGTGTTCTCATGTGAAAAGAATGATGAATTAGCAAAATGTTCTTTGCCTCTTATGACCTGAAGATATAATTGTCATTATTTATCATTGCTTTTAAAAGCCATTTCCCTTCTTACCCCTTGTGGGTTTACTTTATTCAAACAATTGTCACAATAATGTAAAAAATATTATGGATTTTCTAAATGTTTTTACTATACTTACAGTGTCCTGTATATATACTGTAAATTAACTGTATATACCCTGTATACGAATGGCTAGATTTGTATTTAAATGTTCACTGTTGGCATTGGTTGATATGGTAGCTAAGTGGTAAGGCACCTGACTGCTGCCTCACACCTACAGGTCTGGGGCTCTGAATCACACCACTGCTGTATCTTCAGAGCTTGTTTGTTCTCCCTACATTGTATAGGTTTCCTTCTGGGTTCTCTGGTTCCCTCCCACAGTCCAAAGACATGCAGTAAGGCTAATAGGTGGCACTAAATTGTATATGTGTGTCTGTGAATGTGCCCTGTGACTTGCATTGCATCCAGGGTATACACCAGCCTCTGGATGTACCCCAGTGCTCTGTGCTGCCTGGGATAGGCTGATCAGGATAAGTGGCTAGAACATAGATAGCTGTTTACTTACCAGTGAGCAACAAGCATGATATCATGCAAGTCCATGATCCAGCTGAGCCTTTAATGGATAAAATGTGAAGTCATTTTCAATGGCCTGAAGGTGCAAATTAATTCTAATTCAGTTATGCAGCAGAACTCCATACTAGAGTAAGGTTCATACATATCTTTGATTCGTTCATACGGCTCCACAGATAAACACCAGTTCTGGACAGGACAGGAATGCTGAACACAAGTCTGGTCACAGATTGATTTACAAACCAGTAAATGCAACACTGCCACCTATAACCACAAAGTGAACTAGAGAACAATCACTGTCCTAAAAGTGTACTTGACTCCATTTTCCAAACGGGGGGCTTTCAAAGCCAGAGAAACAGATTTACTCTTTTGTATTCTTTCTCTTACCTTCCACTGCAAGTCTTGGGCCATAGAGGAGAGAATCACACCACCTAAAGCTGTGAGGGTGTTAGTGAGGTAGGTATGCTTGATTATCTGTGGGCTCTTCTGGTGTAAACTTTTCCACCTTTCAGTTACAAATCCTACCAGAGGAAACGTAGTTAAACATCATCCCCTTACAGGTACAACACTTAACGACACATAGTGTCACAAAAACTCTTGTAAATCTTTGCTCGTTATTCTCTTTCATATGCTGGTTGCTAATGTGTGGCTGCTAATGTGTCATTTCTGTCTTCCTCGTTATGCCAGTAGGCTGAATAAGCTTCGGAAAACAGCGATGTAATATTTTAACACAGGGAAGAAAAAGGTTGTTAGAGTAAAAATAGAAGCGATTCATTAAACATGCAGAATTTAGAAGATGGCATTGAAAGTTTCACAGTTGAGCTGAATAAGATTTTTTGCTATATCAATGACGTGTAGATAAAAAAAAATATGTTTAAATAATTAGCAAGGTTGATTACTTAACATTTCTCTGAAGGTGGTCGTTATAATTATGTCATTTTTTTCAGGCTTTTTGCAGACAAAGCTGAAGAAAATGGAATGGATCAACTTAAATATATTTATTTTATTTTTATATTTATATTATCTGTTCTGCAATGATCGTGTGATTAAATGTGCATACTGTTCAGTGCAAAACTATTAACAGAAACTAAAATTTATATATGTAATATAAAAGTGTTAAATTGCAATTCAAGCAACATAATTTTGGATGGGTGAATTCATTCCATGGTGGTGCAATGGTTAGTGCTGCTGTGTCACACTTCTGGGGATCAGGGTTTGAGTCTTTGTCCTGGTTCCATGTGTGTGGAGTCTACATATTCTCCCCGTGTTATTGTGGGGGGTTTTCTTTGGCCTCCTTCTGCAGGCTTAAACATGCTAAGATGAATTGGACTTTCCAAATTCTGTGAATGTGTGTGCATACCCTATCCCGGGTTATTCCCTGCCTTGTCCCTCTTGCTTCCAGAATAAGGCTTGTGACCCTGCATAGGATAAGTGGGTATGGGAAGATAGATGGATCCAGAAACGTTGTATAAAATGCCCCCACCACAGCTACCAGGAACATTCAAAAACCAGTTCCTTTGTTACCTGGATAATCAGGTATTAGGTAGTCGTCCGGCTAGTTCATTACATTTTTAGAGGCCCTGCTTTCAAAGAATCTTGGCAGTGATGTTTTGCTGGGAAAGTACCTTCCATGCCAGCTGTCATCGAATGGCTGGATACCACCAGTACCTGCAGAGAGTATTACAAAATTCAGAATTCAATAGATACACGTCATTTAAAATTTAGCTTCGCCTTACAATTTTTTCTTCTTATCCCAATGCAACAAATAATTTATTGTGCATTCATAAGTAGGTCACTGATGTGAAATTAAAGTTGACAGAGCTGGTCCTTCCACTTATCTATCAATCTAAATATTGTAAAATAGTTGCAGTTCTAAATGACTGCCAATTTTTGTCCATTTATAGCAGAAATTGGAAGACAGGACAACTTGATTAAGGGTAGAACACTCATAACACTCCCATAGTCTATGGTATACAAGTGCATGTCTTATACTGATGAGCTACTCATCATTAGTTATGGCACTTATTTTCCATTTACCTAAGCAATGATATATATGATATTGAACAGATATCAAACAATATCTTAAAAAAATGTAGCCCCAAGCAATAATTATGGGGGGAAATCAAGCAGTAATGTGATGGATTAGCGCCCTCTTAAGGTATGTTTGTCTAAAAAGATTTTTTTTTTTTCATTTTTGAAGACAAATGGATTTTTAAAGCAAATTTCATAAAAAAAAACATGCCACAACTTGATGCCTTTCATTTTTGAAACAATCAAGCAAACAAGTAGCTGAAGAAACAAACAAATGAGCAAACAGGTTAATAAATCAATGAATTCGTTGATTGACTAGTTAATTAATAAGTTGAAATAATGTAGAAGTTAAAGGTTATTTGCAAATTTTGTTGCTCACAAATCAGTTACCCAGACAGCACTACCTATAATACTAGTCATGTGCTGTATAGATTTATGTAATTTCTCTTGGGTAAAAAAAAAAATACCTAACAGTTACTTAAACTGATTAAATGATTGTATTCTATTTTTTTCTGTATAAATATGTTTTTCTTTTCTTATTAACTGGGCCGTACTCTGATAATATCAAAACATTCCTGAAGTTTGTCCTTTTCTGTCTTTGATAAACTACTGAAGTTTCAAACTACTTACAGCTCTTTGTCTAAGAATTATATGCACCAGTTTTCTATCAGATCTGCCAAACTACCTCTCAATAGTATACTGTAACTTCAATCAATGAGTGCAATTAAATTCAATTTTTTGAATTCAATTTAAATTAAAATCAATTTTTGAAAGAAACTCCTTAAATAGCATGTTCATATGTAACAATGGAAGTAAATAATTGAATTAGACCTATTGGTGACATTCGATTTCTGTTATATTGTCTTTAAGACATACATAGCATTCATTGTTTTATTGGTGACAAAGAGCACATTTATTGTAGAATGGCTATGGATATTGATGGTCATAAGATGAATGATATGCATTCAAGACCTGAAATTAAGAGGATGAAATCTGATGATAAGCACAAGCACTAAATTATCATGCCTGCTCATGCCGGGTCATTTTATTTTGGCTTCGATAACACTATGTAACAAATTTTTATTTTTATTTTGTTCCTGGGTACAAAGTGTGTTTTCCTAACCCGTTATGC
>JAAGVU020000001.1:38198746-38209557 GCA_011763525.2 Mormyrus iriodes
ATATATTGCCAAAGTATTGGGACACCCCTCCAAATCATTGAATTCATGTCTTCCAATCACTTCCATGGCCACGGATGTCTAAAATCAAGCACCTAGGTATGTAGACTGCTTGTACAAACATTTGTGAAAGAATGGGTCGCTCTCAGGTGCTCAGTGAATTCAAACGTGGTACTGTGATAGGATTTCACCTGTGCAATAAGTCCACTCGTGAAATTTCCTCGCTACTAAATATTCCATGGTCAACTGTTACTGGTATTATAACAAAGTGGAAGTGTTTGGGAACAACAGCAACTCAGCCATGAAGTGGTAGGCCACGTAAAATCACAGAGCTGGGACAGTGCATGCTGAGGTACACAGTATGCAGAAATCACCAACCTTCTGCAGAGTCAATAGTTACAGACCTCCAAACTTCGTGTGGCCTTCAGATTAGCTCCAGAACAGTGCGTAGAGAGCTTCATGGAATGGGTTTCCATGGCTGAGCAGCTGCATCCAAGCCTTACTTCAC
This sequence comes from Mormyrus iriodes, assembly GCA_011763525.2. NCBI lineage: Eukaryota > Metazoa > Chordata > Actinopteri > Osteoglossiformes > Mormyridae > Mormyrus > Mormyrus iriodes. The sequence goes on from JAAGVU020000001.1 coordinate 38,199,252, forward strand.
CAAGTGCAATGCAAAGTGTTGGATGCAGTGGTGTAAAGCACAAGGCCACTGGATTCTAGAGCAGTAGAGACATGTTCTCTGGAGTGATGAATCATGCTTCTCTGTCTGGCAATTCGATGGATGAGTCTGGGCTTGACAGTTGCAAGGAGAATGGTACTTGCCTGACTGCATTGTGCAAGTGTAAAGTTTGGTGGAGGCAGGATTATGGTGTGGGGTTGTTTTTCAGGGGTTGGGCTTGTCCCCTTAGTTCCAGTGAAAGGAGCTCTTAATGCCTCAGCATACAAAGCCATTTTGGACAGTTTCATCCTCCCAACTTTTTGGGAACAGTTTGGGGACAGCCCCTTCCAGTTCTAACATGTCTGCGCACCAGTGCTCAAAACAAAATCTATAATGACATGGATGAGCAAGTTTGGTGTGGAGGAACATGACTGGGCTGCACAGAGCCCTGACCTCAACCTGAAAGAACACCTTTGGGATGAACTAGAATGGAGATGCGACTCAGGCCTTCTCGTCCAACATCAGTGCCTGACCTCATAAATGCTCTCCTGGAAGAATGGCCAAAAATTCCCACAGACACACTGGAAAGGCTTCCCAGAAGAGTGGCAGCTGTTATAGCTGCAAATGGGGGAAAACTCCATAGTGGTAGATTTAGAATGAGATGTCACAAAATTGCCTGTAGATGTAATGGCCAGGTGTCCCAATACTTTTGTCCATATGATACACAGTGCAAGTTAAATGTTTGGACATGCGAAGCTGTCTGTGAAAAAGAGAGATAGTGTCGCATCACATAACCTGGCCACCTGGCCTAAACACTGTAGAAATGGTTTTGGAGAAGTTTTACCAGACAGTAAAGGAAAGCCTTCCATTGGGTGCTCAGCATATGTGGGACCTCCTTCAGGACAGCTGGAATAGCATCCCAAAAGGTCACTTATTGAAAGTAACGTAGAGGAGAAAGTATGCTCAGCCAATCCCTGGAGCAACTGAGGTTAATGGTAGGAGCATTTGGCTGACCACAGGATTTAAACCAGCAACCCACAGAGCTGTCCCACCCCCCAACAAGTTTTTTTTTTTAAAATGCTTTTTTAAGTCAGTGCATGATTCCGTATATGCTATATTGTAGTTCCGATGTCTTTAAAATGATCTAAAATGTAGAGATATCTACAAGTAGAGTACAGATAAACTTTTATATGGGGAGGTGTGTCCAAACTTGTGACTGGTACTGTATATATTAAGAATGCTGTGTAAAATAAATATAATAAAAACTGTATATTTATATAGTATTATAAATGTAGTAGTTCTTCAATTCATGATAGGTGAAAATAAGTAGTATTCAATTTGATTTTAACTTTTAAAATTATGGTTTTGAATAAAGCGTAGTGGCCAACACTATTTCAGGAAACAGTGAAGGTGTGCATTAATACTGAATGCCCAATAGAGCAAAAATCATGTATAGCAGTGCACAGATTGTGAGACCCAATAAACAGTTCAAAATGTTAAGGATGTACTGTTTCATACAGTACCAAGGACTGGTTCCACAAGAGATGGGGAAATTGAAACATTTATTTTACCTACATAAACCTCAATGCGTAGATCAACATCTGGAATTGACCAGTAGCCAGTTAACAGTTTTCTTTAAGATTATTTTGATGGTGGAAATTTCTACAGTGATCCACCCACCCATGCATCCATGTTTTAGCTGCTTATACTGCAATGCAAAGAATTTAGATAAATATCTCAAGTCTGGTATCAAAAAGTGAGCTAACTCTTAGGGAATTGCCCAAAGCTAGGGAAAAAAAATCCTATTCAAAAATGTATATTAAATAAGAGGAAAGGCATAAATAAGAAGAAATGACTCTTTGTATATACAGTTAGCATCACTTTTGTCCAAAGAATGAATGCTGAAGGATAAAATGACAGAGCAGATGGGGACACCAAGTCATAGTAAACAAAATTAATTAAGGCCAGCCTTGATCTACATAGTGCATCAAAGGATGTTACAAACTTACTAACCTGTACTAAATCCACATAAAATGAGGGAAAAACAACAGATCTTTTATCTATATATATATGCATGAATAGAAGATAATTTTATGAACACATTTACAGCATATTTCATGAATAAGTGGGAGGGTGTAATTTAAAAAAAATTTCGGGGTGTAAAGAGGGTCAATATGATTTATAGCCATTCAGAAATGAGATGGCTGGACTGAAGGAAGATGCAGATCAGGAGGACCTTGATGGGATACCGAGTTTTGATCACTGTCTATATGTATGTGGAAGAGATGGGAAACTAGGAAGCCAGTGCTTTTTTATTTTTTTAACTTAATCTGGGCTTTGACTGGAAAAAGAAGGCAAGGGAAATGGAACGTGGAAGCATTTAGGTGAATAGGCACTGTGCCATGGCTGGCTGGGTGAGCTCATGCCAGTGTGATTCATGCTCTGTGAGGGCGAGGAGAGGGAAGGACAGAAGGGAGTCATGTTTGGAAGAAATTCACCTACTTTACAGCAGGCTGGCAATCCCAGGGACTCCAGAAGGTGGAGGAGGAGGCGGATTGCTGCGCCTGTTGAATGGTGAGTTGGGTTTACACAGAATTCTTCATATTGTCAATTTGAACAATGTTCCTTTCATATTTGAAAGGTCCTCAGAGATAAGGAGCAGTGAAGTGAGTGGTTTTTCAGCCTGCCACCTCAGTACTTTGTTGTACAAGAACTCCTCTCCTCTACATGTAGAAAGCAGTTTCTGACCAAGCCCAGTACCTAGCAAAGTCCAGACATCAGGCACTGTTGCAGTGGTGGGGGGGCTGAGCACATGCTCCTTTCTTAGGTCTTCTTACTTACTAAAAGTACTTCCCTTTATAGGTGCTCACTGCCCTTTTTTACTGTTGCCACACCCCCCCAATCTCTTCCCTACATTTAATGTCCCCACTACACCGCCTATATGCCGTTAGAGACGGACGACTGAAATGGAGAAAGAATGAAAAAAAGGTAAAAATGGTTTTGGGAAATTCTCTTCCATTACTGTATTCTGAACCCCAACGTATTTTTTTTTTATCTCTTGTCAATGATTAGCCACCCAAAATCAAAACAGTAATTGGACAATAATTTCAAATGTACAAAATTTTCATGCATGGAGGTCATTCGTGTGATTCCTCAGTATGTTATTATTAAGAAGGAAAATTGTCCCTGCTCTAATAACTTCCCATTCTCTTATCCCTAATAATAGCATTTTTTTTTAAATTACTGCTGATCTCATGATTGAACAGTTTTATAATGAATCGGTTAATTGTTCAGTCAATTGTTCAGTCACCTTTGTAATTCTTTACTCCATATAATCCAACAGGTTTAAGAACTCCATGTTCTGTCACTTGTGTTAAGAATAAAGAAAGACTTGAATAATCCATAACAGCACACTGATCGTGTAAAAAAATATCGTCTGCATATTATGTGTTGTGAACATCATGGTCAGTCTCTCAAAATTCAAAAACCTCTTCTTCCTCAAAGCTATCCCTTTTCAGATATTACATATGAAGGTGCTTTTTTTACTAAATGTCATTGTTACTGGAGAAGAGGTGTATGGATGCACATACAAAAAAGTGGAAAGTTCATGAAATGTTAAGGGTGCATGCTTATCTTAAGGTCACACTAGTTAATCATGTTTTTATGATAATACTGTTGAAGTCTAATTTCTTGTGTAACATTTCTAGTTTCTCTCACTTGAGAAAAATTCAGTGAAATTATGTATTCTTTAATTCCATGTTTTACCTTGCAAAAAACAGGTTTATAATTATGCTAAAGGTTTTTAAATAAGATCAGAGCTTTTATTGACCTTTAGAAAAAGTTGCCAGTGGCTTGGCTATCATTTTTAATCTTAATTCCATCATTAAAGTAAATCCATATGTATATGTTCTACATTGACATGATTTGCTTGCAGAGATGTCTGGAACATGTCTTTTGATATCAGCTTTTCCCTTGATACATTATTCAGTAATCCAGCTAAAGGCAAATGATGCATATTAAACATTATATCTTATATATCTACAATCTTTAGAAAATGCTGATGCTGGGCAAAAGGGTTATGATTTAATGGATCAAACTTAAGAAACCATCCAAAAATATATTTGCTAGTCTGTTAACAGTTTGTCCAAAATTTGCAGACTAAGTATTGACAAATTTAAATCAACCAGGTATGTTTTCTAATAACTAAATCCATAGGCTAGACTAACAGGGTGACTAGGGCCTATCTCCCACATCACCAGGCACATGGACACATGGGGCAGACCCTGGATGTGTAGTAAAAATTAATCTATATCCGTTAATTCCTGAGAATATAATGCGATGGTTGTATATAGCTCTACTTTTTAATACATCACCATACAAAACTATTGTTCTTGGTATTTCATGTTGTTAACCTGCATAATTTGCCCTCTGACAGCATTTTCAACAGAAAAAAATTAGGAATTGTAAATGAAGTGTGATCAGGGGTGCCTTTCAAAGGATTTGCTCTGCCTTCATGTTCTTGAAACCCCATTTCATCCCCTTCTCTCTGTTCTGGATAAACCCCATCTTCATAGTCAGCCACAAGACAGAGTAGGCAAAAAAGAGACTAGTACCTCCGTGACTTAAAGTGCCACAGAAGTGGTATGGATTATCTTCAAGTGTTACGGTTACTGTTACTCAATATGCTCCCTTTGGGCAGCAATGTTTTCATCCAAGAAATCCTGCAGCGTCAAACTATAATTGGAACAATGCACTTTATCTGTCGTGGAGTCTTGGGGGCCTTTATAAGATTACAGCTACGTAGCTTGTGGGTTTCTTTTGGTTCTTCAATATGTGTAGCAGTAAAGCACAGGATGTTTAGGGTTGAATCAAAGTGTTCTTTTTCTTCTATAAATCAGCCATTTGCCATGGCTTTTATCTGCAAATAGGTTTTTTGCAATTATTCTTCCAAGAACATTCTACTTCTATAAATTATTTTCTCTCCATTCTTTAATCATTAAATGCGTATATATCAAATTCCCCCAGATCCTTGATGAATGTTCTGTCGCCTACTGAAATGCCTTGCTGTGGGAGACTGATTGATATTTCTGCAATTGCAAGTCTACAAACCTGTACTGGATAAATGGGTAGGAGATGGATGGATTTAATTGTAAGTAATCTGCTTTAATATGTTAGATTTGCAATTACTGAGCAATATTACATACAAATGGCCCAGTCTAATCACATGATAAAGAGCAAAGTAAAACTCTTGAAACTTTATAAAATTCATGATCTTTCTGCCTTGCGTCATATTTTCCATATTGTGTATGTTAAGATAAAATATAAAGGCCACATTCGAAAATTTGTCAGATTAATTTTATGATTCATTTCACATTTACTTCAATGTCAGACCCATCAAAATGCAGGTTATTAGTTACTCTTTTTCTTAAAGTAACAATCATCAACCTGTCCTAATCTTTCAAACATAGCAGTATAATAACCATGCTACAAATTTAAAAAACACTATCAGTTACCACTAAACAATTACATAACAATAACAAATATCACAATATTCAATAAAATGTTTAAGATCAAGAACTTTTCTAATAGCCTTCTCTACTAATAAACTATATTGCCAAAAGTATTGGGACACCTGCATTTACACACACGTGAAATTGAATCACATCCCGTTCTTAATACATCAGCTTTAATTTGGAGTTGGCCCACTCTTCCACAAGGTTTAGTTGTGTGTTTATGTGAATTTTTTACCATTCTTCCATGAAAGCACTTGCCACACGAAGTTTTGGAGGTCAGTAGCTATTGACTCAGAAAGTTGGTGACTTCTGCACACTGTGTTCCTCAGCATGCGCTGTCCCTGCTCTGTGATTTTACGTGGCCTACCACTTCGTGGCTGAGTTGCTGTTGTTCCCAAATGCTACCACTTTGTTATAATACCACTAACAGTTGACCATGGAATATTTAGTAGCGAGGAAATTTCACAAATGGACCTATTGCACAGGTGGCATCCTGTCACGGTACCACGCTTGAATTCACTGAGCACCTGAGAGCGACCCATTCTTTCACAAATATTTGTGGAAGCAGTCTGCATGCCCAGGTGCTTGATTTTAGACATCCGTGGCCATGGAAATGATCGGAACACCTGAATTCAATGATTTGGAGGGGTGTCCCAATACTTTTGGCAATATAGTGTATGTTGAATACCATGGCTATTGGTATACCGTTTTGGCTTTTGTTTTCCTTGTAAAAATAGCACATGGCTGAAGAAAAAACACTAAGTATACATTTTGGTAAAGTGTTGTTGTCCTCACTAAAATGGAAATAGACACAATATGGATGCATGTGTTGATAGTAAAATATTCAAATGCTGATAGCAGCCAATCCTGCACTATTACTAACAATATACCAAAAGACTGAAATAATCATTAACAGTTAATTATTCCTACTTCAATCAAATATATTTATAAAATCTTATATCTCACTTGCAGATTACCCAGTGGCTTCGCTCACTGAGTGCAAGGGGAAAAAGTAAAATGCAGTATTTATAAAATAAGTTTGTTAATTACCAATTTTATTTTTCAACAAAGAAAGAGCATTTATAATAACATAGAAATCAATATGAACAACATTATTAACATCATTATCATATGAGAATATGAAGTAATATATAAGAAGAACATTGCATATAAATATAAATTATTAAACAGTAAAACATTTTGATAAAAGAATCTGAACAACATATAAGAAGCGTATAAATTATTAAACAGTAAAACATTAACATTTAAGAAGTAAAGATACATTGAGTACTACTGCAGTGCTTTCGGGTAAACTGCATTTTTTGCTTGCCCATTAGGTGCATAAATGTATAAATATTTTGGTGCACCCACCCGAGAACAGAAAGCCCGATATAAAAATGACGTCCACAAACGAAGTGATTAGTTCCCGGCACCGTTTCCATATAAAATGTAAGCGCTAGTTACGCTGTTTCCGGTCATACGCACGTATGTATTATAATATGTTCTGTGGTTATACGTAATTTCCGTTTCAAATGTGAAAAGCATTTTATATATTTAGATAAGTATTGAAATAAACCCTTTCTTTGGTGGGATTGATGACAACAACTTAAACTTAAAATACTACAGTACAAAGATGGATTTTGTTTTCAGTAATATTTCACTGGGAAAACATTCCCAACTCAACAATTTTAAGAACCCAGTACTGTACATTCAATAAGTATTGCCTGGGACAGTGCATTTCAGATGACAAACTGGCAGGACACCATGTTTAGATTTTGTTCTTTGTTTGGTTAGTTTTGATGAAGCTGTTGATTAAAGAAATCAATTCAGGCTGAACCAAATGCATTAGCTGAGTAATTTTTTTTTTCTGATCCCATCTTTGTTGTTGTAAGGCTTCTATAAATTAACTAAAACCTTACCTTACATTAACTAAAACATTAATTCATAAATTCAGTACCATTTTTCCTGTTTTTTTATGTTCCAAGTTGCAAATTAAAGGAAACATCACAATCACAGATATATCTAATAATTTTCTCTGTTGGTGGACTTACTACATGAACATGGTATCATTTTCAAGCACTGATACCTTCTTTTTAACAGTAACTTTCTTTTATTAGCAACCAAGAAGAGATGCCAGTGTAGACCCTTCAACCTCTGTCTGTGACTTCTGAAATCTTCAGGCCTGAAGACATTATGTGTGATAATCACAGTGCTCTGATGTACTGCTGTTTTACTAAAATGACACAAAAGGCTCTTTAACTAAATTGAGAAGCCTACATGGAGGAGGTCACCTTGCAACTAGGAGCGTTTTGAATAAAGAACCCCTTTGTTTCCTGGAGTGATTATTTTCACCGCCACATGGATCATTGGCAGAGGACAGATCTCGTCTCTGCTACCAGAAAAAGCCACGATTACTCTACCGTCACATTAACTCTCTTTCAGTCATATTGTCTTAGGGGGAATTTACTAATATGGGTTCACACATAAGTCTGACTATAATTTATAGTCTGATCAATTTCCAGTTGCATTTATTAAGATTAATTATGCAAATTAACAATGCAGTATTTTTTATCATTTTAATATTACTATCATAAATTAACATCTGTTTTTGTGTCATCCGGAGAAGTTCAGGCATAGTTACACCATGACATATTGCACTCAATCAGAAATAAGAAATAATAATAGATTATAGCAGGCTTCTATATTCCCTTGTATTCTACATATACTGCCTAGAATGGTGGCTCAAAAATCCAGACCAGAAACAGTGTCCAGCTTAAAAGAAAGAAAGTAGTATGAACCCCACCCCACTCCCCCCCCCCCCCCAAAAAAAACACCTCTGTCACCTACAGAACATTGGGTGGGATGATACTCTGAAAGTACCATGCATGAGATATTGGCAAGAGGAAACCATTTTCAAAATAAGTCAAGGTAAAACATTTTCAGAAAGCCAATGGTCTATAAAATGTGACAAAGGACAACCATCCAATATAACAAAAAGCAACTTGGCACACAAATAATTCTGTCTGGAATAAACTCTGCTCAAGCCAGTAGTTAACTCTAGCTGCTACAACCCTTAATGGGGTAGTGAGGCTTCCGAATGTACACTCTTTTCATTGGGAGGCACTGCACAGCTTGTCAGCAAAGGGGAGGCTGAAATTAATGAGTTTAGAGCCTGGTAGAATCTTCCGGAAAACTCCAGTCTGCAAAAACACTAGGACTAAACAGGGATTCACCTTTCAGCAGGGTAATGGCCTGAAGCATGCAGCCACTGTGACTTAGTGGCTTAAAAACAATACGACGAATGGCTCAAAGTAGCCCTCTTAATGCTGGGACATTTGTTTCCAGCTGAGAAAATGGAGCAAGACTGTTCAACATCATAGTTTTGCGATAACCTTGCCCCCCCCCAACCAACACCACTACTTTTGACTTTAAAAGATATGTTACGTAAGGCTGCAGAAGTGAATATTGCATGATCCAGATGTGCAAATCCAGAAGAGACTTAATCCAAAAATCCACATCTGTGATTCCTACTAAAGGAAGATGAAACCATATACCTATTTACTGAAATACTAAAAATTATCTACTAAAATTGCAAAAAATAGTCTGTGATATTATTATGATTCTTATTATTTGACCTAGATTAGCTATGTATATTTATGTATTAAAATAGGTTGGGGGGGAGGGTAAAAAGTGCACAGGATTAAGAGCTCCACAGTCTGTCACCCTGACACATCCACAACTTAAAAGTTCTTCTCAATGGCGCCGCTGGGATAGGGAGCAGTGTTCATCACACAGTGTGACCCCTTCAGCAGAGTAATGAGCAACACAACTGGTCAGGGTTTCAGACGTCAGCAAAGCAACAGGACTTTGATGAAAGCTGCACTGCTGCCCGGGGTACTGAACAGCATCACTTCAGTACCAGCGTTGTTCTGGAGTGAAACTTCTTTGAATGCTTTGAAAACCACATTGACCCATCTTCAGATATCAATAGAACATAATACATAAGTAAGGAAGTAATAGCATTAAAAACGGATTAAACAATGAATCTCAGCATTGTTTTAGATAATTACTTAGACACTTGTGCCCACAGTGATATATAGCTTAACATTTTCAATTTCACCCTCTGATTATACATATACCTCGATATTGCAAAATTTTAGAGGATGGAACTGCGCTGCATCTCTTAAACTGGGGATTGCTGGCCCATTAGTGTCTGGCAGTGACAGGAAAACAGTCTTACTCAGGCTTACAGTTTGATGTCTCTTGACTAAGTGCAAGTTGAGGAAGTCTATGACGGAGTTAATTGGTACATTTGAACCAGCGATCTTAAAAAAGAAAAAAAAACTGGGAATGTTAATATCTGTTTGTTACCTTGTTTCAGTTCTCATGTTCTCCTGCATATCCACCACTGACACTATGCTCTGACCTGGGGCCTGCCTGTATCACTCACCTACTAACTATGCTTCTAGCCTAGATAAAAAGCCATTTCCCAGAGCTAATGCTGGACAAAACTTCCAATCTGTCCACTGACTTCAATAATAATAATAATAATAATAATAATAATAATAATAATAATAATACAGTGATCCCTCACTATATCGCGCTTCGACATTTCACTGTATGCTGGATTTTATAAGCAAGCATATTTAAATATATGTCGCGGATTTTTTGCTGGTTCACGGATTTCTGCGGTTGATGCGCCTTTTTATTTCTGTTACATGCTGCCTCAGTTGGTTTGCCCTGTTGATTTCATACACGGGACGCTATTGGCGGATGGCTGCCAAATCGGCCGAAAT
>JAAGVU020000001.1:38209657-38221224 GCA_011763525.2 Mormyrus iriodes
TTACAACTACATTTTACGTATTAAATAAAATTCTTCAATGATATACGATACGTATATTTGTGCGTAGTATATAAACAGTGTGTTTATATACATAATTACATACAAAACGAATCTTACCTAATATATAAGACAATATAAAGGGTTTGTAAGGGCTTAAAATATACAAAAATAACCATATAAACATATGGTTTTTACTTCTTGGATTTTCACCTTTCGTGGGGGGTTCTGGAATGCAACCTCCACAATAGATGAGGGATCACTGTAATAATAATAATAATAATAATAATAATAATAATCTATCCATTGTTTGTACCTGCGTGTCTTATTCAGGGTCACAGGGATCCGGAGCCTATCCTGCAAGCTACAGGGGCAAGATGTGGTGCCAATCCCATCGCAGAGCACACACCATTCACACACATATTCACTCCTATGGGCAATTTGGTAACATCAATTCACCTTAGCATATTTTTGGACTGTGGGGGGAAACGGGAGTACCTGGAGGAAACCCCATTACCACAGAAAGAGAACATGTACAGTACAGTCCACATATGGAGCTGGGGAGACTCAACCCCAGTCCCAGAGGTGTGAGGCAACAGTGCTAACCACTGCGTCACTAAGCCACCCCCTTAATAATAATAGCTCTGGTTGTTGTTGTTATTGATGTTGTGGTGGTGGCGGTGATGTTGTTGTTATTGATGTTGTGGTGGTGGCGGTGATGTTGTTGTTATTGTTATTGTCATTTGAAGAATTTTCTTTTGGTGAATGTCTAAATGGGAATTTTTCGACTCCGTCTGATTCATCTTCTAAGTACACAGAGAACCCCTAAAACCTTTGTGGTCTCATGCCATCTGCTCACGATACAGCAACCTCATCTGTATACCCAGTTTATGGAAAGATACCCTAATGGAGGGATTAACAATGTAATCCCTCCACTCAATGACACCAACTTGAAAAACACATATACTGGGTGCACAAAATAAACCAGCTAAAACTGGCTACCTTAGTCCAACTACATCCTCCTGTGACTGTTATTCAGTAATTCCTCATAAAATTATCACAGTTGTGAAATGTTCCTCCCTCTTTTCGGATATCAGATTATTCTCTAATTTAGTTTCTTTCCCACTTATTGTTTCCTTTGTATCGTTATTATCATTTTGGCAATATGTGTGATTAACTATTTATACAACAAATATGCTTTATTTGTCATTTGCACAAGTACACCGTAGTAATGTAGTCAAGACCACCTAAACTATCACCAAGTCATTACCAAGACCAGAGTGTATCGAGTCCAAGACAAGTCCAAGACCAAGGCAGAGCGAGATTGAAACAAGACCAAGACCAAGGCAGGGTGAGACCGAGACAAGACCAAGACCACGAGGGCTAGACCGAGTCAAGATCAGAAACAGACTAATGTTTGAGCCCACATAACACAACACACAAATAAATGAGGTGCATAGACACCATCTTGGGGCTAGGCAGTATGACCTAAAATTTGTATCATAGTATAGTTTGAACCATGGATTTTTTGTGTAAAAATTTCAATGTAAATGCTTCTGGACAGGTAAAGCACAGGTATGGCTCTTGCATCACACAAAGGCGTAAGTTAAGGTCTCAGTGGAAAACCCAGCACAAAGCATGCACATCCAAATGTTAAATTCTGGGTACTGGACAGAGGAAACAGTCAGTGATAAAGTAAGGAGTCCACATGCCAGATGATGCTCCTCAATTTGTAAATATTTGGCTTCCTTATGTGACATTTCAGGCCCAAGCCCTTCATCAGACATTCGGGCTTTGGCCCAAAACATTACACAAGAGTTAACAAAGTCCAGACACTCCTAACTTAACAATCTACCTGTTTAGTGACAACCCAGACTTACGAACAGCTCTGCAACCACTGGCATTGTATGTGGTACCAGAACTTTAGTAATGGAAATGGCAACGTGGCCTCTCTGTTTTGTTTGTTCTGGTCTCTGATTGGGTCTGCAAAGGAAGGTAGTATATTCTTTGCAGTAATTTAGCTTTATTTTGATATGCCATATCAGTTTACACTGAATTTGCAATAGACTTTTATTTTGATGCATTGCCTGTAGTTTGATGCATATGTTTTGTATTGTGGGATAGGGAACCTCCAGTAGCACATAAAGCACGGACGTGCACAACGTTAAAGTTTTCCTGTGTCTTCTACAATTCTTACATCTTCGAAAGCAATGGTTGTAAGTTTCATGTTTCATATCTTAGTTAATATGTACAAGTAACGTATTTATTTATTTTAGTTCGGTAATGTGCAAAAGGATGCTAACAGTGAATTCATTGGATTGCAGTGATGCAGTCAGCAACGTTAATTATCAGTCAGCCAGCTTGTTGTCACATATGGAGAAAACAGGTAGCGGGCACAGTACACTGTTTCTTACGGTATACAGTACACTACTGTATAAACTTATAATTGTACTAAAAATGTTATAAATGGTGTAAAGGTGACATGAAAACAATATCTAAAGATGGTTGACACAAACCCACCACTAGTACAGTATGCTTGAAATATCGGTAAGGGAGCCTTGCTCATCGACCATTTCGCATAATGACCAAGTTGTAGGAATGGAACTCGGTCGTTAAGTGAGGAGTGTCTGTATTAAAAAAAAAGGGAGCATCATCTGGTGTTTGGACTCCATCCTTTTTCATTGTAGGTTTGCTCTCAACATTGGTGGCCACATTCCCACAAAAGCATCCACATAAAAACTTATATTGTTTGTTATATTTGTATTAAACTTTATTCAACATTCTTTCCCATTTTTAATATCACTTAACACAGTATTGGATGCAATTTATTTGCAGGCTACAGGTCTTTTGAACTTTGAAGCACGCTGTTCACCTAATTACACAATTCCTCTCGATTCCTCTATGTCCAAGACCGAGACAACATAAAGTCGATTCAGAGATGGGACAAAGACTTCAAAAAAGCAGTCTTGAGTACTACAACACTAGTACATTGGAATGCTTCTCTTTGTCAACCCCATCTTACTCTCCATAGCTTGTCAGAGCCCAGGGTCAGCCAATGTGCAGTACCCCTGGAGTTAGGGAGTAAGGACCCACAGACATGTGACTGTTCTGTCGAAGCCAGGACTTGAACCAGCAATCTTTGAATCAAAGGCACACAAACATAGCCCACTGACCCACTTGCTGCCACAGGAAGGAACACAGGTTCCTTCAGGTTCTTCGATCTGGGGAAGGCACTCAGTCACTTGACACAGCCAAAATTCTATTTAGTGCTTGGATTGAGAATAACATCTCCTAAACATCTTATTTGGTGGGATTCAGATAACTGGTCCATGCATAACCCATGGATTTGGTGTTGATGCACTCCAGTAATTATGTAGCTAAGTAGAGGAAAAAGATCCTGGATGAAAAAATGAGACAGACCATTTGCTCTCAGAGCACATTAGCACAGGTGTGTGCAACTGAAGATGGAGTTTTCCATCATCTGTCATTTAAAGTTTTGCACCAGAAGAACATAGTTGCCGCTGCATTGAAGATGATCCAATGTGTCAAATAACAACCTGATCGACATCTGTAATATACCTTAATATTTCAGATTCAGATTTTCTAAACAATTCTTGCTTACATTTTTAGGCACAACAAACAAAGCTTAATTCCTTCACAACCGTAAGGGTCACCCTGAAAGAAGAAGAGTATAAATAGGTAAATAAAATATGTTTTTACGGTAAATAAATTGCACACATAAATAATCTGATATTATTTTAGTTAAAATGTCCCAGACCACTCAGAAAAGCTCTCAGAAAACTCTTCAATGTAGAGCGATGACAGGGAGACTAACCCAGATGTCCAACCCACTCAGCAGAACATAAGCCAATTTGTATCCTCTGGGCATCCTCACCACAGATGGCTAATGCAACACAGCAGGGACTGAATCCAGGTCCCCACTGTTGGCTGTACTTTACTTTCACCGGTGCTCTGCTGGAGAGGCCTTCAAATTTTTGTCTTGCTACTTGCAGGAAACTGGTTCATAACTCAGTACCAACTCTATCTCTATGATGATCCAGTTCTTTATTTACTTAGTTGTCTTTAGATTGATGTACCTGTGCAGCAGGTATAATTTTACAAGTAGCCACTCCATATAGATACAACTCATAACATAAAATATTTACTGCAGACTATATTACATTATACATTTCTGTCACATTTTAACTTTGTATGTAATTCATTGTAATTCATTAGATTAATCTAAACTGACATGATGTCTTTCTGCTTTCAAAGTGCTCTATCGACTCGCTTTTGGCATGACACAGTTTCCGGCTAATTCTGCCAGCTCTACTCAACATTAAGAGGTCAGGACAAGGTGATCAATCTCTGCCTGTTTGTCCCAAGCCGTGTGACTCTTTTGTCTTTAGTTGACAACCTCATGAGAGGGTGTACAAGATTTCCTGGCAAAATCCAAACCAGCCCTCAGACGCATGTCTGTCACTGCCTGTGCTAAGAAGCACCAGCATGTTCTCTTGAATAAACAAGAAAGTTCCCATTATTTGTGACTAACACCCATGCGTTTATGTATAAAAATGAAAATTAACTTAAAAGAATTACAAAAATTGCACCTTACAGCCATTTTGGACCAAACTCTTCTTGTTCTGCTTGCAATATTTATTCATATCACTGTTCATATCCCTGTATTTTCCTGTTTTTTTTTTTTATTTGGTTTATTGATTATGACCGACATGCAGATGCTGGGAGGTTAGATGACACTCCAGACCGAACCTGCATACCAGAACATCGCAGTACACACACCTACACAGTATCAAATAGGAGCAATTTAATAGCACTTAGATTCAGTATGGAAAATATGAACTCTGGCTGGACTGTGGCGATAGGGCCAGTGCTTCTCTTCCCCATGTTACCATGACACTCGCTTACAATGTTTTATTCTTTAATTTGGATTCTAGATGAAGCAAGACATCCAAATTGTTACACATTCTATTTTAAAAAATTAAATTTGATTTGACAAGAAAAGAGGCTGTAATAAAACCAGCTTCTTTATCTGCTGTATAATTTCTGTATAAATGTAATATTTTGAAAATCATAATCATATCTCTAAAGCTCAGAATGGGGTAATATTTTGACAATTAGAGGTTTAAAAAATGCTTGTGTGAATTCAATTTAGCTCAACATGCTCTGCTTAAACAAATTTATGGAAAGCCATCAAGGAAGAAGATGTAATTAGTTAAAGTAATCACTTGATCAATCATATTGAGATGATTAAATTAAGTAAAAAAAAAATAATCTGTTAAAAACTTTTAAAAGCATTTTTGCCGATTTCTTGCTGCTTCAGTCATATTTTCCTAATGTCATTTCTTAAAATTCAGCATAAATCATTGTTTTGAAAGGTGTCGTTACAAATCTCTGCCTACTTTATGTTGCAATAAATTCTCACTAGACCTTCACAGGGCGAGTGCACTGTACATTTATGTTGGAAACATGGTCTTCAAAACAGCATGCAAGGCCATTTCTAATGGACACTGCACAGAAGAAACGTGAGCTGAACCCACACAAATGGGTACTTTCACTTTAAGCTGCACATGAATGAAATATAAGGTTCATAATTAAGATTCCTTGCAATGGGCATTCTAGTCAAGATGGGATTGGCATTCTGCTGAGCCTCTGACCTTTGCAATGGTGCTCCAGTATTCCCTGCAGTAGGAAAGGGACGTGAAGGAATAAAAAGAGAGAGAAAAACAGTACAGGGCCTCAGAAAACTATGAATAAAACTGAGCAACTGTGAAAATGTGCCTTGTAATGTAGGATACTCATTAAACAAACACATGGATGAGGAGAGAAAAGCAGCAAGATTTGCTGTCTGTCAGCTGGTCGTGGCATAACAGGAAGCTGTAAAATAATAAACTTATTCTTCATTTCCATTTTATTCACCTGAGTAATGTCCCTATGCAGAGCAAAATATATTGGACAGATGTGTACAATCCTTGCACATTTACAAACTGCAACAATGAGATAAAGTACTGCGCAAATACAGTCTTGTAGCTCATCATTTATAGGCCATGCTTTAATGATTGTCAGTAGGATTAACAATTAATAACTAATGATTATGCTCAAATGCTTACCAGGAATTATAGGTCAGTTATGGAAACGCAAATTTCATATTAATCGTATTATTTCTTCAGAAAACCAATCTAACTAACTCAATGTACTCCCTACTAAACGCAGCAGACATGAGAGGGAACATTTTATTTCTTACGTATATGTACCGCATAGAAGCATGAAATCAGATCTGGGCCAATGCTTTCCCACTGAGTTTGCTTATAAGTGGCAGAGATCCCCACAGCTAGAAGCAGGCTACAGCATGAAACAATGAGGCATCTTTAATAGAATGCCATTTATAGGTTCCAACAGTATTTCACTTTGATCTTTTTTTTTCGTCTTCCTCCTATCGTCAAGCAAATCAGTGACATGAATTACAATCTGTAAGTACATCTTAAAACATGGAAAAGAGGAAAATACATATTCATGTGACCTTGAGCAGGATAGAGAGTGAGCCTTGACAAACTTGACATGGCATTTAAAGCTTTTCCAGGTATCCTATAAAAGATGGTCTAAAATCCCATCAGAAATGACTTTGGTGCAGGGTCAGTCACTTTTGACAGTGTGTTTTATGACCGTGCAGAATATCAGCACCAAAAACAGTCTGAATATAGGAGGTATTTACTGTGGTGTCATTTCTTGACCAGGGTCTAGTTGTGATGGATGACTGTTTAACACAGGCACCTGATAATCTCAACAAATCTCCTGGAATAATCATATGGCGGTCACTTTAGGAGCTGTCAAGGTATACTTTTCTTCTGGAAACCATACAGGAAAACAATGGATAAAGATGAACTATGTCTCGTTATTTCAGTCCCAGTGGTTTGCTGTCTGAATTAGCCTATCCCTTTGTCACTGAACAATCTAAACTTCCAAAATATCTAATTGTAGTTGCAGTAAATTAGGCTAATTGTTCTTTGATATTAGGATCTGTTTTGAGTTTTCTGCAGATTTTAACACGGGCCACCCTGGTCTCATTAATCTGCTTCTTCCTCCTTGTTGTGCTTCTTTCTCCCACTGGTCTCCTTTGTCACATCTGACACCAATCGCCAACCTACACTCATTAGCCCAGTTTCTCATGGCTGCTATCCCCATTCCTCCCATTACCAAGGTCATCTATATATTGAGATCTTACCAGTTACAATCAAACGTCATCTCTATTACCATATAAATATAGGGTTTGCAAGAAAATTGTCTTTTTGAAGGATGGTGGAACCCAAATGGCTTTTCAGGGTGCTATTACTTCTATTACTCTGCCAATAAGAACACCATACCTACAGCCTTGCCTTATAGACTGTGTAATGCTAATAATTTATAAAACATTGATGTTAGATCAAACCACAAGCGTCACAAATGCTGCAAAATGTATTAGTGCATAAAATAACTAGTGAATATTTTTTTCTTCTGTGACAATTTTTTTTGTGAATTTGTTATTTATTTTTACTTAAAAGGATTCTTAAGGTTATTAATATAGGTTGAGTGTGTTATATGGGGTGGAGTTTATACAGAAGCAGCAATTTAAAAATAAATAAATAAAATGATCATGTTAAATGTTCTCTAATCAACGAAGCAGATGGAGTTGAGCTCTCGTAAATTCTCCCTGCTTAACTGAGCTGAGAAACATTAAAATGGACACATCCTTCAAAAGAGCTGTAATGCCCTTTGTTGATAACTAAATTGGGCTTTATGATTCATTTACCCTGTAGCTCATCTGTCTTTTGTCAGTGTTGTCCTCTTATTGTTTATCTAAACCAGTGAAAAGGTTGATGACTCCCAGAGACAAGGTCAATGGAGAAAATAATTCATTTGAGAGTAGAGAGCAGGGCAGATCTATTTTTATACTTACTTTCATTTCTGGCTGCATATGTTCATATTATTTATGGTCTGGTATAATAAAAAAGTAATATAGTACTGCACCTAGTAGGGCCAAAGGGCAGGAGGTAGTACAAAACAAATATGGAGTTGTTACTTAAAGGGTTTTGTCCTTGATAGCCCTGTCAGTATATCTCTGAGCACCACAATATTTCTTAGTAGATCTGCATCATTAAATGTTTGCCCAAAAGTTATCTCTGATGATTATTGAGGAAGTCAAAGTTAGTATATATGTGTTTTATAGACCGTGCACCTCTACTGGTTTTATATGAACCTTTGTCTGATTCAGCTCTGTCCAGTGGAAAAGGCAAATATCTTAAACACAACAGAAAAATCTTTGCGCTTACGACTGGAATATTTCAGTAGAGTTTTTACTGCAGAAAATTAGAATTAACATCCTAGTGTTGAAAAATACTTAAAATGATATGAAAAATGACATACAAAAGTCCGTTTATCTGCATATTGTAAGACAAAAATTAATTAAAAAACAAATTCTCCAACCTATATGTAATAAGTAAATAGTACATAGATAAGTACAGTGCATAACCTTGTCTTCATGCTTGATAGATGCATTTTTTACTTCATTACCGCTCTAAGTCTTTTTGAGTGGGTATCCACCAGGGCTGCATTTCAGAAGGGTTCATAATGCAAAGTCAGCAGCCATATCACCTGCAGTTCAGACTGGGTAATCCATCTGAAGCTAAGCAGGTTTGAGCCTGGTCAGTACTTGGTTGGGAGACCATCTAGGAAAGCTGGGTTTCTGCTGGAGGAGGTGTTGGTGTGGCCAGCAGGTTAGCCCATCCTATGGTCTGTGTGGATCCCAGTGCAGCGACGGGGACACTGTGCTGTAAAAATGGTGCCGTCTTTCAGATGAGCCATAAAACTGAGGTCTTGACTCTCTAAGGTCATAAAAGATCCCTGGGCATCTCTCAAAAGAGTAGGGGTGGTACCCCAATGTCCAGGCTAACATTGCCTACTGTGGCCCTTACAAATCTGGCCTACTAATCGTCCTCTATATCATAAATTGGTGGATTCTCTCCTACCCCTTCACCACCTTAGCTGCTGTGTGGTGAGTGTTCTGGCGCAAAATGGCTGCCGTCGCATGATCCAGGTGGGTGCTACACAGCAGTGGTGGTTGAAGTGGCCTCCCATTGGCTCTGTAAAGCGTTTTGGGTGTCTAAAAAAGCGCTATATAAATGTAACATACATTCATTCAAGTAGTTTGTTATCCCCCACTCAAAATCAATCATTAATTAATGAGTGTTTCTCGAATCCCTTCGTAACTCACTCAGTTCATAATCACACATTGAAATTTTCAAGCGCTCCGACCCACTCATTATTTTCTACCTCGTTCTTTATTTGCGCTTTTGCCTGCAATTCTGTCGCAGAGAGACAGAATTCACCCGAAATAGATCAGAAACAACACATTGACTCTTTTTTTAACAATGTAATAATAATAATAATAGCATTTTTATTGCTAAGTATTATTATTATTATTATTATTATTATTATTATTATTTCGGCTCCAAATTAGCACAAAAAGGGTTCATTGTTTTAACAACCGTATACAATTTCAGTACATTACAGGGCTGTGTACCATTCAGAATTAAATTGAGAATGAAATTCAAATTTAACTAGCGTTTTGTGTGTCATGATGGAAAAGCACTTAATACTGTCATATAAGTAACCCTATCACAACCCTATCCATCTGAAAACCTATGGACATTCACAAGAAAAGCTACTGAAGACTAATTAAATGTGCAAAAACAATAAATATTTGCCCTTAGTAAGGGACTTAGAGGGCCAACATAAACCAAATTAATTTTGCTAGAATATGCTAAAACAATTACATTTTTTTCTCATACAGTGAAAGTATACTTTACTTGTTTTCACATATATGAGGTCAGTTTATCCATCTATCATCTAGAAAGTTAATCTAGCATATAATTGTTACATTTAAGATTTAATTACATTCCTATGTTGTGTGATTGCATTGAATTTCTTTGAATTGAAATAAATTAAATTTGACTGTCTGCACCTGTTGAAAAGGGATCTCAGCACTATGCTTAAATGTCCAAGTGATATGCTACCATCAAGGACTTTTTATAAACATTGTGGCCAAATGGCCCGGGAGTAGACATGAAGCTCATATCTGGTCCAGATTTGGAGTGTGTTAGATGGCAAAGGATGGTGTGTTTGCTGGTGACTATTCGGAGACAGCAGGTAATCTCTTTTTGTGAATACCTACTGACTCCCATGTTGAATCCCCAAACCGTGGCTGAGAAGAGGTATAACACAGCAGACCAAAAAACACAGATTGCTGTAGAGCATGCCCTGGGCAAGTGGAAGATGTGATTCTGCTGTCTGTACAAGTCCTCATGAGGTCCTCATGAAGATTGTACTGTTATTGTTGTGTGTGCTATGCTGCACAACAGAACCAACAAATAACTACTTTAAGCTTGTTAATTCTGGAATAACAAAGGCTTTTGAAAAACACTCACAAATCTCACTTGTTCTTTACCTATGTTGTTTTCTTGTTAGCTATTGATTAAGATCGATCCTTATCGAAAAATGTGTCTCAGAGCAGTACAATATGTGAAAATTTGGCCATTTCTACAGAAAAGTTCAGCCTAAGTCAGATTTCATGGAGGCAGTTGGTATATTGCTCACTTCAAGTCACTTCACAGGTTTTCAATAGTTCTGAAGTCGGAGCTTCCACTCTAGGGCATTTACCTTTTTGTTTTTAACTCATTCCAGTGTGACTTTTGCAGGTCGCTTTGGGTTGTTGTCATGGTGAAAGGTAAATTTCTTCACCAATTTCAGTTTTCTGCTTGAGGGCAGTAGGGTTTCTTCAAGATTCTCTGTGTATTTGGCACCATATGGCTATTCTCACAAATGTTACAGTGCCAGATGAAGACAAACTGCCCCATTCCATAAAAGGATGCTTCTTCAACCAATCCTTACACCAGGGATGGTGCTCTTTACATAATGTTTTGCCCAATATATATTGAAATTTCACAATTCAATCAAAAAGAATAATAAGTGTCCTTTTCCATTTTTGTAAGCTTTTGCCAAAGATAACAATTGGAGCATGAGTCATTTTACAGGAGATCATTGTACCCTCACCCTTACTTACTTACCACTGCACAATATTTATAATTTTGCAGCTCCAGTACATGCAGTAAAGCTTGTATTTTATTCTGTTAAATTCTTTGATGTTGTTTTTGCCATTTTCACATTCTGTTCACTTGCGTGTGTGTGTGCGTGTGTGTGTGTGTGTGTGTGTGTGTGTGTGTGTGTGTGTGTGTGTGTGTGTGTGTATATATATATATATATACATACATATACACACACACACACACACCATCAATTCAGAGTGAACCAAACTATTAGTATACAAAAATACCATGTTATAGAATACTTCAGATATCTAGATATATTTAGAATATTTCAGAAATAGACTAACCCGAGTGAACACAACACACAAGCCAAGTCAGCGGTATCACCAATTCTCGCTAACACTATGTAACAAAAATTTTGTTCCTGGACAATACATGTTATTTCTTAATTGCTTATGTTGTAAAAGTATAGAA
>JAAGVU020000001.1:38236399-38246547 GCA_011763525.2 Mormyrus iriodes
ATTACTTAATTATAGAACTACACAAGTTTCAAACCATTAAAGACACCAAAATTAAAATTTGTTAGCATTTCAATATGGCAGCCAGACAGACTATGCATTTCGAGTTTGTTATATGAATACCATAACACTCACTGTACATACTGAGCTGATCTCGGCATGTCTATCTCTGTAAAGGTCCAAAGATCCATCATAGGCCTTTAGTCTAAAAACAAGCTGAAATGCTCAAAAACAGAAAAAAAACTACTACTGTAAACATGGGATCTAAGTTTTGGATTTCAGCTCATACACTGCATATAGACATCAGTTACAGCATTCAATCCATAGCTCTCAGCCTACTGAAGAAAATAAGCCAAATACAGACCAATCCGTTTGGCGTTTGCTGAATGACAAGGGTTTCCAGCCAACCACCTCATAACACAGGAACTACTCGACCTCTCAGCCACCCAATAACTTGCAGCTACTTGAAAAAGGAAGAATTGAGTAGCCTGAACAAAAAACATGTTCAATGACATATCACAAGCCCACAAACAGATTTCTATACATTTTTTCCAAGAGGTAAAGCTTTCAAAATGAAAAATTTGGTCGAGGGTATAAGTCTCCAAAATACTTATAATGCAAGAGAAACCCAAATTAGTATGTCTGTGAGTGCAAATTTATATACAATTTGAGTTTGTTTATCTGTGTAAATAAAAGTTTTAGAAATCAGATTGTGTTGGGTTAGCATTTTGTGACTATCAGGATTTAAACTAGAACTGTATGAGCATGTTTATGCAAGCTGTTTAGATGATTTTAAGTGTTATATTTCAGGAACGTCAGATCACTTGTGCTATTTTCAAATGGGGTGCAAGATAAAAAGCCATACGATATTAAGTTATTTATGAATCACGTCTTAACTCTAGTAAAGCCTAGCTGCAAGTGAAGTTTTCACAACAGTACAGTAAGTGAAATAACTCAAAATAGATAAGCACAAAACTGAAATTTAGCTGTCATGTAAGAATATCTCATCCACTTGAGAAATAAATGTCTGGTCAGAGCTGCTAATGAAAAATAATATTAGAGCTGATGGGAAAAAAACATGATTTCTAGCATAAAACTGACCTATTCTGTTCACTTTGAAAATTTAGTGAAATTTTGAGACAATAAGAAAAGTTTAACGTTAATTAATGTTGAAAGAGATGGAGTTGCACTCTGGAAAGATGCGATTTTGATATAAAGAGGTAGAGCTAGGCTCCACACCTATATTTAAACGTTGCCTATACTGGAATAAGGGTTACAGAGGATGGATTTAATAAGTTTCCTGCAACCAAACATGACCATTTGATAATTGTAAATTTTAACAAATGAAAAAAAAAACATATATTATCCAGATTGCAACATGACATGAATAACTTATCCACCCTCTTCATATCTGTGGCGCTCCATTAAAATGAGAGTATAAAAACAGTTCCTCTCCTGCTGGTGACTATGGAAGAGAAATTACGTTTATTGCAAGCATTACCAGTGGGTCAACAATGTCAGGTTAAGGGTTAGCGGAAAGGGTCAGAATGCTGTAGTTGGGATTGGTCACGTCCGACAGTGACCTTGTGATTAACGATGGGGCTAGGGCAAGACTAAGTTGCTAAATATCCCTCCTGTTCATTGAAATTGTCACCTCTGCATTAAGTATGGAATTGTCTTGGCATCATGTTTTTTCAAATGTCAACATTAAAAAGAACAAGGCACAATTTCTTTCTTCTAGTACATCACAAGACATGAGTAGTAAACTGATTCTTCCATATACAGACAAATACTGCCACAAAAATAATCATAAGTATACCTATTTTCATAGCTGCAATAATAGAATAAAATGGGACCCATAATATGAAAGGAAAACTCTCATTCTTAACCTGACACAAGTACTTTGAATTCCATTATTCATCTGCTGAAAATTAAGTAATACTTTAGCGACAATAGAAATATGATATACATAACATTATGGCATCTAGGCTGGCACGATGAAGCCCTAATTACCGGTGATATCTTTTTGAAAATGTCAAGTTGATAGAATAATTAATATATACCACAAAACATCAACCACAACGTTCTTCGGGAGGAACGTAATTGTGCTGATGTGCTGTATATTAAAAGTGAACATGTGATATGGTTTTCATTTACACTTCATGTAACATGGATGCTTGGTAGTAGAACCTGAAGGCATTTCTATGAATAGAGCTGCAAATAGATGGTACCAGAAAATGTCTTTTATATTGACTAATCTAAATGTGAGATAAACATATGTGCATAAACATATTCAAAGATCAGGATTTACTCTTGGGCATCATAAAACTAAATTACATATATTGCTTTTTCTGAAACTCTTTCAGCACACATTGTTCTCTTCCAGAAATTACACAGTGGTTGTTAATATGTGTTATTAGTATCGATACAGTTCACATGGCCCTTGTTACCCTGAACGATAAATCACAGATCTTTGGTTTATTTCACCACCATTAATGCTACTCACTCCACATCATTTTAATTCAGACCTGTATGGTAGTTTTTTAAAAAAAAAATTATTGGACATTATTATTTGTAACCCACAGAAGACAATCAACAAATACGTACCACGATCCACAGACATTTCACTATCCACAAATATGTAGTTTTCTGTGTTGTAAAATGAAATCTGGTGCGATTTGTACACGTGAAATGGGTTCTTGCATATTTGTGGATTACTTTCTGTCTATTTGTAGATCACATTACATTTCTGACTGATCTGTAGAAAAAAAAATCACAAATACATAACTATCCACAAAAATGTATATTTATTTTTTTGTGTGTAAAATTATATCCACAAAAATTTGTAGTGATTTGTACATGTGAAACGGGCTTTGCACATTTATGGATCACTTCCTGTCTATTTCCAGGCCACATGGCAGCTGTGACTTCCCTTTTTTTGCAAATTTTTTCCCCATTTCATTTAAATTCAGCATATCCTTATGTCTATTAAATCCAGTTACACCTCATACTACTGTGTATGATCAAGGAAAATAGATATTGGTGGTGTGGCGGTACTTTGTGCAGTTTAAAGTCTGACAAATTTTGATGAATATGGTTTTCGTTTTCATTTTTATTTCATTTTCCTAATTTAACAAAAAATATTTTCTGTTTTCATATGAACTTTAGTTTACAATAATAACACTGGTGCCACCAAGCCCACCGTGCATGAACACACAGACTGGCACTATCAATCAATGTAGAATAAGCTCAGATTCTAGCCTAAACATTTTCTCAAACACTTATTCAATGGAAATCTTAACCCCTGTGTTATTTTTGGGGTTGAAGTTACCCCAGTCCATTTTCAAAATGAGGTTAAAATCTATAGATTCTAGAATTTAGAACAGAAGAAGTAAAATACACAAGAGTTAAGGCAGTGGGCAGATGATTTTATGGCTTTAATAATGAGTGTCTTTAACAGTTACAAGGACAAAAGATACTAAAAAGGTCTCCATACTAATGGCAAGTCAATAAACATGAAAAGATAACACTTGTGGTGGTTTTGTCTTTTCTGACCCATTCATCATGCATAATAGTGCCTTTCCCTTAAGGTGTTTGTGCATAGCACTAGTGCCACTGTGTTATGCCATTGAAACTTTGCATAGTGTACAAACCACGGTTTTGTTTTGCCATAATTTGAACTACTCCCATAATATTCCCATGGAAATGAATGAAAATATTTATTATGATCAATTGAAGCGTTTTAGAACTGAAACAATTAATTTCAATAAATTATTTTTTTAAAAAGATGATGCTTTGACTTAAAATATTGATATCAACATCATTGACTGTCGACTAATCGCAGCAGTCTTATTTTGAAACTGTTAAATATATATGCAAAACTTAACTTAGAACTGCATTTTTGTCATTTTGAAGACAGCTGTCTTTTACTCAAGAGAAATGAACATATTTCACTTTCCAAGGATCTGTCCAAAACTTTAATCTGATGTATATAGACAAAATTCAAGCAGTAATACTAATGTAAGACAGTATGAGTCAGTATCAAAGTTTGCTGGACGCATTTTTGTGTTTACCTTCATCGTAATGCATAGTCATTAGCTAGCTAAATGAAATGGACTACTGGGTTGGTTTCCTGGAAAAGTATTTTTTAAATGTGAAAAAAAAACATTTTCATCCTTTTTCTATAATGCTGTATTATGTTTAATTTATCTCTAGAACACCACTAAAGTATGATGCAAATTGCTCACTGATTCTAATGCCAAAGACTTGACGGTTTTCAATCAGTATATCCTATGTAGAGGTACCAATTGTCAATCATCTGTAAGTGTAATCTATACATATTCATGTGGAAATGGGCACAGGCCAAGAAAAATGAAATACACATTTTTATTTTTTTAAAAGGCAAACAATAAAAAAGCAAAATGACTATGCAAACAATGGTATGATACACATTGATTCTCATTAAAAATCCTAAAATAATTATGTGGTTCGGCACATTTCTAGATAAAAAAGGAGCAGTTTAAAGTTATCGCAGTACAAAGTACATCAACATAAATTATAGTGTAAACAGTAAGTAACAGCAGCCAGTAATCGCAGTGGGTGAAGATTAGAAAACAAATTGTCAAATGTGATTGAAGATCAGTAACATATCTAATAGTGTTTCCACATTGTTAACTGTTCCAACCCACCCATCAGACATCCCATACATTTCTGTGCTTTTAATGTGGGCCTTTTGACAAATGGCTGAGCCACAAAGGAGGCCTTCTAGCCTGTGAAGTGTGGCCAAAATTTTATCATTAGGCTGTTAAATATGAGCCAATGCTGAACCAAGTCTATCCCAGTAATGTTATCAAGCTCGATGCATTGCACTTTCGGCCTCTCACCTCCTATACCCATGAGATGTTAACAAAATAAAATAACAACAACAAGGTTGACAAGTCAAAATGTGTCCGTCATCTTGTACACTTCTGGTGTTAAAAATAATGCAAAACACACGGACTGTGTCTAGGATCTAAGTTTATGAAGGGCATGCGGAATTTTTTTTCCCATGTTTCCATGTTTTTATTTATGGTCACCTTTTGTACAACTGTCTCAAAAAAGGAAAAAAATAAAGAAATGCTTACTTAGATTTCATGAAGTTCACCTTTCAACAAACCTTTCCCTCCATACATCTTCCAAAACTGACTATTCAATAGGGAGTCACAGTGAGCCTGGCACGTATCCCAACAATCACAAGGCACAAGGCAGGGGACACTCAGGACAGTATGACAGCCCATTCCAAAACACACATTAATATAATACATCTGTTTTGTGTACTTTTTCAACCATAGAAAACCTGCACATATTGCAGCTAGCCATTAGAAAATGGTACTCCAGGTATTTGATAACTCACTGTTCTCTGTGGTCACAGACGAGACCATTAATCTTGCAGCAATAAAACAAAATCATGGTGGAATAAGATATACTGACCTCAAGGTAACGAATAGTGCAAAGCCGACGTGCAGGATAATTTTGATTACGTCTGGCCAGAACTTGAGCAATCTCACCCCCCCCCCCCCCATTAGAAGCACTTTAATCAAACCTTTTGGAACTAAAATCCCAATATAATTCACCAGTTATGGAATGTGTCGTCCTTGTATACTCAGTGTTTAATTTTTCCTCTCTTCTGCTTACCACTTTCCCAGATGTCAAACGGTGGCCATCCGGGGGAAAGATATATTGTTGATGTGCGATTTTCCTTCATTACTCTGTCTTATTGTGGGATTTGTCAAAATACTCCCAAAAATAGACTGAGCCCCAGCAAGCTAGTTAAAGAAATGAGCATCCCTGCCTCCATAAGGAAAACAATATGCTCATTATCAGTCCAGTTGGGCCACCCATTTATATAAAACCTTGCAGGCATTGTGAAGGACTCTCTGGCACCCAATAGATTTCACCCTCAATGATGAAAACACAAAGAAATCTGCAGCTGAGAAAATGAAACTGCTGGGGGTTGGGGGAGGGGGGTGAATGATTCTTTGACAAAACTATGGAGGGATATCTCATGTCCCTTAAGGGCAGGTTCTGTAGGTTTCGATTAAGTTTATTTGGATCAACATAATAGCTGGAATGGCGTAAAGAAAAAAAATATATATTACACTCCTTGAATATTTTGGAAGCATAGCCCATCTCAGGGAGCTAGAGGGGTGAGAGCAGAACATCTGATCAACAACCCATCTTTCTATTTGGAAAGATATTGACTGCAGCTTAGATTGAAGAGGCCCTTTTGGTATGAAAGAAAAGGCATGATCCTCTCCTAGACATGTGCCCCTTAGTTAGTTCATAACCAACAGAAGGTGCGACCCTCACCTACTCAGACAACCCCATAAGGGAGCTCATGCCTCGTGCAATCAAGAGCTGCACAGCTGTTTATTATAAATATGGTACAGCTCCCTTTGCTGTAGCATTTGGTCTTCTTTCACAGCTAATTCCCTCGAGTATTATGGTGTAGATATACTGAAAAGATAGCTAACATAAATTCTGTGGCAGGTTGTGTCCCCTTATGGTGAGAGAGTTCCATTAACATATCGTCACCCCTTTCATTTGAGACCCTAATTGTTTTTTCTTCTTCTTTTTTATCAAGAGAAATAATAAGTATAACTTTGGGAATGCGTTCAGACAAAAATTGTACATTTTATGTGTGTCCCAGAACATTACTGACTTCCTGCATCTTCGTTCCTAGTGTGCGGTATGCATATATTTATTTTGCTATCAACTATATGTGATTAGCATTAAGTTTAATAGCCTCAGTAAATTTATTATTTCTTACCAAAATATACTGAAATCTACAGTGCAGCCTGACTGAATTTCTAATTTTTCAGCCTCTGAATTACATCATGTGCAAACATGACATAATCCTGAAAGACCTTTGCATGTGACATCGGCCAGACATAGCGACTGGTTCTCAATGGTGAACAGAACCATTTGAGGCAAGCTCTGGAGGAAGGATAAGGGCCTTTATTTGAGTGCAGGACAGAAGATGAGTTTAACAAAAATGTGGGGAGGAAGAAACAGACAGAATCAGCTGCTTCAGCATCAGCACAAAGAAAAACACAGAAAAGTAAATACTGGGTTCTGAAAAGGGTTATGGTGTAGCAAAGGCTCTAGCATCAGAGTGGCTGCATGTTTGCTGGAGTTGAAAGAAACTTGACAGTACAGTCTTATGTGGTAATAAGGTACAGATGAAGTGAATGGATCAGCTTGTCACCCAACATCGCCCACCCTGGGTTATCCAGCTCCCCATATAACACCTACGTTGTTCTCTTAATAGTGTGATATTAAGATAATAATAAGATAATCAAAAATTGCTACTTTTCTTTAATCAATTTTTAAATATTTGATGGAAGTAAAAATATGAATGACCTGCACTGACCATAATCTGACTAGTTTGCCCTCCACACTGTATTAATTTATTCATCTGCTAAAGCATTTCCAATCTTGCAATATTTTAAAATGCATTTTTACACTGTACATGGATATGTAACAAAGTGGATTGGTTAGTACTAGGCTCAGGCTTATACCAGAAGTTTCCATCCTAAATCCTGAACTTGGAGCTGTTCAGCCAAATGTGCCATCCCTTCACCCCCATGCCATCGACCTCTTTAAGGTGCAATAAAGAGGTATGTGAAAGCCCAGCATGGTTTTCAAAGACATGAGCTGGCCATGCCTGCCTTGATTTGAGAGCAGAAGCTCTGCAGGGAAGCGTGATGGAGCAGGGGACGGAGAAAGTGGATCATCAGTTATGATTCTAGAGGCCAGAGGATGAATAATGCCTTTGCACAGCAGTGTGCATGCACAGAACACATCTTGCACCTCTCTGATAATGGGAACAGACGTACGATGTTGGAAGGCAATTAATCTATCTTTGATTACATTATAATGAAAGTTCATAGTGATTCTGTGTCTTGGTCACTTGTTTTGGTTTAAATCAGATTGCAGTTTAGAATCCTACCCACGTCCTTCTTCCAGGCCTAACAAAATCTAGACCTTTATCTTGCTAATAGAGTTTCCAAGAATATCCTTGCAAACGATGGTAATTACTTTGCAGAAACTTTGTAACTGAGACAACATGGCTGCATACAACACCGGTACTGGGGCTAAATGAGGAAGACTGGAGGATTAACCGTCTTTATGTCATATCATATTATGTTAATAGGTTCAACAATGCTTTATGAGCAAACAATGAAACAAAATTGTGCCATAAAAACAGAAATTTCCAGACAGCAATACTGGTGCACACACAAACCGATTACATCCATTTATGTATTCATCTGCCTATTTATTTTTCTGTTCATTTGTTTATTATTAATTTTTTTAAGAGGGCCTGTATTCTGCATCTTTTCAGTGGCATCCCCTGTGCCAGAGCTGTTTGGCCAGAATGGCTAGCATTTCTGCATAGTACTCAACCCCAATCTCCCCATGACCTCTAGGCAGCCCTTTTAATGTCACCAGTGATGGTGCCAATTTGCCATAAGGAACCAGATGGGTATGATAATTCCCATGGCACCATTTAAAATTGAAAAAAAGTCCATGTATGATTATGATTTACAATTCCATTTACATACCTCTATGCCTACCCAATTCATTTCCTTACAAATAGATGCCAAACTGCAGAATTCCTACATCCCACATGAGTTTCTGCTATCCATCTTAACACCCCATGCCCTTATACTATTACAAAAGTATCCATATACTATTACAAAAGTGGACGACAAGTTAAAATTATAATATTTGTTTATAATATGGTGCACATAGAAAACAATTTTAGCTGTACTGTCACAGTTCCCAGCATTACCGGTTTAAAACCACATAAAATGTGATTGAGGCTACATGTCATTTCCCATCACTGTCAAATCTCTAGCCCGTCACACTGTCACCAGGACCACTTGGTCCATAGTGAAGGAGAGCCTTCAGATCCAGCAGGCCGTTGTGTCAGGAAGACAAGCTGCGATTGATAGCACCTGCCTGCTTTCAGCTTTTCTCTGACAGCCACAAAAGAGCACCAGGTCTCTTAAACTGACGCATGTCATAAATCAGACACAAAATCATCCACAGAAGAGGGCTTGTCAGTCTGAATCATACCACCTGCTTTCACTTTTTTCACGTTTTTCAGGGAACTTGATTCAAACCTAAGCATTTTTTAATTATTATTTCATTTTATTTCATTTTTTGTAACAGGAAAATTGCCAAAGAAGATGTTGGTTAGATGCAGATGGGTGCACCCGGGATACCAGGAGGCACTACTGGGGAAATGCAGATTATATTATGGAAGTGCCCTGCAAGTTATACATCTCTCTGTAACACCTAACTGGAATACAAACCACTGTTGATCTATATCAGAGAAAACTGTTCAATGTTGAGAAGTGGAAGGAATATGAAATAGACTGAAATTACAATAAATTCAGCTTTAAAACATAATTTCCATGCTTGTCCATCCATGAACAGTGGATTTCAGATGGGGGCACATTGATCTCCTGTCTGATATCACACTGGTTTTTAAGTCACTTAATTATTCCAGCAGTTTACAGTTTTTCTCAGTTGCTTGTACATTTCTCAGATCAGAAATGAAATTCTCTTAACTACATGTACAACCTCCACATCATCGAGTCACTTGTGCACATCATAGATGCAAAGTCTCATTCTTTTGGTCAAATTGCAAATGCTTTGGCACAGTCATGTAAATGATTCATGAGTCATGCACAATTGTCTTCTGATTCCTACATTATCAATTGTTTATGTTATGTTGGTAAAAATGTATTATACTAGTTATCTGTTGAATAATCCTACCCCTCAAACCATCTAGGCATAAGGTCATTGCATGAGTCATTACATGCAAAATGGTTGAACCAGTTGTCAGAATCTGTCAAGCATATTCTCTATACATCTCTGTTACAGTATTTTTTTTATATATAAATGTGTCCTGAATTTCTCTCAGTTAAATCTTGACTTTCACTTATGTGAAAGTCGGTTGGAAATGTTTCAAGCATTGGATAGACCAATGATCAACCAGGTCTCTAAAATAGCTGCGATGGATCCCATGAACCTTCAGTTGGCAAGCATATAGTGATAGAGCACAAGACAGTGTTACAATATGATAATGAAAGAATAACAAG
>JAAGVU020000001.1:38258650-38273862 GCA_011763525.2 Mormyrus iriodes
TCGGCAGTAATGCGGACGCTGCACTGCTCTGTTTTGGTAAAGAGAGAGCTGAGCCAGAAGGTGAAGCTCTCAATTTATCGGTCGATCTACGTTCCCATCCTCACCTATGGTCATGAGCTTTGGATAATGATCGAAAGAATGAGATCGCGGATACAAGAGGCCGAAATGAGCTTCCTCCGCAGGGTGGCTGGGCTCAGCCTTAGAGATAGGGTAAGGAGCTCGGACGTTCGGGAGGGGCTCAAAGTAGAGCCGCTGCTCCTCTGAATCAAAAGGAGCCAGTTGAGGTGGTTCAGGCATCTATCTAGGATGCCTCCTGGACGCCTCCTTGGGGAGGTGTTTCGGGCATGCCCAACAAGGAGGAGGCCCCGGGGCAGACCCAGGACACGCTGGAGGGATTATATCTCTCGCCTGTCCTGGGAACGCCTTGGTATTCCCCCGGTGGAGCTGGAGGAGGTGGCCAATGAGAGGGAGGTTTGGGCATCCCTGCCTAGATTGCTGCCCCCGCGACCCGACCCCGGATAAGTGGTAGAGAATGGATGGATGGATGGATGGTCCTTTTGTTTTATAGTTTGCCCAGTGTGTTCAGTTTCCCCAATAAATCCCTATGTATTGGAGTTTTTAAGTGGATTGTCACCTTTTTCCCGTCTGCCCCATGCCGCACCACAACACTCAAGTGCATATCCATGTCCGTACCGAGAGTCGTGTACTGTAATTTCACTGCCTTACAATAGCAACATGCTAACAATGAGCCCTGCATTGCCTCATTTAAAATACACCACTCCTATGAAAAGGAACATACGCAAAATTATTTTCTCTTTTGACAACCTGCATGCATGGTGTGAGAATGAGCAAAAATTTTGTGTTACGTATTTCCAGCAGTGCGACATAGGCCCCATGTAATAATTCTTTCCATGGGAAAACAAGTAATTGTAGGTTGTAAACTTACCATGGTCAGTGTACGTTATTATTTTTATTGAGAGATATATCAGAACAATGCATATGAGCCAGAAAACATTCTGGTTTAACATGTTATTTGATCACTTTAAAAAAAAGGTATTTGTCAAATCAACAGCTAAATTCAAATCAAGCCAAAATACCCAAAGTACTCCCCCACCCCCCCCGAAGGACCAACAATAGGGGACCGAAGAGTCGAACACCAGGGCTGGAAATAGACAGGGGTCTGGACAAAACAGAAGGTGACAAAATCCACAGCAGACAAAACAGGACCAGAAAGGACAAGAACAGACGGAACATCAAAAGGACAACACCGACCACCAGACCAGACACAGGACACCACCTGGGGAACAAAAGCAACAGTACACACCCCAGACAAGTGACAACATAGGATCTGACACAGGAACTCAGCAGAGACCAGGGAACAAAAGGCAGACACCACAGGCTACACCCAAAAAGTATGGACAAGGCCAACAAGCCAAGGGACACCAGAGCCAGAAACAGGCACACTGGTGGAGACCCCAGGCCGGGGAAAAACCGAAGACTAATCTATGGTAATGGGGTTCTGTTGGGTCCCAGGAACCTGGGGCCAGACTTGGAGACATGGGTCCTCTTCACTCGTTGGGGGTCTCAGGGATTGGGTAGCATAGAGTAGTTTGCAGGACCAGAGCTAAAGGACACAAGGGGGCTCGCAGGGCCGGGATCAAGGGACGTCAAAGGGCATGCAGGGCTGAGACGGGAGGGTGCTGAGGGATCTGCAGGGCAGGAACTGGGGGGCACCGCTGGGGCTGCAGGGCAAGGGGGTGCTGCTGGGACTTTCAGGCCAGAACCCATGGATGCCGAGGGACCTGTCGGGTAAGAGCAGAGACAGGGGCAAGAACTGGGACAAGAAGGCCCCGAGGGGCCTGCAGGGCAGGAGCCAGACCTGGGGCGGCTGCCCCAGATGCTGTGCCCCGGTCTCCCTCTCCGGGAGACAGACACGACCTGCCCTTCTCCTTGACCCCTGATGATACCACCTCATAATTTGGGACAGGGGCGGGGTCCATGGAGCAGGTCTCACCGCCAGACCACAAGGGTCCCACTCAAGGTCATCCAGCAGGGTGTCTTCCAGGTCCACCTTTTCTGAGCAGGCAGCAGCCAGGAAGTTGTGCCCTAGGCTGGTGGCAACCTGGAGGCTAGGGGCAGGGCTAACAGCGGCCAGGATGCTGGGGACAGGGCTGGTGCAGGCTGGAAGGCTGAGAACAGGGTTGGCACAGGCCAGAAGGCTGGGGACAGGGCTGGAGGCAACCAGCAGGTTCAGTACTGGCAGGACAGCAGGAGCCAACAAGGCAGGCACCGACAGGATAGCAGGAGCCAGCCAGCCTAGTGAAGCTGGGGCTCCTGGTGCTGGGCATGACAGAACTGGAGCATCATGAGACAAGCAGGATGGAACTGGGAAGACTAGAGGCAGGCTGGGCTGACACCTGGCGGCGAGCAAAGCACAGCAGGAACCTCTGGCAGTGTGCAAAGCACAGCAGGGACCTCTGGCAGTGTGCAAAGCACAGCAAGGACCTCTGAGGCAAGCAAAGTACAGCAGGGACCTTCGGTGGCAAACAAAGCACAGCAGGGACCTCTGGTGGCAAGCAAAGCACAGCAGGGTACAGCAGGTGGCAGATAAATGGCCAGTGGGGATGAACCAATGGGCTGACTGGCCGTGAGCATTTCTTCCAAGGTGAGCAAAAATCCCCTGAATTGCTCCACCTCCTGTTCATCTGCCCTTAAAGGTAAGTCCCCTAACCAATCCCCCAACTGCAGTAGTCTATTCATCAGTCTGGGTATCTTTAAAACATCCACAAGGGCTAGCAGTTTTTATTCCTGCCCTGGAGACCAGGCAATCTTCAAGCTGTCCCCTTTGAGGCTTTGGGGTTGCAGTGGAAGCGGTGTGGGTAAGTTCTCCCCCCTATTGCTGGTAGCCCGCATTCTGAAGGTCTCCCCGAGATCCTCTTCCTCCTCCTTGGGCTCCTCCAGGTCACTGTTATTCAGGGACTTGACGAGTGGATTACCAGCTAGCCACCATGGTGCGCAGACCAGAGGATCAGGCGGAGGTTGGAGGCTGGCAACCAGGGAGAGGTAACCTGTGACCATTTTACCTATTTTCCTGACTATGAGAAAGCCTAGCCCTTGATTTCCACATTCTCTGTGTACCGTGTATGGTAAAGAGTGACTGACATTTCCTTGTTTTGTTTTCTTTGGATAGGGGGATAGGGAGAGTGATTGTCTTTTGTTTCATTTTTTGTTTGCAGGTAAGCTAGTTTGGGATTCGGTGCGTTAGATTGTTTTGTTTGTTGTATTGGCCTGTCTCTTTCTTGAAGTATATAAATACACTTTTGGGTGAGCAAACTTGAAATACACACTCTGTTTATACCACCTATTTTGTGCACTGTGTTTGTTTTCCACCCACACATCAATTCTGTTACTCCCCAACCCCCTAGACTGGGGCACAAAACACAGGGAAAAAAAAGGGAGACCAAAACTGGGATCAACAACAAGACTAGCAGGACTAACAACGTTAATGTCAGGACCGGGGAACTATATAAAGACTACAAGGGAGCAAAACGAGAGGCAGCTGGTGTGTATTACACAAGGGCCGGAATGAGAGGTAGGACTAATGCATAACAGGCATGGCTCATTAGAGCCACACTAGGAAGAAACAGGAAGGGCAGATGGGTAGGGCATGACAGGTTTAGGCCGGACCGAAATCTACAATACACAGTGCGCTTGGAAAATGTTTCCTTAGAGTGAGCAAAAGTGAGCAATCATTCTTCAAAGATAAAAGAGAATCAGCATGCCGGTCAGGGAAGGCAAGGAAAATGTCAGTAGTCAGGACATGAATCAATATAGGCAGGACATGTGGAACTGCAAGGTGTAAAAGCATTTCATTATGTAGAACATATGCATGGCGTAATTAATTTTACTGTGCTTACAAGACCTTTACCGGGCCATTCTGTCCTCATTTGACCTATGGGAGACTTTACTGTGCATCTATAAGACAGCAAAATATAAATTAAAAATAATTGAAAAAAGTAAGTCAAAACCACGAGTAGTTGTTCGTTACCAGTTCATTCGGGGATGTGTGCTTGTTAATTTCTCCTTTTGTCTATATTTGGGCTTACTTTCCTGGCCTGACAATTGTGAATACTTAGATTATCCTTCATAACATTATACATTAATGAAAGTCCAGGAAATAAGCAGCATACAATGAACACAGTAGTCATCAGTTTATGGCATTAATTCATAGAAAGTATATCTTAGAAAACAGTTATTTAATTTAAAGAGAAATGCAGTAATATACGTGTGATGTTCCCTTTATTTACTTGTAGTGCATCATGCATGATTGTGATGCTAGGTTAAACATGGCAGGCAAAAATAAAGGTACATTAATAACTGAAGGTAAGTTCATTAGCACTAACGAGTATCAGTGTTAATGAGCTGCTCTGCTGATTGATCTATTGTCAGGTGAATGAACAGCTGTCTGGCTTGCAGATGCCAGGGAAGCGAAAAATAGAGGGTAAAAAGAAGTCGATACACTCAGATTTTATAGCCTATTGGCTTATTCTTTTTTATTTTAATTATCACATAGCATATTACTCTTTAAAATTTAATGATGGCTATAATATATTTGAGCATTGTAAAAGTCTCAGGGAGTGTTTGCGCTGGTATTTCCTGTAATTGGCCATCTTTGGTTCTTTATTAGCTATTCTTTAGTTTTATGGATGTGAGCTGAAGTATCATGAACAGAAATCCACCCTGTGCACTTTGAAAACTCTGGTCTATTATAGGAACTACTTGAAGGTATCCACCATAGAAGATTATGCATAGACATGCACCATCCATTACATTTTTGAGGGGGTCAAAAAGCAGCACTGGCATAAACAACTGCAGGACCCCTGAAATAAGTGGCATGAAACAGATGTTGACAGGGTGCTGTGCTGTTATTTGACATTGATTCACAAGGTGTTCAATGACACTGTGAGAGAACAAGGGAAAATAGAGTCAAGAAGAGCTGCCTATAGGGAAATGTCACTAAAGGAAAAGTGATTTATTCTAACCCTATTATACATTTCAGTCTATTAAATATAATTCCATGAATTTCTCATACATGTCCAAATGTATTTTTTCCCTAAAATGAAGAGTAATATTTTTTAAATTACACTATCCAAACACAACTGACTTGTTTTTGTTAAGTGATGGGACTCAGCCTTGTTAGGTTAGTGAAGATGCTTAAATAAATAATAAGTCCATGACATCTGTCAATAAAAGAGGATATATTTACTTGTCTTTTATTTCGGTACTTTAAACCAGATTGGAATTGCTGTTCAAGTTTTAATACAAAATTGAGCATTCTTATTGACGTTATTAAATTGTCACTTGATAGGTGACCTTTCCTGTCATGCTAGTTTTAAAAATGTGAGATGTAGAAGTTTGATTCTGCTCTGCATCACATTTGCAAAATGCCATCAGTCACTCCCCTTGGATGACTGGGAATGGCAACTAAAGGTGATATCCCTGGGTTTAAAGGGTAAAGATTGCACACATTTGGTATCCACTAGGGGAATGTTTAAATAATAAGCCATGACTGTAATTAGGTCAGGTATTGCAAATAAAATTGTCAAGAAAGTCAGGCCAGAAAGAGGAATATGCAGTGGACTTTTAAGAAAAAATAAAAGGAAGCTGCAAAAAAAATGGCACAATTCCAGAGCTTGTCACTTTTAGACTGGCTTTTGCTTGGGTAAAATGTCTGCACCTGTCAAGACTACAATCATCACCTTTTATAACCTACCAAAATGTATTTCGTATTGTTACAAAGTGCTTAACAGAAGTGTTCTTGATTGAATCAGAAAGCACAAGCGACTTGAGTTAAAGCTGGAAAATTCTGGAAAAGGAGAAGGATGGAAAAGGATTCCCTGACTCATAGCTTTGTTGAATGAAAGAAAAATGCAGAAACATTATATTGCATGAGCTGCTAGCCTCACACATTGTCTGCTGCAGGGCTCTGCTGGAGTGTCTAATGAGGACAGCTCTATGTGCAATGATCCCCTGGTATTGTCCAAGGTGCTGACGAACAGCTCACGCAGCATGGAGCCACTCACAATTTGTGTGACACACTGTGTTCTCTGTGCCTGCCTGTATTTTGGAAAAACAGCTTCAAAATTAACTGTTAAGCTTTGCCCTTCAGTTGAATTATGATTAGATTTTTAGTCTGTACATTAGGTAGAATTTTGTAGGATTTGTACTTGCAGTATATTTACTGTTTGGGCTCTGTGAAGAGATTGATCACCTGTTTCTTTGCATGTATAATGTGTCTCATTTGATATCGACTACAATTTGTTAGACAAATATTTTCACTCGAAAAAAATACCTAAGTATAAAGAAGGAATGTGGGAATCTGTCATGGTCTGTACCAGCCGACCCCTGCCCTCTGTGACCCTTCCTCATTTGGCCAGCAGGCTTTGCTGGCCATTCAGCCTTTTCCCCCTCTCTGTCTTAGTGTCTTGTGTAAGCCTTGTGTTTCTCTTGCTTCCCTGGCCACTGTGTGACTCAGTGGGCTGAGCATGTGGCATAGAGACTATACCCCTCTAAGCACAGGTTCAAGCCTAGCCTCAGCTGTTTGGTTTATTGGTTTTCTTTTTTAGTTCTGTTTATCCTATGTGTCCATTTTAAATCTCTTCTGCTGGTGTTTGTTTTTAGTTCCGCCTAATGTTAGCCCTTATTTGTGTGTCTGTATTCCTAGTGTTTATTTCCTAGTATGCAGTTAGTTCCTAGTTTTGGTACTTGTTAATTGTTAGTTAAGTTTCTCCACCTGTTTGCCATTTCTCTGTACTGTGTTCATTGGTTGTTTGTCATGTCTCACACCTGCTCCTTGTTAGTCATTGTGTTCTGTGTATTTAAGTGTCTGCCCTTGTTCAGTTCCCTAGTCAGTCATTGTGTTAGCCTATGGTTGTTAGCCTATGGTTGTTAGCCTATGGTTGTTAGCCTATGGTTTACCCTTTGTGAATGTGGCTCTGTTGGTTCCCTAGACTTGATTCCTAGTTGTGTTCTAGTTTCTTAGTTGGTTAGTTAATCAATCTCCGTTCTTTCCTGTTTTTGTTTTGACCCTCGTGGTCTTTTCGTTTTGTAGTTTCTCCTGTTTGTTTGTACTCTTCCCCAATAAACCCCTCTCTTGTCTCGTGAGCCGTAAGTGGATTGTTACCATTTTTGCCTGCCTGTGCCATGCCGTGCCACAGTGACAGAATGACTGACTCCAAGAGACGGTCCCCAGGCTCCATGCCACCCCTTACGCTGGGATTCCTTTCCCTTGAACCCACTGTGGACCTAGCAGCCCTGTGGTCAGAGCCCCAGTCTGGGGCACCTGTTCTTGGCCGAGCACTCAGCCTCCTGCCTTGGCCTAAGCCTCCGGCCTACACACCCCAGAGGATTATTGATAATCCACTGATCAATCTGTGGAGTTATAGTAACCTGGAGGAGACCAGTTTTCCTGAGTTTGAGCACACTCTTTCTGCCTGTCTTATTGCCTGTTGTCTGTCTTTAGACCTCGAGTCCTGTCCTGCCCTCCTTTTACCTGACGACGCACATCGCCCGACCTCTGCCTGTTCACCAACCAATGACTTCATCTCGCCCCCCTGGAGAACCACGCAGATCGATCAACCACTGCCCGCCCCTTGACTACGGCTTGCCTTACGTTTTGGATACTGTTTGCTTTACTCTGGTTTTTGGATCTGGACTGTCAACCCAAGTTTTGGATACCCTGTAATAAAGTATGCTGCCTCACCTAAGATGCATAAGTGTCCTCCCTATTCATTGCGTAATCCCTCGCAGGAATCAATGCATTGAGGGTATTGGAATTGGAATTCAGCTCGATTTTATAAATATGGTAACCCCCCCCCCACCCCCCAGACTCAAATATTAGGTTTTATATAACATGAAAAATGTATCGGGCTATAGTGAATATGTTGTTTAACTCATGTTATTAAAAAAAATAATAATAATCCACTGGTTAATACATTTGCATCAAAGATAAGGACAACTGACAAACTAATTATATATAATTAATTATACATTTTCACATGAATTTATTCTAAAGGACCAGGCCACTTGCTCTGGTTTAAAATCAACAATACTTGAGTTAACCAAGTCACTAATTTTCTCAAGAAGAGACAATCAAGTGGTCACTTATTCAATTAATTAACTGCTTTATTGCCCAAGTGGCACACAAATGGAGCTGAGTGTTCCTTAAGAAGCACTGGTGGAACTATGACCTGACAAAATTCACCTGTCTGAAACCAGCTGCACAAAAATAGAAGCTGTGCTCAGTGGGTTAAGCCTCTATGCCTGTGATCGGATGGCCACTGGTTTGAGCCTGCCTTCAACAGAAATATCACGTTTGTGGGCCCTTGAGCAAGGCCCTTATCCCCCAACTCAAACACCTTGTTCATAGTATGGGTGTCCTCCCATTGTTAGGGTAATCAGAATTTATAAAATTGCACAGAATGCATAATCATGTGCACATGTTTGGCAAGACATGGTCTATATTTGATGGGACAGTTAGCAAACTTAAAGCAAGAAAATTGTTTTGCAATGCAATTAATGAAGCATCAATAGATATACATAGAATAGAATAGAAAATATATTGTTTAAAAATGTAATGAAACCAAAAGCAGGACAAATGTATATAGCCGAATA
Organism: Mormyrus iriodes; assembly: GCA_011763525.2. Taxonomy (NCBI): domain Eukaryota; kingdom Metazoa; phylum Chordata; class Actinopteri; order Osteoglossiformes; family Mormyridae; genus Mormyrus; species Mormyrus iriodes. The sequence continues at coordinate 38,267,324 of JAAGVU020000001.1, forward strand.
TGAACATTAATAAATAAGTTGAGTAATAGGGAATGGTAATTAAGTCTGACCTTTCTGGGTTACTGGAAGGTCTATAGCTCTAAATTAGCCATTAAGAATGGTACTAATGATATAATAACATGCAAATTTCTGTGTCTTAAGAATTTTCATTTAATCACTTGATTATGAGACAGATTTTTTTTCTAAGAATGAGAGCAAGAGAGATTAAATGCTGGCATTTCACCATTTATATCCATTTGATTTTTACATTAAAATGGAGAGTGTTTTCATTGTCAGTACATGAATGGGCTGATTTAGGTTTCTCTTCCTTTGGCTGGCACAGACTATTTCTGAGCTGTAAAATTCAGAAAACAATGAGATGGCAAACCTATATATGGTATATAATTTAAAATAGCAGGCAAGTGTAGTTAAAATTAGATTTTATTTCATGTGTGTCTAAAAAAGATTCAGTCTTTGTTTGATCAGTATTTCTTTGCTTGCCATTTGTAGCAATCTCCCTTTTTTCCCTGGATGGAACCACTGATTTTGCTAGTTCTCTTCATACTGCCTTTTGACACTCACAGAACATGACCCACATATGTTGTAGCTGTTTTATCAAAGGTCTGCTTAGTTAGAAAAGCTCAATTAGAAATACAGTTGGATTTATGTTCACTATATAAAATAGAAAGGGCAGCATGGTAATGCAATTGTTAGCATTGTTATCTCACACTAGGGCCAGAGTTTGAATCTACACATGTGAAGTTTGCATGTGCTCCCTGTATCATCATGGGGTTATCTCTGGGTTATCCAGTTTTCCCCCACAGTTGGACGGCGATTTGGAGTTGCAAAGTTGTTTGTTGGTGTAAATAGTGTGTGAGTGTGCTCTGTGATGGGTTGGCACCCCATCCTGGGTTGTTTCCTGCCTTCCACCCATACCTTTCAGGATAGGTAATTGACCCCTGTGACCCTCTCTAGGCCAACTGGGTACAGAAAATGGATAGCTATAATCATCTATGTTTGTATATATCAAGTAGGTATATAAGGGGTGGCCAGTCAACAGCGGTGTGCCATGTGTTGTTTTTATCACATTTTAGATGAACCTGTAGTTGTACTTTGCCTCACAGAACTCTCCAGTTTCCTCAGATGTCTCATCCTTTATCCTCTCTCATCAGTCCCTCTCTTCTTCAGGTTCCCCAGCGCTGCTCGCTCCACAGATCTAAAAGGTCTGAGACTAAGCGAAGAAGATTGTGCCCGGCAGATGAGCTGCAGGAATTAGAAGCAGTTGAAGCTGTCTTTGGAGCTCCATTAGCACTGGATGACACCTATTAGGTGACCCTAGTCCTTTAAGGAGACATCTCAGAGCAGAAGAGTGTGCTCATTAGTTGGCCCAGATTTACTGTGGAGCTGTCAGCGTGTTAGAAGCCCTGGTCCTTTGGCAAAAAAAGAACTTATATAACTAAAACCATATTCTTTTGTCCATTAGAAATTGTAGAATCTGAAAAAAAAGTTCATAAATCATATTTTCCAGGTGTTGATTCATATTGGTCATTAGAAAATGCACTGTTAGGGAATAAAGCCCTCACAGCACGTTTTAGTTCCATTTTTACAAAATAAACAGTATGAAGCACCTTTAATCTAATTCCCCTGGAATGCACATTTCTCACTGCTTTTACTTTTAACACGTTGCTCCTGTACACAAAGGTCTAGTGCTTTTCCTTTTCTTAGTACTGCTTTTAGTTATACATGCAATAACAACAACAAATGGATTCCCTTCTGGGGTGTTTCATTCCACATGCCTTACTGGGCTCACCTCAACCCTGCACCCATGTAATATAACAATAACAATAACAATAATAATAATAATAATAAGAAGAAGAAGAAGAAGAAGAAGAACCATTATTATTATTATTATTATTATTATTATTATTATTATTATTATATGTAAGTAATAAACCATGATGACGTGTTATATGAAAATAAAAATAACAGCAATTTGGTGTAATGTGGAGGAGGGGTGCTAACCAAGTTGGAGTTGATTATTTTCGTACAACTGCACACCTCAAAGTGGTTTATCTTGCTTATACCATGACTAACATGGTATAATAATAACAAGAAATAATATAATAATGACAAGAAACTAGTCAAGGTTAATTTAAATATAGTATATATAATATGTTCCCCCCACAGTCCAAAAACATGCTGAGGCCGATTGGAGTTGCCAGATTGCCCGTAGGTATGCATGCATGTGTATGTGACTGGTGTGTGAGTGTGCCCAGCGATGGGTTGGCGCCACATCCTGGGTTGATCCCTGCCTTGCACCCGCAGCCCCCGGGATAGGCTCCGGACCCCCCGTGACCACACGTGGGATAAGCGGTTACAGAAGAAGGATGGCTGGATATATAATATGAAAATAATAAAATACATATAATAAGAAAAAAATATTTCAAATGTGAGGATAAAACATCTGGTAGTGACAAGTCTTAAGTTAGTATTGTTAAGTTATTCCAAAGAAACCATCAACAGAGAGATGCTTACGTTTTGAAAACCATGGGAAATTATGCCTGTAAGAATGACTTTTTATTTCTGAGTAAAATGTCACACAGGTCTTTATATAAACATGTTAAAACTTATTAACGCGTTATTAGGTTGCCAGGACTACCTGTACATTATATACAGCCTATATATCTGTCTTTTGACTGCAGAAAGCCATAGGCATAGGCACAGACCACAGTCAGGTCCCATCCCCTGACTTGAAGTTGAAGAGAGTCTATCTGCTTGTTCACTGGACTGAACTTCGGAAGAATTTATTCTGTCCTCCAAAAAGTTACTGATATCTTGCTGGATGGCTAGAAGAACTGCTTCAGTTTCCAAAACTCAGGGACACCTGAGCCATTCCATGTAATTTCAAAATTTCATTACCAGCTCAATTAATGAATTAATTTTAATCAGGTATTCATTAGCTATATGAGGCGTGCTAGTGGTCAAGTCAAGAAATACGTGGGTGCATTGGATAGTTGCTACAAATACTGGGGTGACTTTAGGAGAGGTTTTGAATTGGTTAAGCTAACACACTTTTACATACATAATATTATAGTTTTACACCAACATGATGATCATATAAACATTTTCTTTGACTACCTAAGATTTTTGCAGTGTTGACTTTTGTACAAATAAGACATATCACCGATCCTTCAGGTCCACAACAACAGCTAACCCAGGGTATATGCACATTTTTGATATACAAATTTAATGACTTTTAAGACCTTTTTAAGACCTCTAAGAATAAAAATTAAGACCATTACCGCGGCAAAAAGATGAAATCAACTACACTCTAGGCTGTTCAGTTTAACAAAAACACATTTGTATTTGAGCAACAACTCAGTGCATATTTACCAACATAAAGTGCATATCAGGCAACTGCCTTCTCAATACCACAAAACAATACTGCTGTAAGTAACGTACAAACAGTACGTAAATAGATGACAAGTAAAACACAGAGTCCAAAAAATGGAAAGAGTAAAAATTAAGGAAATAAGAGTCCAAACAACAACAAAGAACCCCAATATTCCTGTCTTGTATAATTTTGCACAACTGCACTCGAGAACCACTCGTCATTTGCTCAATACCTGACATGCAAATCCAGTTGTTTGCTTCTGGTGGTCCTATTCATGCTTTCATCAAACATGACAATAAAGCTGCCTTGATTCACACTTGACAGAAGCTCCCTTTTCATGTACATAGCAAGTCCAAATCGAGCAAGATAACAGGTTTTGTCCTTGCCACAACTAAATGTTTTCGCACATTCCGAGTCAGGGAACATTGCCCTGAAGACGGTGCTCAAGTCTTCGTTGGACGTTTAGAAGGGATGTCGGCTAACCGTTTGAAAAACCCACAGCATTTCAGCCTTCAGAGTAGTTGGGGAGAATCTACTGGAGGCATTAATTGTACAGGGTGCCGAAGACACCAAAGCGGGCATAACGTTAGTGTTTGCATTTGCAGTAGATACCAGTGCCGCAAACATCTGAATGGGGACAGTTGTTGTCTGACTGTTGGCATAGCGCTTGTGCTTCTCCCCTTTCATATGTGTGTCAAGGGCTTTGCAGCCCATTGTCCCCAATTTAATGTTTTTTTTAACATTCTGCACCATGCTTCGTATTTCGTTTTTTATTGTCAGCAGCTATACCACCTGCAGTACAGACTGGGTAATCTACCTGAAGCTAAGCAGGTTTGGGCCTGGTCAGGACTTGGATGGGAGACCATCTAGGAAAGCTGGGTTGCTGCTGCAGGAGGTGTTGGTGTAGCCAGCAGGTTAGCCCATCCTATGGTCTGTGTGGATCCCAGTGCAGTGATGGGGACACTGTGCTGTAAAAATGGTGCTGTCCTTCAGATGAGATGTAAAATTGAGGTCTTGACTCTCTAAGGTCATAAAAGATCCCTGGGCATCCTTTGAAAGAGTAGGGATGGTACCCCAATGTCCAGGCTAACATTGCCCAGTGTGGCCCTTTCAGATCTGGCCTCCTAATCATCCCCTATATCATAAATTGGTGGATTCTCTCCTACCACCTTAGCTGCTCTGTGTTCTGGTGCAAAATGGATGCCATCGCATCATTCGGGTGGGTCCTACACAGTAGTGGTGGTCGAAGTGGCTTTCTGTTGGCTCTGTAAAGCGCTTTGGGTGTCTAGAAAAGTGCTATATAAATGTAACATTCATTCATTTTATAACCAGCCACTATATTTTTCATCCTAGAGCCAGTTATCATTAAACCTACATTTGCCCATCTTGCTGTGGCTCGTGTCTGCCCCTCCGAAACACTTCTTCGTCTATTTCTACGAAATGCATATAGGCGTAAAGGGAAAACACTGTCCCCTAAATAGTGTGTGATGCCTGTGCTATTAGGCACACGCTTCTTTTACTGTCCGGTTATACAGGGACGTGCGCCGGTGAAATAGCATGAAAAATAGTCTCTCCGGACATAGATATCTTTATTTCATTCCCCCCAGATGAAATTTAATGCCACTCTTCGAAAATTACCAAAATTTAATACATTTTAAGACCTTAAAAATGGTATATTTTATTTAATACTTTTTAATACTTTTTAATGATCCACGGAGACCCTGTTAACCCCCCCCCCCCACCCCCCACCAACACTGCTTCCACTGACTGAAGTATTTGTATCTGAAATTCGTTTATGTTTCAGTGATTACCTCATGCATATAACCCAGTCAATCCCTACAACTCTTTGTGAGGAATAGCTCAATGTGCAATTGGTAGATACACCAATATCTCCAGGTGTTTCCCCAAATGCCTTAGTTTCCTTCTGTGTTCTCCTGTGTGCATTTGATCCTCAACACCATGCTTGGTGAGTGTGAAGATTTCTGACCCCTATCCCAGTGTGAGCACCTGTCTCGGCTTGTTAAACACTTGTTGTTCACGTGTGCTTGCCTCTCCTTGCACTTCCAGGACAGACCTTTCAGCTTTTCCACTTTTGACTCTGTCCACTATCTCACAATTTTAGGTCTTGGTTGCTCTACACATAAATCCCTGATCTCCAAGGTTTCTGGTTTCTGCATTATAGTGTATGCATTTTGAACAAAAGGGAGAGACAGAGAAAGAGAGAGATACAATCTCCATATCCTTTTATCCTTTTACTATATATAATAGAATGAGGGAATATAGGTAGACAGGGTCTGGGATAAAAGGAAATAGTTACTGTAGTCCAGGTAAGACATACTCCACAGGTTGCACTTCTGTGTATCACATGATTCACAGAAGGAATTGAAGATTTCTTTTGTAGATGTTTTTTTTTTGTGATCAAATTTTTATTATTTAAGAATTATGTACAAGTAACAGAACACAGAATAAAACAGAGCCACACATATACCACCCCTCCCCCAACCACCCACCCATGTACACCCTGAGACAGCACCCCGAAAGGAAGGAACAAAGGACCAACAATGGAAGAGATCACCGGCACACCCAGGCCCTTAGAGAGCGCAGCTGAAAACTATCGGAAAAGGAAATGAAGCAGTTATACCAATGAGAAATGTGAAAATCAGAGAAAAGAATAGTCAAAACAAAAAACAAGAAATACGGCCTCAGGACGTAACCCACAGCCAGCCCCTGACCAACTGGACGTCATGAAGCCATCTCTGGATTGTGGAGCCAGACGAGTTGTGAATCCGGGCCGCAGAGAGTTTCAAGAGAAGTAGATCCAGGAAGGTGGACCTCTAGACAGAGGGAATGGCGCGGTCAGGAGATTTCCAGCGAGAGGCCAGTAGCAACTTAGCCGTTAGGGAGGCGGACATTAGAAGCCTCTGCTGGAAGCGAGAAAGTGAGAGGGAAGAGGAGTCCAGAAGAAGAAGGACCGTGGGAGAAAGAGGGATAGAGCATGAAAGAATTGAAAAGAGAGATCTGGCCACATAATCCCAAAGAGCCACAGCAGGAGGACAGTCCCAGAACATATGGGAAAAGGTGCCCGGGACTTGAAGAGGACAGAGGTGACATAATGGGTCAGGCTCTAAGCCCATGAGATGGCGTTTCCTGGGAGTGGGGTACAACC
>JAAGVU020000001.1:38295797-38306603 GCA_011763525.2 Mormyrus iriodes
CTGGGTTTCCCTGCTGAGGCAGCTGCCCCCGCGACCCGACCTCGGATAAAGCGGTAGATGATGGATGGATGGATAAATTCTGCAGCAAAGGTTGTACGCAAGACTAGTAAATTTGATTGCATTATACAAGTTGTCATGACAGCGTGGCGCGGGCAGAAAGGAGACTGTCAGGGTGAAGGAGCTTTTATCAGGGACAACCCCGTGTGGGGACTTTATTGTCGGTGGGTACAGCACAGAAACAGACAGGCTACAATGACCAGACAAGGAAGCACAGGACTAGGGAATTCTTATACACTGGAAAGACAGAGGAATGAACAAGGGGCACCCATGGCTGGTTAACAAGGGGGCAGGAACACGAGGTAACACCAACGAGCTACAGGCGCGGCTGATTAGCAACCCCCGCCTGTGGGAAATACTGGGAGCAGACTGGTAGGGCGGGGCTGGAAATGACACAAGTTCTCATGTTCTATCAATGTGGATTTTTAGGACATAATTCTAAATTATTTTTCTCATAAGCACCATTTGGGTCTGATTCAAAGTTTCCTGTGAATGCAAGGATGATACAGTTTATCTATAAATTCCCGATGTTTAAAAAAAAAAAGGATAAAATATTGCCTGTTTCGGGTTCAGTGATTTAAATTCAGATAATATTTTTATGCTACATATTTATGATGATATATCTTAATGTGGTTTGGCCATATGTCTGTAATTTGCATGAACTCCATATGTTTGTCTATCCACTTTCCTCATATTTTGGGGCAAACATCACTGGAGTCTGGCCTCAGTCTTTAGATGGCAAGCATTTTCTGAACCATGTTAAACTGATCGATTTCTCATAACCTTACTGACCTGCAGTTTAAAGACTACTTCAGCTTTGTGTGCAATTTTGTTAAGGTTGTAACTATTTTGGTTAAAATGTGAAAATGTAGTCATTTCAAGTATTCTAGTAATCTTGAGTCAATTACATCAATTTCACACGCACACAGAACTACACATATTCTCACAATGCAAGTTTTCAATGTGCATAAGCTAGGATTCTAACCTGCCTTGACAATGAATATATATATATATATATATAGGCATTTCATTTAACTGCTCTCATATCTGTGGAATTTCTACTCATACTGTTATGATATTTGTGAAAATTTAGGAGGTGGAATTGATGCTTAAGATTTGTCGAAAGCACCAAGAAAGTTAGTGATTTTGTAATTATACAGTATAAATACAAACACCAATTTTTAAAATTTACTTCACCTGCCTATTTTCTAAATCACTGACTATTTATGCATCCATTAAACCATATCATCTACATAATAGCATCCTATGATATTCTCGTCTAGCCCATGCTGAACCTTGGTAAAGGATGAAACTCATGGCTTAAAGTCTTTACATTCATGCAGGGACTCAATTCATAATTCAAATCAAACCTGAAATATTTGAAAATAATGCACTGTGATTTTTTGCTGCAATGTTTTACCTAGGCGTGGGAAAGATATTGATTATGTCTGTGTGAATTCCTTTTCTGATGGAGGTGATTGACCCTGTGATGGTGCTGACCGAGGCTGGCTCAGATCTCTTGTTTATCTGCTTCCTATACCTTTCCCTGCAGTACAACAGAGCTGTGGCAATTTATATTGAGGCAGGTAGTGGCTTTCAAACTGTTCTACTGATATTAAGTATTTTGACTCGTAAGTCAATAATAACTGAAATAACTGAATTCAATTAAAGATGTGATCTTTTTGTATGTTACAGCTCCATCACTGGAGATATTTATAGGAATTCTCCAGATATCTCTATATACTGTGCTGAGTGCTGGTATAGGTAGGCAGGTAGTTGTAACATTACAGAAAGTTTTCAAAGACCTAAGCTGCATGTCAGAGTCTAAACTAGACTAATATTTTTCCCATTCCTGCTGTATGCTCTCTAAATAGATATGCCAGGAAAATTAAATTTCATGAAATCAATGAAAATGCATTTGTCAATAAAACAGAATGTTTTCAGTGAAAAAAGTCCTGTACCTAGAATATTGGTATTTGCAATATGTTACCAGTGTAATGTATGCAAATGCAAATAACAGGTACCCTCACAACAGATCTACTGAAGCATCATTTATGTTGCCTCTGTACCATTAAATGTTTACTTTTTTGCTGATCCTGATGTTAATTTTGCGCTTTCAACTTTTTGCTTACAAACACCATTTTCATCCTCTTTAGCAGAGTGGAGAAGTAGTTTTGGATTATTGGAGATAAAACAGCAAAATGACTATATTTTGCTATATAAGCTATATTCTGACCATTGAGAATTCTGGAAATACAGAAAGGGGGATTTTATAGAAAAGCTAAAGTCATAGTTAAGCTACGAATCCTAACCACATCAATCTACTGGAATACTGAAAAATAACCATCTTTAAGCACCGTCTATTTATTTTAAATCCAATCTATTTCTTTTTCTTAAATCAAACTAAAGCAATAGTTAAACTGAAGCTTAACATATTAGCTTTTAAAATTTACAAATAATATCTGTCTCTGAAGTTTGCTTTACTTTGCCGTTTGTAGCTTATTCCTGGCTTTTCCTAATTCTGCTAATTAAAATGGAAGATGAAATCTTTGATTTGATCCTAATTGCTTTCAGTAATACAAAAAAAAAGTCAACTAAACATGATTGCATTTTGGTAGCAGAAAGGATTAAAGAATGATCCAAATTTTGGATGAAGCTAAAATGGTATGATATAGTATGATATACAAATTCTATGAGGATTGTTGGAACTAATCAGTCAGTTTTATGTGAAGCCCATTGCTGTGAGGAACTGTACAGTTACAGGGTGGAGTGAAAAATAAGCTGGCAGAAAGATGACCATTTTTCCTCTAGAACATCTCATGGAATGAAATTGGTGAGTAGAAATTCTGCTAGTTCTTTGTCAGAAACATATTTCCTTTGCTCAGGTTCAGCATTATGTCTCAAGAACGTGTCTAATTAGTGTTCTTGCCTCAGAAATTGCACGACTTGTTCCGCAAGTGCATGCGCATCATAGGAGTTGGGAAGGACAACATAAACAGCTCTTAGGAATATTCACAACTGACAAACAAGGGCTACTGGGAATGCACTGGAACATGGTTGCCACAGAGGTTTCATTAAACACAAACAAACCACTAAGTGAGCGTAGGCAATACAATAATGACTTCCCTTGATAGTTGTTGAGACCATGACAGTTGAGCTTTGCTTGAGGTTATGTTTCTGTTTTATTTACATTTTACTTAAACATGATCAACAGAGCGATACATTGACATACTGAAGTAAAATTGTGAAACATTAAATCTAATTCAAATGGGACATCTGTCATCAAGGTCGGTCTAATAACGCTGATGTTGCAAAAAAGTTTTATTGTCACAATAAGCAGAATGGGCAGCGCATAACGCTGCAGTGCGCATCGGTGCCTCTTTTTCTCAAGGTTGATTCTGGTCCCAGTTCAGTTTGTGGAGTTTCTATTGTTTCCCCATGTTTGTATGGGTTACTCCCACAATGCCAAGACATATAGTCAAGGTGGACCTTGCTTTACATTTTGATGTTCACAAAATAAGCTGTGTATCACACTAAGCCAAGTGGATGAGAAGTAAAAAAAAAAAACCCTTATAAACAAAATTTAACAGGAGAATATTTTGACAGAGATTGTGGGGGAGAAAGGAAAAGCCTTTTACTAATTTTTAGAGAATTGTATAGGGAGGAGGTACCTTCTAAAGAATAAAAGTTTTGACAGATGAAGTATAAAGGAATTTATGTTGGGCAGTGGGGGGTATAGATAATAAGAATGCCAATCAGGCAGCTAATAAAGCAGCCTGTAGCAGTGACCTTTGAAAGAACACCGATCCACACAAGAGATGATGGATCATTTTGCCCTGGTTACAAATGAACATTACGCTACTCAGCTATGGCAAGAGGCCTTCAGCAATGCTTGAAAGCATAACAGATTTAATTCTACCAACTCTGAAATATGTAAAGTGCCAACCTAAAATGGCTGATATTGAACCTAACGCCAAAAATAAGAAACTAAATTAATACAGCCTATTTAGGCGGCTGCATGAATTTAATAAAAAAAGCAGTTCTTCTATGTCAGATGTATAAGTAGAGACTTAGGCAACAAACCTCATTGCAATGAATGTTGGAAAGAAAAGCGTATTACTATCACTGGCAAAATAATGAAACTGCTTAGTCTTTATGTATTTCCATTTCCCACAATGCATTAAAAAAGACCATAGCTGTTCCAATTAAATGGACGAAATATGTTGTACCTATTAGGTTTGTTCAGCATGGGTAGCTGTGTCATTTATTTTTAATGTCCTAAACCAGTTTAATCAAGTGTGAGTTCCCATTATAATCGAATCATTGTTTGATCAAGCTACAGATGCAGAACAAGTTGAATAAAAAGTGCTGTGGTGGTATCACTGTCCCCCCACAGCAGAAAGGAAGCACATGATTAAAGAAAGGTTTTGTGGTATTGTTGAACACAGGGATAATAAAACTGTGTGCAGAAACAGTTATACCCTGTACAATCAGTTCTTTATGCTCTCTCACACATAAATGAACTTGCTTATTTTGGACTATTAATAATTCATCCAAAAAATGCTCAATATGAGGTATGTAACAGATGTATGTGATGAAATACATTTGACTGGTGAAATCACGCATGGCTTATTCAAAACCAGCTCAAACAGCAAAATTGTTTTGATCTTTGATAATTGTTTAATCACTTTATACTAAATGACCTATACTGTATAATAGGCACCTAATTAGAGAGAAATCTACAATTGCTAAATTGTTTTGTTAAGCTGCACCATACACAAATGCTACAGGAACTCTTTGAGCAGATAGACACACCATTTGACCACTGACAGAATTGTTTGAATATGCTTTGGACATGGCCAATTTTGGTTGAGACACATGTGCAGTCTCTCTAGACCATGGATTGCTGCTCTCACGTAGTTGTATGGCAGTGCATGAGCCCAAAGAGAAAAGCATGTAAAACATATATTTAATAGAGCATCCAACAAGAATTTTAACTGAGTTCCATTGTACGGAAAATATACTGCTTTTCTAGATTAATGCTGTGTGCACTTTATTGGATAGCACATGCTAACTAAGGCGAGATACCAAATTTGAAAATGGTATTGGAATCTGCATACAATAAACGATAAATCATGGAATCATGTAGCCTTAATTCAGCTGGTAGTTTTATTTTGCATGTGTTTATATGAGGAAATATATATGACAATGTTGGGAGCAGGATATTATATGTTCTCTTTTGTCAAATATATGTGTCATGTTCACAGCCAATAAGAGTTTAGACAAAAGTAGTTCTTGTGAACAGCAGCCAATTTTTTCAGTATGTTATTCCTCACCTTTCTGTTCCAGAAAAAACCTGTTTTTTTCGCTTGTAACATGTTCAAACACAACCCATTAGCCATTAATGATAAAAACACTAAACTTAACTCCCTATAAAACTACACCTGACGGCAGTACTAAAACTATTGATGAACAGGAAGATGGATAGATTTTATTACTCGCAGTGTTCCTGCCTTTTATCTTAATAAATATAAATTTTTTATGTCAGTTAAAACTCACTTAGCGCCATTTACAGTAATTACTGAGGAAACTTGTTTCTGGTAACCTTAAAACTGGTATTAAATATTTCAAGATTCAATAGTATATTTAATGCAATGGTTACAGAATAAATGAAAATAACATTGTGCTGGGTATTGCAGGATGATGACTCACTTATTTTTATGGAATAAGTAAATTGTTCATTGTGAACTTTTCCAGATCTGACCACCGATGACCAGATGGGAAAGGAGAGTGATCTGCAAATATTAATCAAATTGAACCTGTTGGAGAAGAAAATAGCTAACTGTGTACAAATAACACATTCAGAGACTTTGTATGCTAAAATTGAGACATTATTACTGCTGCCGAGACCCTTTTTTATTAGCATAAATAACTCAGTACTAAGCCTTATTTTGCCAGATATTCTTTACAAAGGTGAGGCTCCCCAGCTTTCTATTTTGGAAATATAACTTACGTGATCTTTATTCATTGTTTCTTCTGAGGAAAAACTGTGAAATAAGCAAAGAGACTACTAGAATATGAATATTAAAAAGAAAATAAACCCCCCATGTAATCTGAGGCATACATTCTGTCCATAAGGTTTTCAAGTGTACCTTGTAATTATATATCCTGCACTGTATTTCTTCAAGTAGGTTTAAATTTTCTCATTCATAATTTTGTCCTGTTTGTATTAAAATGCCATGAGGAAAGAAGCAGACATACAAAAATCATGACTATCTTAGCAATTTGCTAGCTTTTCATATTCCAGAATTTTCAAATTGAGGCATTTTTATAATCTTCAGAATTGATCAGTATAATGTCTGACAGGATCATTAAGCTCCCCTCCTTCCTCCCTCAAGCCAGGTACATCAAAACCCTGAAACAGCGAAGACACCTTGAATGTCCTGAATTCACTCAGAGAGAAGCAAACTAGCATAAAAGATGAATTTATTTACACAGATTTCATACCTTAAAACTGTATCGCCTTTTCCCCCTCTAGCAGAAACAAACTATAAATAAATTAATAACTAAATAAAATTATTATTATTATTATTATTATTATTATTATCATCATCACACATTGCATATCAGTACGGCAAGGACCGTCAATTCTCCAGCTTCCTCTCATGAAACAAGAGGACATAGAGCAGCTGACTAGTGGCTCTGACTTATTGTGCCACTAAGCTAATTCTGCTGTGGGTCTGGGGAGCATAGCTGTAGCTGGCAGACCTCAATGCAGACACACTGGTGATTTGCTGCCTAAATGAGGTTTGCGCAGGTGTCCAGTGCGTGGGATATGATATGGTTTTGCTGGAGGGACCTGCTGGCAGCACACTCTGAGACTCACCCAAGTTCCTCTCCAGTGCCTTGCTTTGTGAGGCTGAAGATAAATATTCCAATATCCCTTTGACTGGAGTGGGAGAAACCAAATAAGTAAAGACAGTGATGAATGTGATTAATCATGTGGTGCAAGATGGATGGGAAACATTCTGAAAGCATACTTGAAAAAGCCTACAATCGCTACAGCAAAAAAAAAAAATAGAAAGAAAAAGAAATCCAGTTTTCTGGTCTCCAGAATAACCTGAGTGCCATCAACATTGTACAGGGATGGATGATACAGACTCCTAACAAAGTATGGTGAGTGTTTGTTTACTGGAGTGAAGGAGAGGAGCTGTTACCTCAGTGTAAATGTGTAGTAGCTATATGTAGGTCATCAATGCTTGCTGTTTACACATGTTTCAGGGATGTCAGGTAATGCACCAAACACTCTTTGTATTGCAGGTGAGCCTCTACTTTCTCTGGTTCTAGCATTTGTTCTATTTTTTTGGCATTCTGTGCCCTTTCAGAAATAATTATTCAAATGAGCAGTTCAAACTTAATTACACTCCAAAGATAACCATTCCTCCCTTTAGCGCTGTTGGATGGAAGTGGCTGAACACTGAGAGCATTCAACGACAGATACACACAGAACACTGATGTTCACACATACTCATGTACACATAGGGTGTTATTTTTATTAATCTTAGTAATAAAATCTGAAGCGAACTTACATCCTTCATTTTACATTACAAACAAGTGGGATTATATTGCTTAATTCACAAATAAATGAAATAGTTTTAAGATAAGAATGTTTTAATTAAATAGAACTGTTTTCATAAGATATGTAACTTAAATTGTAATATACGTTTTACCAGAAGTCGAACTGGCATCAGAAAGATACTGCAAGGAGATCTTTCACACTGCAGAGCTTGGCCTGAAATGAATGTGCAAACTAGAAGTCAGGATATGTGAGATGACAGCAATGAGGAGCAACTGAGCTGCCCAGCTGCAAACAAGACCTTATAAAATGTCAGAATCACAACTGCCGGGTGGCGAGAATGGCACGGGAATTCCAGGAGAAATAACTTCCAAAATAAGTGATGTGCTGGGTGACTCTGGAAAGTGTTCCTCAGCAGCCCACAGGTAAAAATGAAGCAAATCTGAATATGTCACAATGTAGTATCATTAAGAATGAAATGCTGGTCTTCACTGGATTGCTGATAAAATGAGTAATAATCAGATGTTATCACTTCATAGGTCACATCGCGTATATTCATACTATGTAATAACATATGACAAAAATGTAGTTAATTATACATGCAGTATATACTACATATAAACATATTGGTGTGTTTGGTGTATTACCTGACATCCCTGAAACATGTGTAAACAGCGAGCATTGATGACCTACATATAGATACTACACATTTACACTGAGGTAACAGTGATGTAACCGGGGTCACGGGGTGTTTCGGGTCTTACATCAGACACCCTTACCCGAGTGACCCAGCCGGGGGTGATCAGGCCCTGACTTGTGTCCAGGTAGTGCACTACGCCATGCATCCCCCCTCCTCAACCAGAGCCAACGTAAAGCCTTTTCCGCAGCTTCCATGATGTTCTTCATGGCTCTTCGCCTGTGCAGTCCACAGATCCCTTGGAGTCCCAGGACCCAATGTAGCGACTGGCTTGCGAAGCCCCTGCAATCCACTTCAACGGGCCTTCCAGCCATTCCTCCTACACTCAGCCACCAGGTCAGCGTACTTGGCCTTCTTACGTTCTTGAGTTTCCTCCATCCGCTCTTCCCAGGGGACAGTTAGCTCCAGTAGCACCACCTGCTTGCTTGCTCCGGATATCAAGACCATGTCTGGCCGGAGTGTTGTTACTGCAATGATGTCTGGGAATCTCAATTGTCTCCCCAGGTCAACCAGTAGTTGCCAGTCCCTTGCAGTAGCAAGCAGGAACCCCTGGGTCTTCTTTGGGGGCTGGGACTTCTCGCCTGCTTGAACGAAGGTGATGGTACACTTGGAAGGGTGTTGCCGATGGGTGATACTGACCATCTCCCAAGGCCTTTGAGCAGCAGCTGAGGATATGCTCTAAAGATCCCCATTTCTGGCAGAGTTGGCAAGCAGGTGAGTCCACCAGGCCCCAGGTGAACAGGTTGGCAGGGCTCGGGAGGACATCATACACTGACTGGTCTAAGAACTTGAAGTGATGTGGCTCCACCTTCAAAGTTCTGCCCAGGTGATCTTATGGCCAACTGTATGTTCCCACTTGGTCCAGGCCCCCTGCTTGGACATACCCACCATTCTGCTAGAGCGAGCTTCCTCCACCTCGGCACGTACCTCCTCCTGGATCAGCTTCTGCTTCTCCTTTCTACTCTCTTTACTGTAGCTAGGCTTTGAATTGCTACCCAGCCCGGCCCGCCCAGTAGTCACTGTGTCCACTAGGATGCTGTGTCGCAACCTTGCCTCCACCTGATCCACTGCATCCTGGGCATGCCACATCCGTCCTGTTCTGACCTCTATGCCTGCTGAGGAGACCTAGTTGTCAGCGGAATCTCTGTAGAGCAGGACTTCTCTGGCTCGTGTAAATTTGAACTCCTCTGCTACACCGCTGAAAGGAAACTGTAGCTTGCTGTTATGCCCAAAGAGTGCAATGCTGCTTAGGCTCCGTGGCAGGCCCAGCCACCTGCATGGGAACTGACTAATCTTCCTCTCAAAGCCCTCCACAATGGTGATCGGGACTTCATAGACTAGCAGTGGCCAGAGGAGACGAGGCAGGATTCCATGTTGATAGATCCAGGCCTTGAACTTTCCAGGAAGCCCAGACTTGTCCACAGCCGAGAGCCATGTGTCAAAGTCATCGCTGGTACCTTGGCGTGCAGCAGTATCCCTCAGATTGCTAGTGAAGAGCTTGCCCAGGCCCTTCACTGGCTTTTGTGACACTGATGGAATCTGAGTGTCTCCCAGGGTGAAGCGGAACTGGTCAGTCACTTTTCCTTTCTTCAAGACTAAGAATCTGGACTTTGCGAGCTTTAAGCTCATTCTTGCCCATGTAATGAGCGGTTTAAGACCTTGGAGAAGCCACCTGCATCCGGGCACTGATGTTGAAGTTACAGTGAGATCGTCCATATATGCTCTAATTGGCGGTTGTCGGGTGCCAGATCTGGACAACGGACCTCTGCGCTCAACTTCTGCTGACTTCACAACCATATTCATGGCCAATGCAAACAGGGACACAGAGATTGTGCAGCCGGTGATGATGCCCTTCTCTAGACGATGCCACTCCGATGTTGAGGTCCCAGAGAACACCCTCACACTAAAGTCGCTATAATAGTCAAGGATGAGATTCTGTATTTTCTCTGGGACGTGGTATCTGCTCAGGGCCAATTCTACCAGCTTGTGTGGTATTGATCCATAAGCATTGACAAGGTCGAGCCACAGCACTGTCAGGTCCCCCTTGCTCTCCCGTGCCTCTGGGATCAGTTGAGTCATCACCCTTGTGTGCTCAATACACCCTGGGATGCCTGGAACTCCTCCCTTCTGCACCAAGGTGTCAATGTAGGTGTTCTTCAGGAGAAATCCCATGAAGCGATTGGCAATGATCTTGAAGAAGGTCTTGCACTTAACACTAAGGAGAGAGATTGTCCTGAACTGCTCGATGTTGCTAGCCTTCTCCTCCTCGGGAATCTACACGCCCTCTGTGTATCTCCCCTGCTGAGGTACCTTCCCTTTTCTCCAGATAACTCTGTAGATCTTCCAAAGACATTTCAAAAGCCTGGGACAGTTCTTGAAGACCTTATATAGTACTCCAGTGGGACCTGGTGCTGATGCTGTTCTGGCAGATTTGATGACCTCTCTGACTTCCTTGAGGGTGGGTTCGTTGATGTTA
>JAAGVU020000001.1:38322025-38341510 GCA_011763525.2 Mormyrus iriodes
TACATCCACAGGTGTGTCTCCAATTAACTCAAATGTTGTAGATTAACCTATCAGAAGCTTCCAAAGCCATGACATCACCATCTGGGCTTTCCCAAATTGTTTAAAGGCATAGTATTCTTAGTGCATGTAAACTTTTGATTTTGACGAAAATAATAAAAAATTCTCTAAAAACTTTTCTCTCTCATTATTCTGACATATATCAAATAGAAATAATTTTGGTAATCCTAACTGACCTAAAATAGTAGAAGTTTAGTCTGATTTAATGTCAAGAACAATATATATATATATGAGCGCTCAGCGTATACTGTATGTGGGACCTCCTCCAGGACAGCTGGAATAATATCCCAGGAGGCCACCTCATGAAACTGGCATAGGGTCAGCCAATATATATATATATATAGATGTGTGTGTGTGTGTGTGTGTATATATACACACACACATGTGTGTGTGTGTGTGTGTGTGTTTTTTAGTTTTGATTGTTCCAAAATGTTTAGAATGGTACAAATAAAGCTTTCCATAGGTAGGTGTGTCCAAACTTTTGACTGGCACTGTATGTCTGTTTATTTGTGTGTGTGTGTTCATAGATGAAAAGAGCACTTTCTAGTAAGTAAACAACTTTTAATGAGACTTATGATGTTGAATGTGTACTAATCCTCACCTCAAGTGAATTTAGAATAGACTGCCTCTGCAAAAACAAACTGGATGGTAAGTTAATTATTTTGCAGAACAAGAAGTCTGCAGCAGGGTCATCGGTCACAATGTCACCGATCAGATTTTGTGGCTTGATTTGCAAATCGCGCTGTAGGTTGTGCTTCGTTAATTTAATGGAAGGACAGTGTTTCATCTGAAAGGGTTTTGTGTGTGGGGGGGGGGGGTCTGTTTAATAAAGTTAAAAATGGCGGTTAGATAAACATATAAGTTAATACCACTAGCTGAAGCTCCTGCAAACAGACACTAGCAGGGTTTCCTCTAGGTCTTCTTTCCTCCCGCAGTCCAAAGGTGGGAGTCTGGCGTCACTTTGCTTGCAGTATGTGAGTGTGTGCAGAAATGTACCCTACAATGGACTGGCATCCGTCTAGCTTGTACACCTGCTTTGTGCCCTGTGCTGCCTGGGACTAACTTATTTGCATTAAAATACATCATTAGTGATCATTATATTAGCATTGCCATGTAGTCAGAAGTAGCTAGCTCCTCACCTAAAACTTGTGTCACTTGTACTTCTGAATATGAGTATATTGTGATACTGGGTATATAGCAAAGTTTCCACTTTAAATTGTGTACATTCATTAGATCAGAATGAATAATTTATTCCAGATATTGAATCAGACACCCTGCGATGGGTTGGTGCCCCATCCTGGGTTGTTCCCTGCCTTGCGCCCACAGCCTCCGGGATAGGCTCCGGACCCCCCGCAACCCATATGGAATAAACGGTTGTAGAAAATGGATGGATGGAACCAGACACTTTAACTTGACTAGTACAATTTCCATGGGTCATTAGTGTTAAAAACTTTCTGATTGTGTTCAAGTTGCCCTCTGGTCCGTCCATCCATTTTCTGTGCCCACTTGTCCAATGCAGGGTTGTGGGGGTCTGGAAGTTATGGGTGGAAATCAGGGAATAACCCAGGACAGGACGCTAATCCATTGCAGGGTACACACACATACACTCATACACACCACTTACACTCAAATTCACTCCTACTGACAATTTTCGAATTACAATTCACCTTGTCATCTTTTTGGACTGTGAGGGGAAATCAGAGTATCCAGAGGAAACCCCATGACAACACAGGGAGAACATGCAAACCCCACACACATGGAGCTGGTGCGGAGCTAGGGATCCACACAGCTGCAAATTCTAATTATTTTGTGTATTCTTGTTTGGCCTACCATCACAATGTAAATGAGACTCGTGCTTTATGACAAATCAAATAAACATATAAAAAATTACCATGCATGACACCACAGCAAAGCAGCCCAGAAAGAAGCTCTAGTTGCAATCACCCACAAATAACATTCCAAGCTTTGAGTGGTAATGAATTACTAAATTATACTCTCAGCACTATTACTTTTCTCAGACTGGATGAATTATGAATATACGTATTACTGGTGTTGTCAGAAACAACTTTAAGGTTTAGTATCCAGTCCAAAACAAGGTGTATAACTTGCAGTGAGAGTTGTTATTATTGCTTGACTAATTTCTTTCATATAAATAATCTAGTGGACTATGGTTAAATTACTATGATCAGTTGATTATTTAATGCAGCTGTCTGGCCCTAGTTTAAAACACTTGTTACCACTGAATCATAGTTAAACAGACAAGCAAACAAATTAGTTTAATTGTATTTTGACATTTTTATTATACTAGGAATATATGTTGTCCAGGTCTTGGAATCAATATTTGTATTCTTAAATACATACATACCAACATACATTTTTAGGATTATTTTTACCAGACAGAGATTTGTATGTAACATTTGAACAACGAGTTCAAAAAGAATAGAGAGTTCTAATAACCTAATGCATAAACCAACATCACACACAACACACTTTTATATCTACATAAAGTTGTACTGTAAAATGTTAAATGTTACGATGTGACCACTTGTAATGTCAAGGTGTCATTAATGTCTATATCTAGGAGTTAGAGCTGTATAAAAATTAAATACAGAATATACTTACACATTACACTAATAGCAATTCATGTAAGTCTGACTTGTTATAAAAATCCAGATAGATTTAGTACAAGACTTGGTAAGCCAATTTCCTTTTCTGGTAATTTCTTGCTAGGTATGTTTTTCCATGTAATTGGCCCCCAGCTAAGTATAGCGTATTCTTCAAGCTTACAAGGTACTGAATGAATTGTAAACATTTGTGCTCAACATTTATAGCTGAATTGTTATTTTTTACCAATTTACATTAAGAATAACCTGGCAACAACCACCCATCACATTCAGGTCCAGAGGTCCAGCCACCTACCTGTTTTTCACAGTTGTGTGGATGTAATGTAAATGTTTTAAAAGCCCGACAATGGCACTGTATTTATCAGAGCACAATATTATTCACTACAAGATTCTACACTAGCCGACATTCTCTGCATAATTTATCACTTTGACTTGGATGATTACCCTCATTTTCTTTTAATGCATGAATCAAAGGTCACATGCCTCCTTGATATAACTCAATGAACAGTCTAAATTAGTAGATGCTAAGAAACATCTAAAAAAGAGCTGGTAAGGGATTCAAAGACTTTTTGAGTTGAACTTGGCTTAATGTGCATCTCTACACGCTATATTGCCTGTTTCCTGAGTGTGTATGAATCTAGAAGTGAATTTGAAGAATCTCATGGTACACAGCTTCAGAATTTCAGTTGTGCTCTAAACTCCTTTCATATTTACTTGAAATTGATTTTCTCACAGTAGCGAAGTGCTGGTGTGAGTGGCAGAAACACATGTATAAAGAATAAGGCAACATGTGCATTATACACATTATCAAATAAACTGTTCAACCATGCTGGCTTGGAGCATGTTCTTAATAGAAGATCACAAGCAAGTTTTTCACTGTTTACGGTCATCACTAATCATCTCACAATGACATCGCACAACAACTTGCTCAATCAATTTCTGTCTGACTTTCACCCTATCCACAACACTGAAAATGTATTAAACAAAACTCTCAATGATCTTCTTGCATCTGCTGACTGTGGTGCCTATAGCATCTTTATCCTCCTCAACCTTGCAATGTACCACAGCATCTTCCTCTCGAAACTCTGTGAACTGGTCAGTGAGGGTACTGCCCTAGACTGGTCCTACCTGATGGACAGGAACCAGTTTATTTCAGTATCAGGGCATATCCATCTTTTTCCTTGGCAGTCACTTAAGGTTTGTTTCTCTGATTGCTACTCTTTATTTTATACATCTTCCCCCTCTACCGTACTATTGGACAGTTCATCCTCAACTTCCATTGTTATTCTGACGATACCCAGATTTACTTCAGCACTAAGACGTCACCACCTTTGTCCCAAATTGAAGCGTGTTTGTCTGCAATCAAGGCTTGGATAACAAACAATTTCCTCAAAGTGAACAGTAACAAAACTGAGTTTTGGGTATTTGCTCAAAATCCGTCCTTCATAAAACTGGCTTGGCTATACTTCTCATTGATGGCATGGCAGTTTTTCCCTCTTTGACAGTTCGCAACCTCTTTGTAATCCTGGATGCTTCTCTCTCGTAGGACACTCACATCACATCTGTTAGGAAAACCTCACTTTTTCACCTACGTAACATTGCCCACATCAAGCTTTGCCTTTCCCAACCTACTGCTGATTCCCATACCAAGACTTCAGTTCCAGCCGCCTCAATTATTGTAATTCCCTCCTGACTGGCATCAGCTCCTTATCCCTCTATATGCTTCGACTGGTCCAGAACTTCACAGCTTGCCTCCTCCTTCATACCCAGATCCTCCCCCCCACACATACCTCCTGTTCTCCGTGACCTGGACTGACCCCCTGTGAAATTTTACATCCACATCAAAATTCTTCTCCCCACCTCTAAAGACCTTAACAGTCTTGCTCCTCCCTATCCGTCTGATCTTCTCCTGCCCTCATTCCACTTGTACTTCTGGATCTTCGTCGTCTGGGCTTCTCACTGTTCCTCTTTCCAAATTCCTGAGCTTTGCAGGGTGAACCTTCTCTAGGGTGGTCCTTCATCTTTGGAATTTCCTTCCCTCTGATATCTGTAACTCTCCCAGTTTTCAAATCTCATCAAAACCCTTCTCTGTCTCCCAACCTTTCTAACCCCCTTCACTCCACTGTCTTCACTTTGATCCCTCCGTGCCCCCTTGCTAATCTTGCTGCATCCATTTATTACTTGTATTCTGCATCACTGTATCACAACAAGCACAGTGATGAGCAACTCTCTGTTTCTGTGTCTATTACTCCCATGTTGTATTCTGTGTTTTTGAATATTGTCAGTGTCTTTGGGTTTTGAAAAGCACTGTATAAATTGAATATTTTATTATTATTATTATTATTTTTAGAAATTAGTATGTGACAAATACAGAGAAATTCAGCAAAACAAAAAACAGAATCATATCAGATGCTTATTGAAATGCAGAGCAGAGGAAATGTGGAAATTGCACTCTCCTATTTGAGAAAATGATGGCCGTTTATCTGTTTGTGAGCATGGGGAGTGTGTTTATCTGTGTGCTTCTGACAGTATCTATTTTGTGAGTTTGTACCATGCGAGTAAAATAAACTCCAGTATCATGCAATTTGACTCAATCTCTTACATTTCCCCTGTAGAGTTTTGTTCATTTTGCTACTGTGTGCACTGTTCATCCCATGTCTTCTGTGGGAAAAAAAATAAAAAACACAAACAATGGCTGGGAAGCAGTATAGCCTGGTAAAATGAAAATGACACATTATATGTAATGGCATGCAACAGGTAAAAAGTTCATTGATATATCTTCATTGACAGACTGCAAAATAATTAATCTTCTCTCCAAAGCCCTATAGCCTGGAAACTACATTGTCTCATTAGAAGCACAATATTCAGCACAAAGTCTTTCTTTTGCAGGTCTTGAGCTATCTTAGGACCTATGATTTAGAATTGTTTGTCTTCTTGATAGATTTTTCTTCCTTAGCTTGTTTCTCCCTCATCTTGTCTGGAAATTAATCACACATCTATATATATATATATATATATTCATTGCTAATTCAACCTGTGGCCATATGTTTTTCTCATTCGACTACACACACACACACACGCACATCTTACATACCATCTGATGCCATGGAAGGGAATATTTAAAACCAAACCAATATGCTAATTTAAAATGTGTTAACCGACAGTCTTTACCTGCTTCATAAAATGTATTTTGACTTCACTATTTCCAGCACAGCAAAACTGCATACTGCAAAGCTTACATACATGGCGCTGCCTTCAAAAGAAGCAATGCAGAGGGAAGTATAAGAAATGTCCAGATCATATTATTCCTAAAAGTGATGTGGAGGACTTTAAAAAGTATACTAATATACCATTAAACTAATTGCTGCTATATATATTCCTTTCATTTCCCCCCCTTTTTCCCATACTCCATTATGTAATTTAACTGCTTTTACCTCTTGGTATGGTCAAGGAAGATACACTTTAAATGGTAATGCATCCACTTAATGTAAAACAGCAGTCACTGGAAGCACCTTTCACTGTCATCACACAGTGTGAAATATTGCAGCATTTTTGATTTTGAAAGCATCGCCCCGCCTTAAAAATCTTCATTGCAAATGTCCTTCTCCTTTGATGGGGGTGGGGGGGGTGTTAACCCTGTTTCAATAATTACAGCTTCCAGTCTTTCCATGGCTTGACTCACAGCACAAGGTAGGGTGCCTTGATTAATGTGCTAGATTTGAACAACATGCACATTCCCAGTGAAAAATGTGATTTTTTCCCATGTCATTTTCCACTTTGCTTTATGGGATTTCATAGAAAAAATAAAGGTTCAAAGCACTTTAAATTTTCTGTTAATTAAGCTTCATTAAAGTGTGAGGCATTAGAAAATCACATGTTCGAGGTCAACAGAAGATAATGGATAAAAGGACAAATAGGAGGACCCACAAGTAGCATCCCATATGCTGGCAAATAGGAATTCTAGAATCAGTATATAACAGATTTATGGTCTTAAAAAATGTTAAATAAAGCATTTGAAGTTGTTACAAAACTGTTAAGTACAGCATTTGAAGAATTGCATAAATTAAGCATGCAGACTGCATGGTTATAGGCATGTCCTGAGGGCATCAGTATGATTTTATGGCAGAGATCCAGCACACTCTGCAGAAGCTGGGAATGTCACAGGGAGACACAAACAAGAACATGACAAATAAAATATCTGGGCATACTCCACTCTAATGTGGCTCTTCATTAAATTAAAGTCATCAGGGTGAAGAAATTGGGCTGCACGAGATCAGTAGCAAACCCTTTATATTTTAAATGGCATTTGACGCTTTTTTGGGAAGTTAATAGTAAAATCATTCAAAATAGTTCTTGTAAAAAATCTTGTACTCCAGGTAATTAAAATAAATGGGCACCTCTAAACATCAGAAAATGTATGAGCGGCTTTTGATAGGATGTTTTATTTCTTTGCCATGTTTTACATAAATCACCATGTGTTAATTTTGTCAGCCTTTAAATTTTCATGCATGTAATTGGGAGGGGGGAGAATGACATAATCTCCTTCTTTTCTTTAATCTATGTCAACAAAACAGAAATATCCCAGGCCAGATCATTATGAGGCATGAATGAAATAATGAGCTCTATTCTTAGTCTGCTTGATACTACAGGTCATTTTCCACTACACAGCACTAACAGCAAGAAAATTCAAGAGACAAAGAACAGGCTTGAGTGGAAGTGAACCCTGATACATTGAAGAACACCGAAGAATCTTTCTCAACTGCAATTACAAATGACATAACTTTAGGCTATATGACAAATGGGCTGTTTGATAATCTCACTAGATGGGACTTTTCTGTCACTGAGCTTACCTTTAAAAAATAAAACACAAGCAGACACACAACATGTATTTTCCATCCAAGTAGATAATCTCAATTTCCCAGGTTCAGGTTTTCCCCTCGGTACCATTTTCAATGTGGTGTTTTTCATGGACACATGCAGTGATGTACCTGTTTTGTAGCTGCTGATAAGTGTCAAATTTTCAAGGTGGGGGCTAATTTGCAGTCAGCTTAGCAGGCTACATTGACTACACCACTATTTCAGGCAAGCAGAAAAAAATAAACTACGGTGCTAGTTACATCTCTACATAACAGAATAGTAAACACACACACATCCATGCATCTCTCCCCCAGCTGCTTATCCTGGTCATGGTCATGGGCCAATCAGCAATCGTGGACTATAGGAGAACTGAGACTGGCCTGACATGGAGAGAACATCTAACCACTTCACATGCAGAGGAGAGACAGGGATTAAACCCAAAACCCCAGAGGTGTGATGCAACAGCACTACCAACTGTACTGCCCCACATACACACAGAACTGTTATATTTACAAACAACATTAATGTCTTATAGTAAGTAAAACATATGAATACCAAAATATATATCTAGATACTGGTCTAATGCCTCTTCTAAATATGGAAAGTTCAGTGTTAACTGATTAAATACAAAACTTACAATGTTGGATTTCGTCCAATGGACTGACCAGAAATAAAAGAACAGCACAACACAAAAATAGTTTTTTGTGGATTTGGTCTCCATTATGGTACATTCGTAAACTGATGCGATGAGGAGGACAAACAATCCACACGCAACTCTTGGGTTGACTGAAGGGGGTTTACTGCTAACAAAAATATACAAGCAGAAATAAATGGACTATGAGGGGGTCAAACATGAGGCAGGGAGGAACCACCAGGAGGGACTGGGGCTAACCTAAACATGGGGAGAACAGCAGGGACCAGTATTATAACACAAGCCAGACTAACATCTACAATGACTGAATTAAAGGATAAGGCACAGGCAGGAACATATACCCTAGCAACAGGGACTATGAGGAACAGGTGTGGGCCATAACAACTGACCAGACACTAGGGAGGACATGTAATGGGGAACAAGTAGGGGTAATTAGGAACAAGAGAAGAGGACACGGCATGGCCAGCAGAGACTATGGGAATAGGATAGGATAGACAGAACATGACAGAGGCAGAGTCAACAGAGGTAAGCCTTTAAAATTTTTGAGGCAAGGTAACCTGCTTTGTGTCACTTAGACTAAAAAGCTAAAGCAAATATAAAGTTAACCTTTTGGAAATATAAACACTGTGTTTATTAAGTGGTTATCATGAAGTTGACTGAAACAGTTGTTCCTTCAAAAGCATTTTTTCCTGGAAATGCTCTGGAAGTTGATTGAATGGTTTATTAAATGGATACTGATTGTCTCTGGGTAGAGTTCATTCGTTTATCGGTCACAAAATATGCACAGTACCTCTATCGTCCCAGAAGGTATGTAAAAGTGCAAGCGATAACAACCTGTTCTGGAAGAAGTGGATGTCTTACATCACTTGAAAAATATCTCCTAGGATATCTGTGAACCAGGAAATTAAACTCACAAGGTCCTTATTAGACATGCAGCACAGGATCCCTCCAGAGATCAGGGACAAGGGGTGGGGGTGTAAGTGTGGGTTGGAGGACCGGGTTAATCAGTAAGCACTACTGTTGTATGTCTGTCCAGATCCAGATATACAAAGTCAGGTGAAAAACAAACAACTTTAATTTTGATCGGTTGCTTGTTTCAGAAATATTTAATATAAAATATGTATTTGGACATTTCTTAATCCAGGAGGCATGTAAACACTATATTTCTCTCAGAACATGTAAGTTGCTTTTATAAATAAAATTAAATAACACAACACTAGAATGATATAACAGATCTTGACCTTGTATAGAAATTAAAATTGCAGGATAAGAACAATGTGTCAATGTGTCACAAGGACATCTTACAAAATGCCATCTTTTCAAGGAAATGTTTTTCATATCTTTTGATAGAAAGGAAGTGATTTGAATTTGAACGAAAAGTTTAATTTAAATGTGTTTGTGGTTCAGCATCAACTTTTTAATACTTGCATTTTGTATACTTGTATTAAAATTCTGGAGCTGAAGGGTGAACTTCCAATTAATCTGAATGAAGTTCAAAATATAATTAATAAGTGGGCCCGCAAAAAGAATTAGATCCATAAATATAGCATTTGTGGCTCAAAAATGGGCAGCACACACGCTTATGGAGTGTGCAGAGAGGCTTCTTTTCCAGGGCGGCATAATAGGTAACACTGAACTTTGCAAAGAAATACTAAACTAACAGGTGTGGATATTTCTCATCAGTTGTAATCCACGGAGACTTTACCAACAATGCATAACGTAAGTGAGGGAAAGGGAGCGTGAGAGATATTTCTCATGGCATTTGCAGAACACTCTGGCCCTCAGCTGTTTTCATTTAAGAAAGGCAATCATATGGGTCTGATGTTAATCACTTGGCATTAAAAAAGGAGTATCTATTGACAGATATGTACAAACTTCCTATATTTTAAATGTTGTCGTGATGCATGGTGAGACTGAGGACACGGAAGTGGAGGTTAGGGTGAACAAAGGAAGGTTTAGCAACGAAATATAAATGGCAAACAAATGAGATCACAGGATACCAAAAATACATGGGCAACAGGGAAGCATAACATTAATGATGGAATTCAGGACCAGAAAACTGGGAAGTACTTATACTGGATTAACAAGGGAGCACAAAGAGAGGCAACTGGAGTGAATCACAGAAGGGCAGGAATGGAAGGTGAGACTAACGAGCACCAGGTGTGGCCTGTTAGAGCCACACCAGGGAGGAGAAAGGAGGGTCAGGCAGGGCAGGACATGACAAATGTTTCTTCAGTGTGCAGATGTGCAAGTAAAATCAAACAAACTGACCACCAAACAAACAGATGTTTTGTAAAAAATGTAAGCTTTATTAGTAATGTAATGAGGTGTCATGGCTGAAAGTCCTGCTATAATAAGGAGATGTGCCTGCTTATTATTCTGTGTGTGTGTATGTTAGGAAAAAATGAGGTAGGAAGGTTAAGGTCCTTTGGCCCTTCAAGCCGGTGACCCATGCTACCACCTTTACACTGCCAGCAAAAATTCTGTATTTATTGCTGTCCTTCAGTTCATCAACATAGTGGAGGACAGCATATCCTCAAGTTGACTTTCATCATGATGGGGAAGTATTATTTATGGTAATGCATCTGTGGCAGACGTGATCAGTGGCTCTTTTAATCAGATATGGTGTGGCTTATAGAAGCAACAAACAACCCCGCCCCCCTTGCATTTGCTGTGGTCTGTAGTTTCTTTATTTTGATCATTCTTGCATCTCTTCTTAAAGAAGTGACAATGTCCTTTGCTTAATACACAAATGCATTAAATGCCTTTGAGTACAGAAGCTGGTGGGATGGTTTGAGATGTAATCCCTTTTATTCCCTCACAAGGATTTAAAAAGCTAATTATTTGTATTTTATATTAGAAATTAGCTTGTCGTATTTTTCCATAGAGGATGAGTGAGCATCTTTAGGCCAAAATATCTTAGTCTCAAAGGCTATGGTTAAACATTAAAGCTAACCATAAAAGGAAAATAAATCACTACTAAAAGAAAAATGGTTACAATGTGGGAAAGCAAACCCAGCGATGATGAATAAAATCACTGTGGCTGATTCATAATAGTCTTTTAATGAGATCATTGATTTAAGGAGAAGCTGAAAATTATTACAGGGATCAATGCTACACGTTTTAAAAGCATGATTTGGTATAAGAGCATGTGATTGGTTTTTCATTTCTAGCACTGAAAGTCTGTTTTTGTTTTTTTAACCAATAGTGTTTCCGAGTGCTGTCAGTTTCTGTCACTGCTATCACTTTATTGACAGACGTAGCTGCTGTTGACACAGCGCTGAAGCTCAATTTACGTTACGGTAGTTTCAATATTACACAAAAAAGAGGGGAGTGTTGATCTCGCACCCATCTGACAGAGGAGAAAAACTGCTTGCACAGCCTGTGTGTGGGAAATCAGTATCCTTACCATTGTAGTAGAGTAAGTTCAGAGGCAGAAAATTTTTATTGAGATAAAACTTTGAGTATATGTACGAACCCCCCCCCCCCCATGAAGTGAACCCACAAGTCTTGCCATTTGGCTGTAATGATTTGGCTGTTATCATAGTCATTTAGGTCCTTACCCTTGCCCATTTCTTCTGCATTCAACAGATTGACTACAACCACCCTCATGGACAGCCATGGTGAATAACTACTGAGAGTGGTCTGAGGAGGGAAAAATCATGATCTACCAAGGCTGTTGGGCTGCAGGATGTGAACAAAGGCATAGCCGCATGCTAATCCCTGTCCACCATTGAAAGCACCTACAATGGGCACAAAATCATTGGAAATGGACCTTATCGCAATAGAAGAAATTCCCCTGTCACATGGACGGCTGGGTTTGTGTCAAGCAACTGTGTAATGTGTTGGTCAACAGGCCCAATCTGCAGCTACATAGCTTCACATGCAGCACAGCTCAATGCACTTGTCATGACCATTAGAGATATGAACCTTGACTGGTCTCATGATTCGATTCTATTATGATTATTAAGTCAACGATTCGATACGATATCTCTGCATCACGATTCATGCCCATCAGTTTTTCTACATTACTTGACACTGTTTTAAAATATAAATAGAAGCATATGAAATATAAGCTCCTGTTTATTTACCAAAACCTGAAAATGTAAACAGGAAATATGAGCCTAGTCTTCAACAACAAAACTTTCTTCAGTGCCATGGTATACAACAAAAAATAACAGCATTAGACACAGGGCACTTCCTGAAAGTGCAAAACATTACAAAGATTAGTCAATGTTCAGCATTTGGGACTTGTGAATAAGAACACCAGTTGAACAACATAACAACAAAATAAAAAAATATTGCTACCCGACCAACTTTGCTCATTAATACGATTATCTGGGCTTTAGTTTCGTGGTTAAGAGCAGGAATAACCTTTTCTGTGAAGTGGCAGTGCGACAGGATTTTGTGTCGCGGCTCCAATATCTTTAACAGGCATTGAAACCCGGCATTGTCCACAACAGAATATGGGCATAAATCTCTCGCTATGAAGGCTGCCACAGCCCAGGTTATTCTCTTCCCTTTCACGGAGTCAGGGGGGTATTGTGGACAATGTCGCATCTATTCTTGTCTGCGCTGGGTTTGCCAAATCTCTGGTTGGTGTTGTTAGCACCTCAGGGTGGAAACGGCTAACGTGATTTCTTAAGTTGGTAGTGTTCCCAACATGTTTAATTTTTGCGTGACAGGCTTTACACACTGCATGGGACTGGTCCAGTTCATTCTTCCCAACCTGTTCATAAAATCCAAAATGTGCCCAGATATCGGATTTTAAAATGTTTGGAGCATTTTTAATCTATCAGCGTCTCTTTGCCATTTTGTGCTGGTACATCTGCGATAAATGATAGATCAGCTTTAGATTGACTTACTCTACAGCGCTATACACATGCACCCTATTGCGCATGCACATGGCTACGAATCGATTATGGTCTGCCACTGCATCGATGCAGAATCGTCTACGTCTGCATCGTGATACATGGACTATGCGATTAATTTTGACGCCCCTAATGCCCATCATTGAAATTATCTGCAATTTGTGCCACACTAGCCCTGCTGCCAGATTGGATATGTCCAATCAATGAGTCTTGGCCGCCAAAACCCTGTCAGTGGTTCATGGTTGTTCCCTCCTTGGACCATTCTCAGTGACAACTCAAGACTGTTGCACGCCACAAGCCTAGCGGTTTCGGAGATGCTCTGACCAAATCGTCTGACCATAACAGTTTATCCGTTCTCAAAGTCATTCAGGTATTTACTCTTGCACATTTTATTTTATGTTCAAAATGTTGGCTATAACACCAAATGTTAGCTTAGGTGTGGGATATATTGCACACCTTGACACGCAATGTTCTTAACAAGAGAATTCACGTCATCTGAAGGTGGTCATAATGTTTGAGCTCATCTATATATAGATGGGTACAGTTACAGTCCAAAGTTTAAACGTACCTACTAAAAATCATGTATTTTCTCTTTTTCACCTTTTTCACCTACACTTAAAATATAATCATGTTCATGTCCATGCAAATTGTTTTTCCAAATCACAAGTTTTCTTTGGGGAAAAAGTTTCTTTAAGCAAACATCCATATTTTGTGGTTTTATTTTAAATATCCACAGACACATTATAAGTAGAAAATATTAACAAGCAGAGTGATTGCTAAGTGATTTCAACTACCACAACCTCGCAACACAGGGATTACTACAGACCCTCCCTTTTAAGGGGGGGATGGATGACTTTTAAAACTTACACTAATCCTAAGTAAGCAATGGAATCAAGCCGAAAAAAACACTATCATTAAACACAGGTAAGATACTTTCCATACTTTTATTTGCTGTTTTCAAGACTCAGTAAACTGGAAGTGGCGTGGGAAAGGCTGGTGCTGCCATCGCTGAACTGATCGAGACAATATCAATTTCTTCCCAAGAATCTGAGCTTTCAAAATAATGTGTTTGACTAGAGACTGTAGCCTCCAAAATGTTTAGAATGCCAAGGGAATCCCACGTTAGCATTTCTATGAGCACATGTTTGTTTAAAATGTTTTATTGTGAAGTGTAATAGTTTTAAATTTAAACAAACTCACACTCACAGATATGCTGACTTGGGTTTCCCATGTACATTTCACCATATGTTGTCTGTATATCTATGTATGTGACAAATAAATGAATCTTGAATCTATTGCATAAATTCTTATTTTCTGAAAGACTAGAGATCTGGAGACTTAAGACATTTCTGAACATTTTACTCAAAAATGCCAGAAAAGTTCAGAGTTTGTGTGTGTGGTTTATAAGCATTGTGGCTTGCATCACACATATATCACAGGCATACAGTTGAAATTAGATGTACATCTATGTCTAGCAGATCAAAATGTGATTAAAATGTCACCTTTTAAAGGGACTGTGGCATTTTTCCTTTGTTGCTATTAGTACAATGGCTTGCTTGCACAGGAAGGTATGACATGTATGCACTTGCTGTTTCTTGGAAGACTCTCCAAAAAGTGACAATTAATTGGAACTTGGAGTGACACAAGAAATTCAACAGATGAATGAGTGAACAGCATCTGTGAGACAGCAACAGCAAGTTTGAAACATCCATTAAAAGGAAGACATCCATTAGTATTTAAAGGGGTTAAAAATCAATGAGTCGACTAGCAGGTTTTAGAAAAAGTATAAAATCTATGGGCAATGGACAGTCCCATGATAACAAAAAAGTACATTTTTCTCATGCATCTTATAAATGTCCAGGTGAAGTATGCACTGTAATTAGAAGAAAATATAAAATTAAATGCAATAAAAGTGTAAAATGCTGAACTGAAATCCCAGACTATAAACACGGAAGTATCACATGATACTGACGGGTGGACTGCATATTTTCCTTGGGACAACAATCTCTATATAAATGTATATAATTTACCCAAATGATGACAGAAAACCCCACATGAGTAACCTATGGAGTTTATAAAATTGCACAGCAGATGTGTCTCATTCAAGTAACACATCCTTGCATAACGTTATTTATTGTGGATGAATAGTAGTGATTCTCAAACACATCTCAATTGCATTGATGACTTAAACTGGTTTGGAGTGAAACAGCACCCCATAAAGGTCGGTCACACAAATGTTAATGATTTCGACAGACTGTCATCTAAAACATGCATCTGTAAACGGACTACGTACAAACTTGCATTATACAATACGAACTTCACAAACATAGGATGCATAACACTCCAAACAGACAGTTCTTTTTTAGTAACCTTTAATACACAAATGATCATGGTTTATCATAGTTTGACAATAGAAAATGGTTTGTCTATTAGTTGTTGCTCAAGCAAAAAAGGCTTACCTATTTTTACATATTATACATATACTTTTTTCATTTCTTGTCAATTCTTAATTGTCTTTATTGTAGGGATTCTGATTGTTAAAGTCGATCAGAGAAAAAGCTTTTCATTATTCTTTTGTTTATTATCAATATATTCATGCATAATAAAGAAAACGACGCATGACTCCGCATTTTTAGGTAAGTCAGTGGCACTAACGAAATTTATACATTGCGTTAAGGTACTTTGTCCGTTTTCAAATGTGCAGGTATGCTTTAGTAAGCATACCTACTTAGTAGGGCTGCAGCAGCAAAAGGAATCATCACTGCAACAAAAAAGCCATCCATCCATCCACTTACCTTCCAAATGCTTATCCTACTTAGGTTCGTGGGTTTGTGGCCTACCAATATTACTCAGTTCAGATATCTGCAATTTATTCTTTGTGGTTGTTTTTCACATTATAACACTTTTTGCAGATGAATGAATGAATTATTCAATTCAGATATTTTTGGAAACTTAAAATTGGTGTAGGTATGCTAATGTAATGTACCTGGGTACATGAAAACTATCAGTACATTTTGGAAACCAGTATCCTTATATTCTGGAACTAAACTAAATGTTGGTGGCTATACCTGAGTCATACTGGATTATAAAAATAAAATGAAATTAAATTAAATGAAATGTTTTGAAACAGTCCTATACAAGAATTGGAAACACTGTCTGGGCATTGTCTTTTCACTCTCCAAACTGCAAAACAGCAACAATTCATTGCTTGATGTATTAACAGTTGTGTGCCATCCGCACATTCTTCCAACATCTTCTACAATTTGGCTGCATCTCTCTAAATGAAACAATCAGTGTCATGTAGAAACATCACCAATTTGTTCACTAAGTGGACTGTGTTTGGGACAAGGCTGTCTGGTTTGTGCAATCCTGGTAATGTTCAGTCCCAAGAATGTCAGGCCTGCCATCTGGCATGTTCTTCTTCTGTTGGGTTATATCCTTATTAAACAAAAAAAAGCCTGCTGATGTAGCTGTTTTGTGGTGCCTCTGGAGTTACAAAGTCCCTTATCATGTGCTTTTTCCTGGACCACACTGATGCTCGCAATTTAATAAAAGGTGTTTGTGAGGATAATAGAATTATGTGCAAGGTTTTTGTATGTCCATGCAGTCCATCTTTATTGTTTTCAGCCTGACATTTTGTCACCTCTTAAGGTTTATGCACAGAAGCATTTCCCTCAGTGTGAGAGCTGTTTTGTTTGTTTCCTGCATGCCTTTATTCCCCATTTTTTCTGTCCTTCTTACTATGGCAGGCTGGCATTATTTTATGTAAATAAGGCTAATTATCTTTTCCAATTTGTCATTACAATTAAAAAAGCGTTGTCTCTGAGGCTAGCTTGAATGGGTCGCATTGATCTGAAGCTGTAGGTATGTCCATACGACGTGAGTTTATTCTACCTCCCGAGCAGTGTTTTTTTTTCCCTCTTTCAGACATACTAGCTAAAAAAACACCCATAGCTAGTTGCTCGTTCCTCTCTCTTTGTAGTAGTTTATATTTTCAATTCAGAAATTATATTTATTACGAGACCTAAGAGGGGAAAAAAAAATAATATTATTCAAAGTATCATAATTATCTAAAAGGAAGTTGTTTATTACAATCACTAGATGGCTGAATTTTTAAAGGTCACCCTTCTTAATGTAGGAAATCTCCAGCACTAGTGGCTATTTTATGATTGATGTTTTGGTGCCCAGTCTGGCAGGAGCTTTGTTTATATTGTGATCTGGTTCAGTAGTGCTTGAATCCCTAACATCCATTGGCAATTGTTTTCAGGTGAGGAGCTTGTTATGTAGGGTAGGTGAAGGCCTGCAGCTGAACCTACAAGTTATGTGTTCAGTACTGGAAAAACCTGAAGTGCCTACTTGCAAAAAGATTTCTTTTAGGGGATTACAGAGCTGTTTTTGTTACTCCTCTTATCTAAACTCCATACTAAATCTCACAGCCTTGTGTACTCATAGCTGCTATTCCAGACAAGTCTCATTGTTCTGTAGTATTCTTAGTTTCTGTAAACAAGTCTGTGACAGTTTCAATTCCCCTCAGAGTGCACAATAAGCCCCCTGAGACTTTGGTAACTTTGCTGTGATAGCAACCCGGAGATCCACTTGCTTTAACACAAGGTGTGACTGACTGCAATAGACTGCGTGGAAGTGCTTTAATCCAGCCACCTAGGAGAGATGGCTTCGTATTGATTTGGGATTTAAATTTGACAAGCAGATTAATAAAGAAGGGCTGAACTTGGTGTGCTATTGCTTCTTTACTTCAGCAAAACACCCTGCAGGTGTTTGGGCAGCTCCTTACAACTAGACATTCACTGCAGGCCCTGCAAAAGGATCTAATCCTTCAGAGAACATGAGCAGTGCTAGCAACATACAGTTTCTGATCAAATGTTTCCATGAAATGAAATACATCTTGTAAATGCAAAATGGATTTAAGCAATCCGATAATAAATTTACCAAAATAATCAATGACGATCAATAATAAATATTAAATATCGATCTAATGTTACCACACTTTCAGTTTTCGCATATGGTATAAGGGATTTAAATATGAAAGATGGGTCTTTTTTTCTGTCTAAGGTAGGACATCTGTACACAATCAATGCCAGGAAAATAGGCTTATTAAAGTAAAAGGATCAAAAATAAGCACATCCATTTAATTTCAGTTCTGTCTCACTGAGCATTTAATTAAGTATTCTTTTTGTCTTTACAAATTCAATTAACACGGCAAATTCCATTATCTGTTGGATTATAAATTTTAAAAAGTATAGGCTGAGTGCCCTGTCTACATCCCTCATGCTTTTGATATGCCCCTCTTCTGTGTTCATATGAGCACCATAACATACCATTTTTTTTCCCTATAACATTTATGTATACAGCTCTGTCAGCCCTAATGAGTTTTCTATTGCTTGCTGAGTAGAATCACCCTAGTGATGTTGTTACCACCAAGCTTGAGTACTGCAATGGTACAATATGGGTGATGGAAACTGTCAGAGTGAACTGTAGTTTTTGACATTTAGATCTGAGTCCAATGTTACTTTGCCATAACCATTTGAAACTTATTTTTATCATTGAGGTGCTTTGTTGAGAATACCTCAGTGCCCTTATTTTCAAACTTATTGCTTACTGTCACACAGACTGTGTTTTTAATGTTTGTTCTTCATATTATTGACCGATTTATTGCATTTCCTCCCATCTCGGCCATTAAACTCCATAGCTATTTTCAAAATGACGAGGAAATTCCTCCCTTGTTTACTAGTTTCCTTGAATGGTCAGTGTGGAGAGGTGACATGAACTAAGTAGTTTCTGCCTCTGGCTGGTGGCATGCTCCTTTGTTTTATTCATGATGAAGTATATTGTTTATATTTTATGTCACTTAGATTCCTCATGGTCTGAGCTTTTCATTTAATTTGTGGCTCTGAGGGGTTGCTTGAAATTCCTTACCTGCTCTTGAAATCCAGCAGAGACAGTAATTTCAAATTTTTGAGTATATATTTTTTCCCAATTAGTTGATGTATTGTACCTTAAAAATGTGAAAATATGTTTCACAAAGGAATATCTAGGAATCAAACAGACAGTGGCTTCAGAGAAAGCCAAAGTTAAACCAAAGGCCTTAATACATTTAAAAAAAAAAAAAAGTTATCTGGGCATCAATGACTGAATCAGATCACAGTTAAATGAACTGACACCTGAGGTGAACATTCAACACAGTGAGTATCATCACATTTCATATGTCTCCATGTTAAATGTTTACATAATTAATTATAGTTTGGACATCACATCCAATACAGCAAATAAATCCTTTAGTCAATCACGATCAGTCATTGTTTTACTTTTTAAATGAACACCTATTACATTATGTAACAAATTTTTATTTTTATTTTGTTCCTGGGTACAAAGTGTGTTTTCCTAACCCGTTATGCCTAAAACAAAC
>JAAGVU020000001.1:38394151-38416874 GCA_011763525.2 Mormyrus iriodes
AGTGTGCCCAGCGATGGGTTGGCGCCCCATCCTGGGTTGTTCCCTGCCTTGTGCCCGCAGCCTCTGGGATAGGCTCCAGACCTCCCGTGACCCAAAATGGAATAAGCGGTTCTGGAAAATGGATGGATGGCTGGATGGATTATTTTGAACTTTAGGGAGCAAGTTGCCCTTAGCCTTTGGCCTGGCTGTGACAATGCATACTTTATTTGTGTTTCCCCATGAGTGTAAGGTATCTGGTGATACCTTAAGAGTGCTTGGTGGCACTTTAGAACAGAACCCTCATTCTCCTGAACCAGAAGAGAACTTACAGTAGGGACTCCCTGGACATGGGGGCCTTTGATTACAGAACACAAGGGTTATACACCCCCAACCTCATCCTCTTTCCAGGAGTGTGGTGGGGCTGAGAGGGCATTAAGTGGCCCGCTTCTTCTTCCCTTGTCCAGGGTGGGACAAGTGGTTCTTCGCTGCAACATTCCCCCCATGGCCCTGGGATGAAAACCTCATCCTCCTTTTTCCTGAGAGAGCTGATCAACCTCATTTTATCCAGGGCTGGGCCAAAGAGACCTTTGGTGGGGTCACAGGCCGCGTTCATGACCCCCACTTTCTGGGCATACCCTAGGGCAGACAGGTTCAGCCAGAGGGCTCTCCCCCCAGACACAGCTAAGACCATCACCTGGTCGCAGCCCTATACTGCACCCCAGGAGGAGCGCAGGAACAGGTCATTCACTACATAAATCTCGTCCCAAAGGACAGGGTTTGGCACCCCTGAGTCCAGTTGCTAGCTCATTTCCTCCAATATTTCTGCCTAGTACTGCGCAGTATACGTGTACATCTTTTGGAAGGTGGACACAGTCAAACGGTCCATCTTATTGGTCAGAGAAATGTGGGAGGAAGCCGAGTGGCAGTTTGGGTGGAGGTGGTAGGCCACTGAAGGCTCCACAGCTGGGGGTCTGGCCAGCCCCAACTCCTCCATCCCCTAGATTTCCAGCTTAGAATAGCCCAGGGTAACAAGCTGGCTCTTAAACGGGCTGAACCAAAAGCAACGCATCTTCTTCATGGAGGCCAGAACTGCAGGCACGAGTTGTCGTCCTGTGGGCTGCATGGATGGGAGTCTCTTCCCATCGTGCAGGTCCCTCTCCGCCCCTCCAGTATCCTGAGCCGCGGGTCAGGGTATACCCAACTTAACTGCTGCCCGCTTGAAGACCTCGTACGGGCTACAGTCTGCCTGAGAACCTGTATCCATCATGCCAGGGGGTGGGGACTGATGGGCAGGGAAGGTGGAGTCGTCGTCCTCCACCTCCACCTCTATATAACCCATGTAGAGGAGGTCAGAGTGGGCCTCTCTCTCTGCATCTACGTCACCCTGTTCTCCCGCCTCTAGAGAGGGCAAACCCTCAAACGGCGGGGGTAAGTCCAGGAATTCAGTCTCCATCATGTCTGCTCAGCTAGTAGTAGCTTGCGGGAGATGGGTGGTAGTGGTTTGGGCAGTAGTTCCAGATGGTTTCAGGGCCTGTTTGTTCGCTACTGCCACTCTCAGCTTCCATTCCTGGATTTTCTGTGGCATCGGCGCACAGTGGATGCATGGGCCTGAGCATGTTTAGCGCCCATAGAAACAATGCAGAGAGGGTAAGGGTCCCTGCCCGAGATGGTGGTTCTGCATGACGTGGGACACAGGCGGGGTGTGGTCTCACCGTCTTTCGGCTCATGCCCTTTGGTGAGTGTAATGACCGTCGACATAGCAGACTGAAGGGTAGGAGGGTAATAACCAAAAAGATGTAGAAACCCAAAAGACTCATCACGACACCATACTCTGTTGGTTCGTTGCCTTGCCAGACGGGCCGTAAGAGTCATTCTGTTAAGGGAAGCCACTTGGATTGCTAAGGAAGCTCCTTAGCAGCTAAGGAATCGCTCTATTAGCTCATCTTGACGCGATTTAGCCTGCGCAACAGGCGAATACGACTGCGCCAATAATTTAATACTGGATAGGAGGAAAACCTGTGCTTGCTGAGTAGCTCGACGGACAGCCATCGTAGACCGGATAATGCTGACTGAACAACAAGAACCACTTTCTCAACATGAGAGTTACTCAGCACACTTCAGCGCCAGAGCCAAAATCACGTTTGTTGACAGACTCCAACAACGGGCCGTCCGTGAACTGTTTAGCGAAATCGGCTTACTAGCTTTTCTGAGGGAGCTTGTAGTTCCTCACTGAAAGAAAGTACGAATGAGCAGTTAGGAAGGTCCACCGCACGGGCAGTGGCAGAGCCTGGTCGCAGGTCGACCTGTCCATCACAATCAGACTTGGTGTCATTGGAGCTTCCGTAGTTGGTCACGCCCAAAGCGATTCCCATAGTGAAACACCAAGAGAAGTTAGAAAAAGGATGTTATTCAGCCAGGGTTACACTGGTCAAAGTCAATTCCATCCCATCACAGTATATACGCTTGCATATTTATTCTCAGTAGTGCACACAGAGGGGAAATTTGGAGTCATCAAACTATAGGATGCCAGACAACCCCTAGGAACCCCACTAAAATGAGGAGGCATACCTGAGACTCAGAAGGTGGCAAACTGCAGTGAAATGAAATACTATTCTCTGAGACACAGTTATACATAGACCCTTCAATGGAATTGCATTAAGCAATAATCTTCATAATGATCCCAATAATAACACTCTATCCATCTTCAAAAATGACTTATCCATCACCACAGACCTGGAGCCTGGTCAAGACATCATTACCCTTTTACAGCCATGCCAATGGTTCTTTTTAGTTTCATTCCTTTACTCCATTTTTTTTTAGAAACTGCAGTGTGCCAGAGTCTATTTGGTGACTAATTTTATCAGAATGATTGAAAGTTTTTTCAGAAGATAAAAAAGTTCTTGAACTGGATTAGTTTACATAAACATTATACTCCATGAAGGTTTTTATTTGCCATTTGTATGAGTACAATGGAATTTTTTTTCTTGCATATCCCACCTTGTTCTCTCTTTATAAAATATATACACAAAATTTATAAAATATATACACACATGTGACATCAGCCGTCTATCCAGAGCATTTTTCGGGAGGTTAGCAGCATTGTTCAAAGGCCCAATGGAGATGTGGCTACTCCGCCAAGCATGGGATTCAAACTAGTGGGTTTCTGATCACAGGCACATCCCAGTTCTAACCCACTGAGGCACCCCTCTCCAATTGTTCATAGTTATCTCATATACCTACATGCCTACCAGAGGTGGTGGGCCAAGAAATGGTACTGACAAATGAAACCCTGCTCTGTGGTTCAGTGTATCTGACTACTTGTCATACATTTGCTATATATACACAAAATGCTCACAGAAAGTGGGCTGCTTGCTTAATTTACTTGTTTCGTTTTAGAAACAACTAGACATTTGAAGTAAAACATTCATTTAAAGTAGTGATAAATCGAAACCCAAATTATAGTTCAAAACAGCTATTCTGAGTTAAAAAGTTTATTGACAAGCATCATTGGGTGCTTTTTAATTAGTAATACCCTTTCAATAATATAACACACCAAGCATTTGTGTTTGTTATGCCTTTGGGAACCAGTGATTATAATCACATTTATCAGCAAAATAGGAAGAACAGAACTAAATGAGTGAGAAAAATTATGACACTAAAAAAGAAAATATCTGTGTGGAAGATATGTACAGATATGTCAAACATTGCTTTTCAATGGACTTTCATTATGAAACCAATACATTTGCGACATTATTACAAAATTAAGCAAGCCTCTCATAGCCTTCTGTGAGCACTGAATATACAAAATGATTTTAAAAACACAGATGCTGCTTTGTTTTATGAGATTCATTTTTAGGATATTATCTGCGTCAGTCAAGTGAAGGCCAAATAATAAAAACCACTAAGAGCATTTTTACAGTTTTCTATGATTTTAGATTTATGAGGCAGAGATTATGATTTTGATTTTAATAATATATTGAAGCAACACAACAAGAAGAGCTTTATTTCCCTCAGAAGTTCCCCCCCCACATAATAATGGCATACCAGGGCACCGATTAGAGTGTAATTTGTATTGCAATTTATAAAAAGTGTTACCTCTTAAAAAAGTGATTGTTTCTTCTAATGAGCTTTATTTTATGCTAGGATATGAGAAAAAAATCTTAGTGATTAATCAATTGGCTTATTATGTTTGCATCTTACTTTATATTCTATGATGTGTCTTTGTCGATGAACACTTATTGCACTACTATGACTAAAAATCCATAGGGCAACAAAAGCTACCATCACTATTTTATCTTAAGTGGCAAGACGTAGTTTAACTACATATGGTTTCCATGGCAATGCAAGACAGTCTTTGCTCCTGGGAGCTAATCACTAAACATAAACAACTAAATCATTAGCTGGAGTAATAAATAATGAATTGCAATCTTCATGCTATTTGTGTTCATTTCCTGATTCTCAACGGAACATATTCCTGTATTAGTCACTATCATCCAACCAGCCATTTTCCGTAACCACTTATCCTATTCAGGGTCACGGTGGGTCCAGAGCCCATCC
This sequence comes from Mormyrus iriodes, assembly GCA_011763525.2. Lineage (NCBI taxonomy): Eukaryota > Metazoa > Chordata > Actinopteri > Osteoglossiformes > Mormyridae > Mormyrus > Mormyrus iriodes. Next base: position 38,398,688 of record JAAGVU020000001.1, read on the forward strand.
TGGAGGCTATGGGCACAAGGTAGGCAATAACCCAGATTGGGGCAGCAACCCATCACGGGACAGACAGACAGACAGACAGACAGACACACACACACACAATTTGGCAACTCCAATTAACCTCAGCAAGTTTCTGGACTGTGAAACTGGAGTATGTGGAGGAAACCCCACAACAACATGGGGAGAACATGCAAACTCTACACACATGGAACCATGATGGAGAATGAAACGCTGGTTGCAGAGGTGTGAGGCAACAGTGCTAACCATTGCACCACTGTGCCTCCCCAGTGATTATCATGTGTACACTAATTAAACTTTCAAGATAGCACTGTTAGAGGTATCAGAATGTTGAAATGAGCATATAAAGATACTTTCCACTCCACCTTTCAAGTCTGAATTGTTTAATTGATCAAAATGAGAAACAAAGTGTAAACTGTCATTCTGCATACCATTGTTGTTCTGAGTTGTTTTATTTATATATTTTGCCTTCTTATTAGCTTTAATGAATCTGGCCATTCTCTCTGACCTTTCTCATTAACAAGGTGAGCAATAGGAGTAACATTGATTGTTGAAGTTTTTTGTTCATGACAAAATCATTAGCGGACTCTAGGTATTGTGTGAAAATCCATCCCTGGCTGTTTGTGAGATGCTGGAATCACCACATATGGCACCAAAAATCACACCAGGTGTCTTAGCTACTTGAATGCTTAACAGAGAACCAGACATGGTTATGGGAAATCTCAAAAAAACAAACACATAAAATAAATAAACACATTCTACAACATTCTACATCAATAGGTGGTTGGATTTACAAAGCCATTTGTGTGCAGAAGGCCAGAGTCAGGTGACTCATATTCATTCACTTCAACTGTGCCTTATTACTGAGTGTAAGTGCATTCAGATTTTCTCTCAGGCCCAAATGTACCCAGACCATAATGGTGGGACCTTCATGCCTTTATAGCCATTTCCATTATCCATTTTGTTTTCTTGTGTTCCTTTGTGCTGACTGGAAAAGGCCTTCTTCAGTCTTAATTCCAACCCAGTTTTATTAATAAACCATTATCCAAAAAATTTCATCCTCTCATGGTCACATGGTTATATCAGCCATCCAACCCAGAGCAAGTCTTTGAGTGTGTCTTTACAGCAATGTAATAAAGTCTAATTAGAACAATTAAATGACTAAATATCCATTCTCAATCCTTTGATATTTGAACAGAAATTATGAAAGAACAGTAATTGAAAATATGGATTTTAGAATTGAAATGCAAGTTTATTGAGTCTTTTTTAAAGACTTGAGTTATGTTGCCACAACTTTTGTCAGGTTAACCTCAAAAACTCCCAGGTAAAACATCACAGGAAACACAGCATCCAAAATACGCTGTTGACATTTTACAGTTTTTACAAATATGTAACTCACTCTGATTTCTTGTTTAGACTGTTTTGTTTCCCCAAGCTTGATCATTTTTTTCTGGTGTCAACTTTGCTTTTCACCAGCTGAAGTGACTCGACCACCTGGTGCACCCTCGAGTCTGTCAAGAAAACATGCTTGTGTTTTTGTTTTGCCTGTTCCTTGCACGCAAAATTTTAGCCCACATATATAGATCTAAATAATGATTGTAACAATGATAATATATTTATTTTTGACCCAAGTACCAAACATATTTGGGGGGGGGGGCACGGGGTGCCATGCATTGGTGCACCAACATAGAAGTTGATAATAATAATAATAATAATAATAATAAATCAACATCGTGTACTCTACTACTCATTCAGCCTTTTGCTCCTAAAACAAACACTTCATACCAGTAATGTCACATGGCAACACAGTGATTCCACACAATCATATTTTTCAGTATATAAATCTTTAATTACAACTATGATTGATACTGTAGTGCTTGGCAGACCCAGGCATTGCAGGTGCAGAGACAAGAGAAGTTAAGATTTTAACGTGGAATGTGCTCATTTATTTAGTCTTTTAAAGGAATAACACCAGTCACTATACTGACACATAAAACAGGGAAACACAGGGAGGTCTGACGCTGGACGTTAAGTCACGCCTGGTGGGTAGTTATACAGTAGGTAAAGACACATGAAGATTGGATAGGATTCATGCATGACACGGGCAAGGGCACACACAACAGTCAGGAACACAATAAGTATTTGTAATAATACAACTACAAAGGGCTATTTACATATATCTCCCGGCATGCTCCAGGCTGTTACTGGGCTCTGCTACATGGAGCCATCTTGCTGGCACTACACTATTCCCCCCTCCAGTCCCCACCTCAACTCTGAAGCAAGTCCCAGAGGTCCAGTGGCAGGCGCTTGTGTGCCCCCTACGATGATGTGGGGGAGGCATCTGCTCACGAGTGCTAGACAGGCTGAGGAGACTGGGAGGCCGGAAGACGCTAGGCTGCTGACAGGCACTGCCGTTGCAGGTCCCCTCGGGTGATCTATCACCTTACATGGCTTGGTGGGAACCTACTGCCTCTGCTGCTACCTGGACTGGGTGGCCTCCCTCAACGCTCTAGGTCCCGCTGGTACAGAAAAATTGTGCAGCACTTCCCTTACTGCACTGCTCCCAGCTCCTCTGCCGGTGGCTTTGGGAGGGGTTTCCAGGCAAAAGCGTTTGCAGTGTCCCCTCTTGCTGCAGCCCCAGCAAAAAAGCTTCTTCTTGGGAGCCCGATTTGCCTCAAAATTGCTACGTCTCTCGATCCGCTACTCCACAACCGCATTCAGCTCTGCCAGGCTCTAGCAGGTTTGCTGAATGATGTTAAGGAGCACCCACTCCAGTACTGCCAGTGGGGCTCCTTCTTGCATCCCACTTCTGACACTAAGGTAGCATGTGGCAGACCCAGACATTGCAGCGGCAGAGACAAGGGAAATCGAGAAAGCTTTAAAGTGAAATGTGCTCATTTATTTTAGCCCTTAAAAGGACAAACACAGACACCAATCACTACATCACTGTGTGCCTCTTTGCTACAACAATGTCCATGGATGTCAAAAATTAAATATTTGTCATATCTGTAGGCCTGTCTCAATAATTACACACAATATATGGATATAACCTACATAATTTTTTTCTTAATTCCCATCTTTGCCTCCAGAACCTGGCACAGAAGGGCCCGCTGCTCCGCCCAATTGTTCAGAGTCCGGTCCACAGGTACCTGCTCCACCCGATCTTTCAGAGTCAGACCTGGGAAGGACTGCACCTTTTTTTCTCAAGCCTCCAGAGCCCAGCCTAAGAGGGGCCTCGCAGTCCAATTCCTAGCCCCATGGCAGTCAGGCTGACCAAACCTGACACAGATGAGATCACTCCTTGGTCAGGACACTGTTCCGGGCAGCTGATCCTGCTTTGCTTAATCTGCTGTTCCACAAAGAACACCAGTGGTCACTCCATGTGTCCTGGCTGTGCCCTGCTCGTCACCAAGTGCCCCAGCAGCCCCCAGCTCATGACCAGGTGCCCCAGCTGTGCCCAGCTTTCCTCCAGGTTCCCCAGCTGTGCCTGGCTCGCCTCCTGCCATCCTGTTGGCTCCTGCCTCATGAGCTCCTCTGATCCCAAAAAATCCTGCCTTGCCTCCTAGTGTCCCGTTGGTGCCCGCCATGTCTCCTGTTGTCACCTTGACGGCCTCCTGGATCCCCACAATCTTCTTCAGCAGTGTCGGCTGAAGCCCCAAAGAGGGAGATGGGGAGATGCTATCCGTGCCAGCTGCCCAGACTCTCGTCTGCCCTACAATGTCCGCCCGGACACCTCATCTGCTGTGTCCATGAGGAGAGGAACCACAGCACCCTCATGCTTTGGCCCTGTGGTTCCCTAGGTGCCCTCTAGCCCCTGCCCAGCAGTCCCCTCAATGCTGTCTATTCCAGCAGTCCCCTCAATGCCCTTCTGTCATGCTGTTTCCTGGGTGCCCTCCTGCCCCTGCCCTATGGTTCCCTCTGTCCCCTCCTACTCTTGCCCTGCTGTTCCCTCGGTGCACTCCTGCACCTGCCCTGCTGTTCCCTTGCTGCCCTCCAGGCCCGCTGGCCCTGCGATGCAGATGGGCCTCACCACACCAGGGAGTGGACCCAAGAGGACCCAAATCCTCCATTTTCCACCCAACTCTCCAGGATCCAGGAGACTCCACAGGCATTCCTCGTTCCCTCCAGTCACACCTAGGCTTCAGTCCCAATACCCAGTCCTGCCCCTGTTTTGCCTTTCTTGTGTCCTCTGTGGCCACCTCCTATGTTTCCATCTGTGTTTCTGTTGTCCCTTCACCTTGTTCTGGAGCGTGTCATGTTGTTTGTCCCATCTACTGTCCCTTCTGTTCCTAGCTTTGCCTTTGTCTCTTCCATGCCCCTAGTCATGCCATGTATCTTGTCTTGTGTCCCTGATCCTGTTGTTTTGTGTCCTCTGTTTGCCCTGGTGTTTGGATCTCTTGAACGTTCCATTCACTGTGTTAGCTATGATCTATGTTCCAGACAAAAAAGTTGCCAATAGGAGTCTGATCAGGCAAATTGTTCCAATGCTACAGACAAAGGCTCCATTACTTCCCTGGGACATATGCGCCCGGTTCTGTGTGTGGCAAGAGTCCCTTGCATGACTCATGGATAAATGGGTCGTCATTGGACCACAAAACCAGAAAGTTGTGGTCAAATGAGTTCTAGCTAATCACAGCACTGTAGAAATTTATTAGCTCAAAATAAATGTTGATCTCCACCAATGTATAGGGAATTCTTGCTGCGCCGCGCCGCTTCTGCTTTTCTTGTCTTTTCTTGCTTATTCTTCGCTCTGAAGAGGGTGCTAAGTTTTATGGTGTAAGGTTCATGAATATTGATCACTGGGAATTCGATCCTCAAAAAAATGACCAGGTCCATTGAGCTGGTCAAAGGGGTGTTTGCCACAGACAGTAAATTTACGTTGTCCCCCTTTAGACTAAACCTAAGAGGGGTGTCAGCCTGCACCAGGCCAGGATCCCTGGTCAAGGCCCAAGTTGTTATTCTTAGGGTCCTAAATTAACACCATAACTTTGAATGCATGTTTTCCTTTTACCATGTTATCTGGAAGATATGTGTATGTGGGCTGGAATTGTTGACCCCCCTTTGGTGTATAGGCCCCCAGGTACTTCTCATACCTGGCTAGGCCTTATCACAGGGCAGTTTAAGGCTGGGCCATAAACTTGGAATGTGAGCCCTAGCATGCGTGTGTCTGATCCTAAACCCCGGACACATTCGCATTCAGACTGCTATAAGGGCTTTGCACGAGTCGATGCATACGCAATGCAAGCTGTGTACTGACTATACTTGCGCACGTGGTTTACGTTTTATCTGGAGGACTAAAGGTCATGTCTACCAGGGGGCAGTGCGAGAGAACCGTCTTAGTTGGCGCCTTCATTTCCGGTGTCATGTATTTGTATGAGGTTGTGATAGGAAATGATGTACGCTCGCCCCTTCCACAGCAATGGAGTAGCTAATTTTGTAATGCTGCTGCAGCATTCTCTATATTCTACCCACTGTTCCACATCGCATTGGTACTTCACTCTGCCACATATCACTTTACTACCCCACGTTGAATGTTGGATTGTATGTTGTTAGATATCTCGTAGTAGTTAGTCTTTCATAATTTGGCTGCACAATATTGGAGAAAATGCATTTCTGCAATAATCATTGCAGTATTTATAAATAAAAAATAGTTCAACATAAATCAGTTTCTGACAAACGTCTATTTATGAGTGATTTAAACAACATGGATGAAATTATCAGGATCGGCTCGGAGAGTGCATGCAGAGCAGTTACAAAAGTAATGCCAGTGGACTTTAAAGTAATGATAAACATATACCAGATAATCTGGAAAATAAATAAATAAAATTGCACAGCTTGCTAAGTTTTGTTTCTTATAGCAATATAAATGTTGTAGCAAATGGTAAACCACATGGCGAATTTTATCACCAGGATTAATAAATACCAAAACTATTTAAAAATAACGTTGCTTATGAAAATAGGCAAGTAAGAATTTCATTTTAGAATTTCATTGTGCTTTGTACACATGATATTGCTTTCTTAGAAATTTTACCTGCCATAAAATTTTTAAGACACTGTACACAGAGGGACAGAATTGTGCTAGAAATATTTTCTCTCTTGCCTCTGAAAATATGCACTTCTTCCAGCCACTCATTCTTTAAAAAATGAGATGCTACATCAATATTAACTGTACCGTGTATAAACACATAGTCTGCTCACAAAAGATGACCATACTGCTACCCTAGTGTAGTGGAATCAATGCAGCAAACACGTGGGGGGCATGATGCGTATGTGTTGTGAGCGTCAAGTATAAATCGGCCCTAGGAACATGGTCATACGTGTTCCAGACCACCTCCGATTGTGGTCTGAGCAATCAGATTTCAAAGCATCCTCGATGTGTTTTGGGTGCGTTCACACCCGTAATTAGTGCTGCCCACTTGCGATCGGATCACCCAGGACACGTCACTACAAGGTGTGAACAGGGCCTTAGATTTAGCCTAGACTGCCTTAAATATTAAAAAAAGTTAGTGACAGATCACGTCTTGTGTTCACATGTAGTCAGCCAACAGTGTGTCAGATAGGTGGCAGGCATGGTCACACAACAGACGAATAAAAAAATGTGAGATTTTATGATTTACGTCTGTTTTTGACCGTCAAAGTTTATTTACTTTACCTGCAAAAAATGGAAGTGGATTTACAGTTGGGGGAATTAAATTTAGCAAAAGCTAATTGTTCCACTAACAGTTTTCAAAGTCAGCAGAAATGTTAATCCGCTAATGAAAAAGTTAACTTTCCTAATTAGCGGTTTAGCAGAACCCCGCCCACCACTGGCAATAAGCAAGCAACACACGTTTTACCTGTCTTGCTACAACATACAGAGAAAGCAGTCCCTTTCTGTCCAACCTTCTCAATGCAGTTTGTAAATAAATTTCCTGTGTGCTGTCTGATCTCAGAAAAAAACACACAACAAAAGTAAAATGTGGACTTTTGTTGAAGGGTCAGAGTTAGCCAGATACGTGCAGCATCCAATCACTCCACTGCCTTCACAGTGAATAGTGGCAATGCTGGGGGGGTGCAATTCCACAGCACCCATGCAAAACCCCTTTATTTTTCATGCTTAGTTTTGCTTCGTTCTTTTCATGGCACAAGAACTTTGTTTGTTAACAAGGTTAAAAAATTTCTATTAAGAAACAGACTGAATGAAAAAGTACCTTCAAAGGATGCATGGCCATGCCAAAGCACTAAATTTATTTTAGACTTCCATCCTTGTCCTTATATTTCAATCAAAATGCAAAGTTGCAATAATTTGCAGAATACAAGTCTGGCAACATATTTCTTTTTGCTTCTACTGCTACAAATGTGGTAAAAATCTGACTCTTCTAATGCAGTAAAGAAAGCAGAATTTAAGAAGACCAAACAGTGTTACAAAGTGATGGTCAAAAGGCCACAAGGCTCTGTGTCAGGGTCTGTACTGTCCAACCCTGCCCTTCATGTCCCTTCCCCATTTGGACAGCAGGCGTTGATGGCCATCCTGTTCACCACCCTGTAGCTTGTCCTTCAAGTCCTTAGTGTGTTTTCCTTGTTCCCTAGAGTGCTGTATAGCTGAGTGGGTTGAGCATGTGGTACCAAGACTATAACCCTGCACTCATGGGTTTGAGGTCAGTCTCAGTTTTGTTCTGTTTATAAGGTTTTTTTGTTTTCTAGTGTCTTACTTGGTATATTTTCTTATTTTTAGGCTTTCTCTGTTTTGCTGTTTCATTATTTGTCTGTATTCTAATGGTCCTAATCTCCCTGTTACCCTAGCGTTTGCTATGTATGCTTAGTCTTCAGTGCTTGTAATGTCCCTTAGTTCTGTGTTCATTTAGTGTTACTGCTTCCACCTGTTTCTTGTTGTCCCTGTACCTCCCTTGATTGATCAATTGATGAGTTACACCTGTCCCTTGGTTTCCCTGGTTTTTTGTGTGTATTTAAGTTCCTGCCTTAGTTCATTTCTCCAGTGGGTCATTGTGTTATAATGTGTGTTGTTATGTTGGGTCCTTGCCCACTTATGCTGCCTGTGTTGCTTGTTTCACTAGTTGTTTCCCTTTGATATTTTTTGGTAAGTTTGGTAGGTAGTTATTTTTTGTTTTGCTCATTTGCTTTTGACCCCATGTGGGCTTTTTGTTTTGTAGTTTACCCAGTATGTTCAGTTTCCCCAATAAACCCCTCTGTTTTCTTGCCGCAAAGTGGATTGTCACCTTCTTTCCGCCTATGCCATGACACACTGTCCTTTTTGTCTGCAGTATATAGTTCTTACAAATGGTTCTAGTACCCAAATCCCTCTGGCTCAGTACACGCTTGGATTCCTAGCTCACTTTTCATCATCATAGTCTTGTTTTCCACATGCTTTAACCATAGACCATCCTGATTCATTTCTGGCTCACCTGAGCCTGATATTGGACAGAGAGGTTTCCCTCCTCTGGGTTCTGCATGGATGGCCCACAGAAATTGACTAATTGTGCCTGAAGGAAAGGCATTCTCTCTCGGAAAGGAATATCAGCAGTGCAGTGCAATAGGCCAGTGATGCTCTCTACAGAGCTGATAAAAGCAAATAATTTCTGTTGGTGAACAGAAATAGTGCAAGTGCATTCCATTGTTCATCAATTTTGGAGACATATCCTGAAGTATTTTGTGCTCCTTTGTGAAATTTGGCTACCATTTCCATTAGAATTGTTTCCTCGTACACCTGAAACGAAAGATTTGGATATCCTTTCTCTGTGTTAATAGGGTCTAGCCCTTGCCAGACTAGCAGTTCATCTTGGGAACATGAGTTTCATTATATCCATCAAGTATCCATATTGATTATTACATTGAAGAATTGGTGTCATTTTGCTAATTCTTCTCCCCAAGCCAGTTATTGTCTTTTTAATTACAAAGCATGTGTGTTAATATAGGAAAACACAACTTAATGTGTCAAGTTCTGGAAACAAATGTACAATTTTTAAAAATCATTATTTTATTCATCCATTCATATTCTAACCATTTATTCTGGTGTGGGATGGTTGGGGGCATGAAGCCTATCCAAGAGACAGGACACACGGGTGGGCTACACCGCTGACAGGCAAATACAAGATAGGCACTAACTACAGGCAATTTAGTGGTGCTAATTAGCCTAACTGCATGTCTTTGGAGTACACACAAACAGAGTGGAGGCAAGGTTCAAAGCCCCAGTTCTGCAGGTGTGAGGCAAACTTATTTATGTATTATGTTCATATACTAAGTCTAAGAGAGAAGATATAGACATTGACGGCTCTTTTATTATTTATAGCCAATCATTCCAATATTGCTTCTGTGCCTGAAAATTAACCTTATTCTTCACAGTGTGTGATCACTGTTATATTCATATAATATGGCATAGAAAAGCCACATCAACTCCTCCCTCCTACACACTCACACACACACACGTTTGTATTCATAGTTTCACTCCATTAATTTCTATGGGCAAAACCATAATTCCAGCCCTAACAAGACACAAGGATTCTGGCATTTTTAGTTTTTTAATTGCAGTCACATTTTTTTATAAAACTGAGTTTCTCCTTGTGAGGACCAAAAACGTGGTCCCCACAGCATCAAAATAACAAGTTTTTATCACATTGTGGGGACATTTTGTCCACCCAAATGTAATATGCACGAGTGCACACACACACACACTGGGCAAAGTGCGATATAACAGAGCTCATTTCACTTCCAGGCAGACAGGAACATAAATGATCACACGTTCTAAGTGAGTGACATCAGTGAGGTTCATGTCTTATCGTAGCTCTGTCAAATTAAATTGCAAGTTGTTCTGTGTCATTCTGAATGTAACTTAATTAATGTCTCACATGGTGTCATATGTCATCCTTCTAGACTGATTATATGTATTATATTAATGACAATGTTATAGACAGCTCTTAAAGACTTCTAATTTGTACTCTAAGTAATTTAAGAATTCTCACTAGCCAAAAATCTTGAGAAAAGCAACAAAATGTGTTTCCAACGATACAATTCTGCATGTGTCATATAGCATTGACTAAAGCATGGAATTCTATGCTAATGAGTTCTTAACTTTATTGATGTCCTTTATTGATTAAACTTATGCTCTCACAGTCTGGATCTGTAAGACAATTTAATGGAGTGGGCAGTCATTTGCTGAGTTCTGTTTTACTTTAAATTTTCATTGTATAACATGGATTTGCTTTCAAGAAAGAAAAATAAAAAGGTTCATAGTGGTTTTTGTCATTACAGTTCCTGGGATATGAGCTATGAATCCCTTGCCTTGACTATGTGCAGTTTGCATTCCCATTCTGCTTCTATTATTTTACTCCAGCCACTTCCTCCAAGAGTTTAAATACATTCATCTGAGGCAGACTGCTGTCTCTAAACTGCCCTTTTGTATGTATGTGTGTGTGTGTGTGTGTGTGTGTGTGTGTGTGTGTGTGTGTGTGTGTGTGTGTGTGTGTGTGTGTGTGTGTATGTGTGTGTGTGTGTGTGCATACACCCTGTATTGTGACCTATCTCGGCTCCAGACTCACTGTAAGACTGGATAACTGTTCGTTGCGAAAATAAAAGAATGATCATAACACAAAATGTTGACATAATGAAAAGCTGAATTTACTGTGAAAAATGAATCAGTCAAAGCAGGTACTCCTTTGGTCATACTGTATTATTAATCATCTACTGTCTTTTGGCACAATGCACAATAAAGTTGAATTTGAACAGCAGTATAATGGATGCAGAGAAGGTGGTGATTGGCAGAAAATGGGTTCTCCCAGTGAGCACCTGACAAAAAAATGACTTCATCAACGATTATGGTGAGCTTGCAGGAATCAATTTTTCAATCAGCTGAAAAGAGTAAACTTTTAACCTTTGTTTCAGTCACAAAATAATAACACCAGAACAACACAACCACATTTAACAGAAAACAAATCAATTCTAATGGATTACAATTTGTTTTCTAGCAGAATAGCAATTTCGATATTCACAGTTCTCAAATAATTTATTGTGACTCTAAAGTTGCTTTGCATGTCACCTTGTAATTTTTGTCAAAAAGACTTATGGGGCCATCTTTTAAGTAACAGAGAAATTTATGTAAATATTTGTTTAAGAATAAGTAGCTAAAATGATCAGAATAATTTCAAAGTGAAACATGCATCTTGTAAAAGTAATACCTGCATTTCTCATTTGTAGGTGAGGATGACATTTATATGAGTAATAAATTCAAGGACAAATGCTAACAATGTGATTGATGCTTGCTGCTCTACCCTTGGAGTAATGAACAGAGATCATTCGGGTAATGTAAATGAGCAGACGGTGAAGGTGCAGACAGGAATGGAAAGGGCTGGACATGTGCCGCCTAAAGAGAGGGAACAATCACAGAACATGTCCTGGGGAGAAAGCTGGGCCCCTCTTCAGCAAGAACTTGTCTTTACAGCAGACCTCTCAAAGAGATACTGGATCCTGAGTAAATTGCTCAATGCTCATCATCAACAGCCTCATTAAAGTCACTTGTCTTGTAAGTGGTGTAACAACGCATTATGTAATCTTCTAATTGTATCGGGCTGTTCTAACTGTACTGAGTAAGATGGATCAAATGCCTCAATAAAATTTATCCAGAAAAAAATCAGCATACTTTCTGAATCAAAATGCTCAGTGACTAGATGTCATTGGCCAGTGTCTAGATGTCATTTACATGAAATACTATAGTTCATCACTTGTATGAATTTTTAATAACTGGTATTTAAAAAAAGAGCCTGGGATATATTCTCTATTCAATCAAGTAAGAAAAATACAACAAGTAAATAATTTTCTTTCTTTTCTTTTAAAATTATGTCTATCCTATTTAAGAGAAGCATGGATCCAAAAATGAATTCAATATTGTGTGTGGCGGCACAGGAGGGAGACTTACAGGGAAATACCCCCAGGGGAGTAGCATTTATTCAGGGATGGGGAAATAGGGTTGAGGGCAATGCGGAGTTGTGGTTGCCCAGCCAGGGGGAAGTATTTCTTTTCCTGAGCAATTGGGCACAGCACTTTCCTCACTAGTCAGAGTGTCAGGAGGCAGCAATCCCTTCAAGGCAGTTGTCTTTCAGCTATCTAATGACAAGGATGGAGAACCTTTGCGTGGGGCACTTACCATTCACTCTTCCCCTTTCCTACCCATGATGTGGGGTTTTAAGCAACATTGGTGCAGCCCCCTCACAAGGGTGATTAGCAGGCCCCAGCTGCCTCCTGTCTGTATTCCTCAAGAACGGATCTGTGCCTGTCTATAGGGAAGCTGTGTCCACCCATGTGGTCCGGAATGTTGATCGCAGGGGTGCACTTGGACCAATAATGGACTAATTGCAAAGCTCAATCAGTGGTGGTTCTAGCGTGTATGGCACCCTGGGCAAATACAAACCCCATACTACACCTCCCCCCACCAAAAAAGGCACACTCCTGAACTAACCATATTTTTTATTAAGACATTCAAATGTGTGAATATAGCAAAAATTAATTAAATAGACTGGAAAAAAACTGATTCAAATAAATTACGCATCTTTGCAAATTTCAAAACATCTTTAATAAATCACTTCTTGCACAATGTATTTTTCCCGAATTTGCGCGGAACAGTGGCAGATCTAGAAAGTTTTATTTGGGGTAGCAAGAGAATGCATATGACTCATTATATCACAAAAAATAGAAAATATCGACAATATCTACATACAGTGGGGCAAAAAAGTATTTAGTCAGCCACCAATTGTGCAAGTTCTCCCACTTAAAAAGATGAGAGAGGCCTGTAATTTTCATCAGAGGTATACCTCAACTATGAGAGACAAAATGAGAAAAAAAATCCAGAAAATCGCATTGTCTGATTTTTAAAGAATTTATTTGCAAATTATGGTGGAAAATAAGTTTTCGGTCAATAACAAAAGTTCATCTCAATACTTTGTTATATACCCTTTGTTGGCAATGACAGAGGTCAATTTTTTTCTGTAAGTCTTCAGAAGGTTTTCACACACTGTTGCTGGTATTTTGGCCCATTCCTCCATGCAGATCTCCTCTAGAGCAGTGATGTTTTGGGGCTGTCGCTGGGCAACACGGACTTTCAACTCCCTCCAAAGATTTTCTATGGGGTTGAGATCTGGAGACTGGCTAGGCCACTCCAGGACCTTCTTACGAAGCCACTCCTTCGTTACCCGGGCGGTGTGTTTGGGATCATTGTCATGCTGAAAGACCCAATGGGTCAGCAGTGGTGGCCAGCCACTACTCACTCCCTCCTGGCTGCCAGCTTGCCTCCTCCCTCCTGCTCCATATGCAACAGGAGGCTCTCCCTGCTGCCTCCCCCAGTCTTCATACCGCCTTCTTCCTCTCACTTCCTGTCAATCCCACCGCTGTCAGCAACTTCCAGGCTGATTGGGCTGGGAAGCCTCTACACCCTACCTCAGTTGGGTACAACCATGTCTGCCATCCCTTGTCCTTCCAGTCCTGCACCAGATCTCTATAGCGCTCGGATTTCCTCTTGAATTCCTCTTCACAACCCTCCTCCCATGGCACAGTGAGCTCCACAAGGATGATCTTTTTCCCTTCAGTGGAGAACAGGACTGCGTCTGGCCATAAGATTGTGTGGATGACATCCAGGAACTGGAGCCTTCTCTTCAGGTCTACCCTTAGGTCCCACACTTGGGCTGACTGCAGGAGGCTTGCCCTGATGTTAGTGGGTCTTGCCGGCTTTGCTCCCTCCTTGACAAATGTGATGGGAAGTGGTGGCCTGCCTGTGGGTTGGCGTTTTTGGGTTCTTGCCTGCTCTAAAAAATCAGCGAGCACGGCTAACACTTTGTCATGGTGCCACGTATATCTGCCTTGGTACAGAGCGATCTTGTATCCTGACAGGATGTGTGCCATGGTCCCGTTTTACCCACAGAGCTTGCACATTGGGTCGTTTCTCATGCCCCATTTGTGCAAGTTCACAGGGGTTGGTAGGGTGTCGTAAATGGCCCTCAGCAAGAAGGAGATCCGGAATGGATCGAGTCTCCATAGGTCTGCCCATGTCAGCTTCCTCTTTGGGAGTTCCCACCTTGTCCAGGCTCCCTGGGAACCTAACTCCACCGCTCTCGCCTTCCTCCCCTCCTCCTCTAGATTTCTTATTTCTGCCTGGACCATGGTTCTTCTCTCCCTTGGATTGGCTTTTCCCTACTTTTGAAAGTGGGTCATCCCCAGACCTTGCCTGCCAGTGCAGGGTGCTCCAATGATGTCTTTGAGCTGGAGATTTCCTTCCACTTGGGCCAATGCTATAGAGGCCTCCCACTTCCATCCTGATCTGGTCTTTAACCCTGCTTCCTGGACCTTGACCCTGTCTCTTGAGTCCCTGAGGGTCATGGCAACCCTACACTTTGCCACTCTGAATTCCTCAACGAGGGATGGCAGAGGCAATTGTAGCTGCCCAGATCTGATGTACACCCCAACCGATGTGGAGCTTGGAGGGACTCCAAGCCACCGCCTGAGGTGCTTGTTGATACTTCGCTCCACTCTTGTTGTTCGCTCACACTGTTGTTAATGGGACTTCGTACACCGTAATCAGCCACACCAGTCTGAGTAGCAGGCCATGTTGGTATAGCCATGCCTTAAACTTTCCAGGGAGTCCGGATTTCTCAATGTTCTTCAGCCATCCTTCCACTTGCTTCTCAGTGCTGTGGACATTATTTCTGTCCTTCAGTAACTCATCATACCACTTCCCCAGACACTTTATGGGATTATCCTTGATGGATGGAATGACCTCATCTTGTATGAGCAGATTAAACCTGTCTGTAATATTACCTTTCCTGATAATCATACTCTTTGACTTTCTTGGCTTAAATGTCATCCTAGCCCAGGTTGCCACCTCATCAAGCTTGGTTAAAACCCATCTTGCCTGCACATGGGAGGATGTTGTGATTGTAAGATCATCCATGAAGCCCCTTATTGCCGGTTGTTGGGCACCAGAGTCCATAATATAGACATATTTTAACTTATCCTACAGCACTGAAAATTGCCCTTAGCCTACTGAGTTATGGACCTATTCAGTACAATCACAGAAAACATATATGATGTGACTTTAATGAATGTTAACCAAACCAATAATGTGTTAGCTTGTAATAATTTTGCTGTAGGCTACACACATTTTGTGCTAATTTTACACTCGATAATCAGTAAATTATCCAACTCCAAGCACCGTCAATCAAAGGTTAAGAATAAATCACTTCACCTTGGTGGTGTGCAAACAGATTTTATGTTAATGAATTCACAGAACCCAGACCCAAATTATGTCCTTAAATTTATATATATATTGTGGCTTATTTGGTAACATTTTTTAGTTTTACTAATTGCATTAGTATTGTACAAAGCTAGAGGTGCACTACATGATTGAGTCCCCGCCCCCCACTCCAGTGGGGAGATCTGAGGTCAATCTTCCCCCGCCCCCTCTCCATCTCTCCCAACTCTGAATGTGTTCAGACAGAAGCTCACAAACAAGAATTAAGGCACTCACCCACACGACGACATGATATCATTGAGTTGAAGCATAAATGAGCAAAATCAAAGACGATTGCGCAAATGTACCATTCCGTTTTGGTTTTTTTTGCTTTTTTTTGTGATCATCCAGTGATGCCTCTGGTAGGATGCTGTCCTGGCTGGCTGCCCTTGTCGCCCACGCCCAAATCTCAATGATAAAGCTCAATGATAGAAGTTACATTCCAAGCAAAGTTGAATTAAACCCTTTTGAATTCCAAGCACACAAACAATTCCACTGGGTAAACAATTCCTCTAACCTATAAAAATGTAAATGTTATGATCACTGGATATTAATTATAGATTAAATTAATTAAAATAAATGAACTTCACAAGTGGACACTGAACACTTTTACTAAAAGAGTGGTTATAAAAACTTGTAGTCTGCTGTTTTCCAAGTAAAACAAAGGAAAATTGTAAGAAATAAGAAATGAATATATGTAGATTTCTGACTACAAGCAACCTCAGTGGCAATATCAGGTCACTGTAGCTGTATCGATTACACTGAGTGGATCCAAGTGCAGAGATGGTTGTTTAATGCGAAAACACAAAACATGGTTCAAAGCAGCCAAAAGTAAACAGGGAAGCAGGAGATTGAAACAAGCCTGAAAATAGGATCCCAGAGCCAAAATGCAGGCACAATCAGAAGGTCGGTAATGGGAAGGCAATCAGCGGGGTAACCAAATCCAGGGAAACAAACAGGCAAGAACCAGAGGAACTGAAAACACATGTCATGCATGGCACAAGAATTATGATCATAGAAACACTCAGTAAGTTGGAGGGGCTTAGCACTTGAGCTAGTTAAGTGTATGATTTAACACTAACACACGTGCCTATGCATGTGCACATCATGCTATATTAAATATTAACATGTCAGCTTGTTAAATATGATCTACCTAGCTTCAAGTCAGTTATTTATGTAAGGGGTCTTATAATATAGCAAGATCTTATAATATAACAAACAGGCTACGTTAACATGATCAAACTAGCATCTGTACGTACAGGTTATTATGCTACACTGTGTTTTAAGCAGTTAGAAAATCAAGCATACTGTGCTACAGTTTTATCCTGTTTATTGGGCAGATGAACATAAGAAGCTACAGTAACCTTCATGAATTATTATATCGTCCATTCGCCATTTTTTTTACAGTAATGAGTGGTGATGAGTTTGAGCATGGAAGAAGGACGTTTTACAGTTTTACTTGCTTGCCTGTTTTTCTGATTCATCAGTGCAGCGCCCTTTCAAATTCCATATGACGAATTGTGTACATTCGGATTCACCTCTCCCCCATAGCCCTGGGGGTAGATTAACCTTTTATAAGTTTAATAAAATTTACTATTGTTCTCCTTTTAACTGAATGAATCAGAGCAATCTTAATGCAACACTTCGGAATATTAGGATATGTGCTGGAGTAAAGTGAGGAAAATTAATTAAAATTAAAAGAGTAACAATTTAAATATTTTTGAGATAAATGTTGGAGCAATTAAGCTTCCATACTATTGGTTGGTGTCATATACCCACCCCATTCTGACATAGGAGTTGCGTTGGACTGCCTCTAACGTTATGGTCATGCTCCACGTTTTGGTCATACTGGATAATGTTGGCTCAACATTTGGGCACATAGCTATCATGGACAAATGTGGAACAGTCCATTTGTGTGAGTACTTCTGAGTAGAGCATAAAAAGATCTCCAAAATCTTCACTCACACAGGGCACTAAAAATATATGTAAATATTTTTAAAAAAATATTTAATTTTATGTGAAACATATGGTAGACATATATGTCAAATATAGGTTTAGACATACTACAGTGGAATCCACTTATAGTGATCATGTCTGAGCAAAGTTAATCACCATAAGCAGAGGATCAGTATGACCGATTTTTTTCTTTTTCTTTGTCTTAGGCACATTGCTATCTAATTGACATTTGTATATTGATTAAATGAATATGAGGTAAAAAATTTTAGTGATTTACTATTTACTAAATTTTATTGGCACTTTCAAAATGTAGCACAGATGTTTCAAACACTTAAATTATTGTACAAAGTAAATTACTGAACTGTACATAATTCAAATATGCTATGACATAGTATTGTGCTATACTGTAGGATCACACACGCACATGCTAGGGCTAACATTCCGAGTTTTTATGGCCAGAGCCTTAAAAGCCAGAGCCGCGATAAGGCCTAGCCTGGTACGAGAGGTACTTGGGGGCCTATACACCAAAGGGGGTCAACAATTCCAACCCACATACACATATCTTCCCTTTTAACATGGTAAAAAGAAAATGTGTATTCAGAGTTTATGGTGTTAATTTAGGACCCTAAGAATAACAACTTGGGCCTTGACCAGGGATCCTGGCCTTGTGCAGGCTGACACCCCTCTTAGGTTTAGTCTAAAGGGGGGTGAACACTTAGGGACTGATAATGATAAAACCATGAGTGCTGGTGTCTCAAGGATTCAGACAACCCCCCCCCCCCCTTTTTGTTACCTTTCATTTCTCTCTCTCTCTCTCTCTCTCTCTCTCTCTCTCACACACACACATGTAGGATCACACACTCGCATGCTAGGGCTAACATTCCGAGGTTTTATAGCCAAAGCCCTAAAAGCCCTGCAATAAGGCCTAGCCTGGTACGAGAGGTACATGGG
>JAAGVU020000001.1:38416974-38438704 GCA_011763525.2 Mormyrus iriodes
TAATGGCTCCAACAAAAAATCGGTCGAGTCTAACTGAGGACATGTAACAGGCGCCGTGGTAAGGGCACCTGCCTCAAGGCGAACTAGCGACTTCTCTTGGACTTTGACTTTAAAAGGTGTCGGGGAATTGAGGATAGCCCTGATCCTCTCACAATGTCATAACGCACGCAGTGCTGTCGGACCTGCCGACTCCACTGAAGGAGACTGAAAGAGCTGGGAACCATGCCACTCAAAAAAAACCTGATAACACTCACCCAATACGTTCATCCTCAATATGCCTGTCGCTCATACAGTAGCTTACGGCTTTGGAGGATCACACTCTCGTGATCCAGGAGTTATGGTCTACAAAAAAAAAACATCCACACGTGGAAAGTCAAGTAGCCCCTACAAAAAATATCACAACCAATCAACACCTGCAAGCAGCACCCTCACAAAACACACTTAACAATACAATACAATACTAAAACCAAGGAGATCAGCAACTAGCAACACAGCCGTACTGACATCAATCCAGTTTACCACATCCTCGCCACGCCGCTCCAAAACACACGCCAGCTAGCAGCAGGGAGAGCTCACCGTCCCTGACCCCGGGTGCCCTCTCACATGTCAATCATAGGTGAATGTATCAGGCAGGTGGTAGGAAAAAATGCTGTTTTTACATTTAAAGCTTACTAACAGCTATAATATTCCCTAAATCCCTATATTTTTGACAAAATGTGATTTGTAAAAAAATTCACAAATATATTTGCATGCATATTATCATTTTATTTACATCTAACAGGCCACATGCCATGACAATATATGGGCTACGTCACAGACCAGAGGCCAAAACACCCAATTAAGTGACCCACAGGGACGGAACCAGGCTCATAGTGACTAAATGGGGTCAGTCAGTCATAGGTAAGTGAGTGTATCAGGCACACAGCAATGAAAAATTCTTTATTTGCCATTTGTACAAGGACGAATACAGGTACATTGGAATTCCTCTCTTTGCCTATCCCATGCTCTCCATAGTTTGCGGGTTACAGCACAAGGTCAGCCAATGTGCAGTGCCTCCGTTGTCACTTGGCTTTTTTTCTTTCATTTCTTTCTCTTTTCTTTTCCCTGTTTTTGTATTGTTCTCTCTTAATGATGTTGTAATTATAATAACACACCTGCATGTAAAGTGCCTTGGGGCGACTGCTGTGAAAGGCGCTACACAAAAATAAATTGAATTGAATTGGAGCTAGGGGTTAAGGGCCTTGCTCAATAGCCCATGGATATGTGACGGCGTCTACTCGTCAACAGACATCCACAATACACTTGTGGATATCTGCAATTGCATTGGTTCTAGCTATAATTCTAATTATAGATATCTGAAGTGGCATTTTTACTAGCCATAATATGAATTGTGGATATCCCTAATTACATTTTTACTAGTTCAGTCAACAATGAATTCATGGATATTCAACATTAACTTATGGATATCTGGAATGGTTTTAAATTCTGGATATCTGAAATTACAATTATGACTAGTAACAATTGGATTACAGATATCTGAAATTGGAGGGTTTTTTGATATCCACATTCTGGGTATCTAAAATGTAATTATAGATGTCTGAAATTGAAAGCCCAATAGGCAAGAATAGCAAATGTGATGTAATTTGTCCTAGGAAATGTGACATTGTGGATATCTGAAATGACAATTGTGGATAGGAAGAATGTCATTGTGGATATCTGAAATGACCTTTGACTAGGAAGAATTGAATTAGAGATATCTGCAATACATATCCAGTCTAGCTATTAAATGACAAAATGGTCACTTTCAGGGGGCAGGGACCAGAACAGGGGGCAGGGACCAGAAAAGAAGAGGGAAACCGGAAGGCAGAGGGCAAAAAGGAGCTTGCTTGGGTGACAGGCATGGGAATCAAGGAGGAAGGGGCCGGGTAGGAACGGTGCTGGGGGCTGACGAGGAGGTCACAGAACTGGAACTGGAGGGCGACAAGGGAGCTGCGGAGCAGGCATTAGGGGGGCGGCAAGGAGACCGCAGGACTGGAACTGGAGGGCGATGAGGAGACCGCAGGACTGGAACTGGAGGGCGATGAGGAGACCACGGGACTGGAACTAGGGGGCGACAAGGAGACTAAGGTACCCCTCGGCAGGGCGCGGAGGCTTTGGGGGGCTCAGAAGTGGATGGTTTCTTCCTCGTCTTCTTATCCTTGGAAAGGGGCCCCCGCATGGCCTTAGCGGAGGGCATGGAGAACCTCCTGTTCCTCTATACCTCAAGGCCGGACTCTGGGGCATCAAAGTTTATCCCCAGCAGCCTGAGGACCTCCCAGGCATAGCTGTCATCCCCCCTGGGCAGTATGGGAGTCTGCCACGGAGGACACCTGGGTGGTTTGGGAACCACCAGAGCCTTTCAGCCCTTCTTGAGCACCGCGGAGATCCGGGGAATCGCATCCTCTAGGGCTCTAGAACAATTGCGGGCCAAGTGGGTCCCAGTCCAGGGGTTTGGGGCATCAAGGTTCCTGAAAGGGGGGCATCAACGGGAGAAGGGCTACGGGAGGTGTGCCGGGCTGAACGGCTTGCTCCCGACTGGAACTCAAGGACTGGGGTTCCTCCAGGTCACTATTACTCCAGGGGTCGAACAGTGGTTTCTCCAGGTGTCCGTGGGGTGTCCAGGCAAGGGGCTGGGGTCTCAGCATACACGGGCCTTGATCCCAGCGCTACTGGATGAGCAGCGGGTGGACAGGGGTGTCTGAGAGTCTGGGGTTCGTCTTTTGTGTGGGTCGGTCATTCTGTCACGACGGCGGGGCTGACGGCAAGGCATGACGCAGGCAGGCAAGAAGGCAGATGATCCACGCAGAACTCACAAGACCACAGTGGGGTTTATTTGCAGGATAGACACACGAGGAGCAAAAATCTCTTGGATGGAAACCAGTTTCTCAGTAATGCCACACAAAGGAAAAAAAAAATTTATTTTACATATACACGCAATTCATGCTACCGTGAAGTGTAAAAAGATTGATTTAACTGTTAGCTCAGTATCAGTTTAGCTTTAGCAAACTAGACAGCTCAGTTATATGTTGTGTTATGTGATGTGTGTTTTTGAGGCATAATGTAGTAATTAGTACTGCACATGACAATCATTATTACATTTAAAAAAATTATAAAATCTTTTAGATAGACATATCCCTTTGTGATTCCAGTTCACAGCCAGTCATAGAGGAATGCAACACTTGTTCCAAAAGACTTTTTTCACTGCTCTCTTTGCCCGCACTTAAAGCCAGCAAAGGAGGCAAAGATTGAGAGGCATATACATGCCCATATGAAGAATGCTACTCAGTTCAAAGGTATGAACATTCCATTTCCATTGCAGTAATCTCCCCTGTCATTTAAAATCACAAATATTTTAACTTAGTGTACAAGTTAGTGACCTCAATTTCTCATGTAATTAGAACCCTGTACATCGCACTGTGAGCATGTGAAGCACCTTTTGTGTTAACCTATTGGCCATATTATGTGTAGTGCTGTTAGAAATTCACTGGATAGCAGTGTCTACAAATATGCTTCTTACAATAACTTTGTGTGTTTCAAATTAACAGGAAGTTTGCAGTGACCATAATTATTGAAAAATGGTCTGAGATATATGGCTTTGACTTGGAGGTATGTGTACTAACATGTATTCACACATGATCTAACGCAAAGCGCAACTAACATTTATGGGCATGTCCAAATCCATTTTGACGGCAGAAAAACCAGAATTTGCGCCAGTGCAAGGTACAAAAAGGATCTCCTACCTAATAATTGTCCTAATTTTCAGAGGTGTGTTTTGGGCGTAACACGCGATGAACCAATTGGAATGGCACGTCACCTCATCATTAACTGGCAACGGTGCATGAGCTAAGGCGGATTGCTATTTTAACGCCATATTTACCTGGCAAACCAGATCGGTTTTCAGGCAAGGAAACGGATGTGCTCATGCGTGAGGTGCAAATACATGAGTTTATGGGAGCACTGCTGTTCCACCAGCCTTTCTAGGGGAAGCAGGCATGGGATGAGGTAGCAGTGAGTGTGTCCTCATTTTCTGGCATCACCAGATCATCCACACAGTCCAATAAGCAATATAATGATGGCAGAAGATAAGGGAAACAGAAGCTCCCTACTGAACAAGCACCGGTGGCTGGAAACGGGAACTTAATTATGCTTGTGTGTGGGTTTTTTTTTTTTTTACTTGTCTCTTCAGTTCGCAAAACATAAATAAAAATCTTTGATCAAAGAAAACACAACCTACAGTTTTTAAGGTGTTTATAATGTTCAAATTTTAATGGTAGTATGGCTGTCATTTTTCTAAACCTCAATTTAAATTCCAGCTATAGACCATTTAGCTCTTCGACCAGTTGATCCCTCCTTGCCCATTCTACACTCCTTTGTTGGCATTAGCACATGCAGTTCAGCATATCGCCTTCTAAAATCCTCTAATGTGTCCTAATTTATATCCCACAGACACCCATCATGCATGGCAATGTTACGCAACATACAACAAACTTCTAATAATGATAGATACTTTTATTGATCCCCATGGGAAAGTTCTCTTTATGCCTCCCCCAACTTGCTCTCTGTAGGTTAAAGTAAACTGACTGTGAAGGGTAGCCACCCAAACCTGCACCCAGGGAGCTGGGGGTTAAGGGCTTTGCTCAAGGAGCTGTAGATGTGCCAAGGCCAGGCTCAAACCGGTGACCTTCCGCTCACCGGCGCAAAGGCTTAGGCCACTGAGCCACATGCTGCCCTCAAGGGCTGCCTTGTGCTGTTCCACCTGACTTATCTAAATATGTGTAACGCATTTTCAGCAATTTAAATGTTCTTTCAATACATGCTTAATTATGATAATGAACTTGAGTGATTTTTAATGATAGGATTTGTTCTTTATTTATTATTCTTATGTGCCCCAGTCTAGGGGTTTGGGGCCTAACAGAATTCAAATGTGAGAGTGGGGAAAACAAAAACATGGGAACCCAGGAATTAGGGTACAAGCAGAGTGTGTATTTACAAAGTGGCTCACCTAGGGGTATATACAAACTTCAGGAATGACCCAGACCAATACAACAAATAAAACAATCTTATGCACTGAAAGCCAGCCAACTTCCCTACAAGAAAATAAATCGAAACGAGGCAATCGCTTATCCAAACTCCCTAACCAAATATACAGAAAATCAGGTCAACACAAAACGGCAGTCACTCCTTACAGTACACACAGTATTAATAAAGATAATTGAGGTGTCAGAACCATGGGCTTAATTGTAGTGAAGGGCTCAAGCAATGGGGTCGGCAATCAGGGAGGCTTAGGAAGTGAAATAGTGACAGTACCAGGGGCAAGACAAAAATCAGAGAGAAAGTCAGCTGGTAGCCCTGGTGCCGTTGATCCTTTTTTGTGTAGCAGCTGAGAGGGGCGACTTCCATCGAGGGAGGTCCGGGGGGGGATGTTTGGGTGGAGTCGGCAAATCACAGAACCTTATGGCACACAACCCAAACCTTACGAAACATACACAAAACCTTATGGCACATAACCAAAAACCTTATGGCACATAAAACACAACCTTATGGCACATGACCCTAAACCTTACAGCACAAAAACAAAACCTTACGGCAATTACACACGACCTTAAAGCCTGTACACACAACCTTACGGCACATAACACCCCCTACGCACAAACTTCTACAGAGATCACAAAACCTCTTTGGAATGGGAGAGAGCATCAGCCACTGAATTATCCAGACCTTTCTTATGTACGATTAGGGACCAACGCATTAAACACTGATTGGTGTTCCGCATGTGACCCAAGAAAACCACTGGGTTGTGGTAAATAAATATTGTGACAGGGTAAGCACTATCACCCACACAAACTTCAAAATTTTGTAGTGCCAATAAAATAGCAAGGGCTTCCTTTTTGATAGTGCTGTATGCTAGTTGGTGTTTTAAAAATTTGTGTGAAAAATAACAAACCGAATGATCGAGCCCACATCATCTTCCTGTAGGGGGACAGCCCCCATCCCAGAGGTACTGGCACCCACTTACAGTTTGAAGGGTTTATCAAATAGAGGTATGGCTAATACAGGTGAATTACTAAGCCACACCTTAACAGAGGCAAAGGCAGACTTTGTGGGAAACCAATCAAACGGGGTATTCTTCCCAAGCAACTTGGTGCAGGACGATGTCAGAAAAATTCCTGCAGAAGCATTGGTAGTAGCCAGCCATGCCCAAGAAACTTTTAAGTTACTGTTTGGTAGTAGATACTGGAAAAGATTCAATAGCTTGCACTCTCGCATTCAGGGGCCATACGGTTCCTTGATCCCAATTTCCCAAGATAAGTGATAGTAACTTGGTCAAACTCACATTTTTCCAGGTTTAGGACCAGCGAAGCCTGGTGCAGGTGCAGGAACACTCGTTTCAATGTATCTATATTCTCATCCCAGGTATCTGAATAAATCACCACATCACCGAGGTATGCTTCACAATTCTTTATGTCCCTAATACCTTCTGCATTAAGCGCTGATAGGTAGCGGGCATGTTATGCAATCTGAAGGGCATGACTATGTGCGTAAAAAGCGGAAATCTCAGATGAACGAGGTGTCAGGGGCACCTGCTAATAACCTTTTAAGAGATCCAACTTAGTAACGTATTCAGCGGATCCTGTGTGATCAACACAATCCTCAGTACTGGGGAGGGGGGAAGCATCAGGCTTGGTCACAGCATTCACCTTTCTATAATCAGTACAAAAGCGAACCGTACCATCTAGCTTAGGTATGAGCAGACATGGTGAACTCCACGGGCTGCAGTTAGGGATCAAATAGGCAGTTTCCTGTTCGAACAATGCCCGTTTCTTTGAGCTGATCCATTAGGGATATTGCTTGATGGGGCGATGGTTTTTAACATCAATATCATGTTCTACAACATGGCTTCATGAAGGGGTGTCAGCAAATAAAGATGGGAACTGCTGGATCAGGGACATGATGTCCTTTTTGCTGGCTAGAGGCAAGTGGGCGAACTTGTTCGTAAGTGATCTTATGGACTCTGAGTTTGGCAAATAGGCGCAGGGTAAACGATTCCAGCCAAGGTACAGCAAATTGCTTTCTGGACAGTAGTCACTCGGTCGAGCGATCAGAGCAGCAGAGAGGGGGGCCGAGGGTGAAGAACCTAGCGAAGGAGCGGTAACCGACCGATCCACATAGGGCTTTAGCATATTGATATGGGTTTTCCTCCTGTGGTTTGGTGTTTCTATCACATAGTCCGTGGGACTCAACTTTGTCTGTATCACATATGGACCAATGGGGCATGAAGGGAGGAACCAGGTAAAAGGAGTAACACAAGTACTTGATTGCCAGCCTGGAAAGTACATTCTTTCGCTTTCCAATCAAAGCGAGTTTTCATCACTTTTTCAGAAGTGCCTAAAGAATGCTTTGCTAATTCTCAAGCTGCTGTCAACTGTTCTCGGATTTAGCTTATATAGCTAACAACATTTTTGGATGGAGGAGGCATGATCGGAGACAACCACTGTTCCTGTGGAATTTTCAGGGGCCCCCGCATGGTATGTCCAAACACTAACTTGGCAGGACAAAAAACGGTCGATTCCTGGTGTCACAAATGGTGAATAGGAGAAATGGGACACCCTCATCCCATTCCTTACAGACTTCAAAACAGTAGGAGCGCAACTTGTTTTTAAAGAACTGTTGGAAAATTCCAGAGCTCCCTGACGGTGGTATGCACTAAAAGCAGTATGCCGAATCTTTAATTCACGGATGACCTGGGCGAATAACTTAGACATGAAATTACTTTCCTGGTCCGATTATGCATACTTGGGTAGGCCAAAAGGTAATCAGAGAGGCTTACAAAGTGAAAAAGTGACAGTACCAGGGGCAAGACAAAGATCGAGAAAGCCAGGAAACAAACCAAGGTCACACACAAATGGGCAGAAATCACACTAATCAGGCAGCAAAGGCAAGAGGGAAAGTCAGCAAGAGCTGGTAGCCTCTGTAATCAATCCTGTTCTGCATAGTGGCTGAGAGTGGCGACTTCCATCAAGGGAGGTACAAGGGCGGATCTTTGGGTGGAGCCGGCGAATCACAGAACCTTGCGGCATGAAGACAAAACCTTACGGCACATACACACAACCTTACAGCACGTAACAATATATTTTCAATATAGTTTCCTTAAACAGTATGATTACATGAATGTACCAGATGTACTCTTTAATAAAACATATATAAATGAAATAAAATAAAATAAAAAACTATCAGTGCACCTTGAGCGCATAGTTGTGTCCATAACGAGCGTCATGTACCCGCACATTTCTAAAACGCACCACTTAAATACCGTTATATAATGCGCCACTGACTTTAGACTTTGTTTTTGTTAGTCAAAAGTGCAATGTCATTTCGCTGCCTTAAAATACCAATGCACCAACAATGCGCTCAGCCATGCCTCATTTAAAAAACACCACTCCTAAAAGCGTGAAGCAGGCAAGAAGTCATTTGCTACTTTGATATGTGCACATGGCGTGAAAATGAGCAATGTACTGCATTTGCATTGTTCTTTCTGCTGGTGCAAAATAGGGCCCATAGTGTTTTTAGCAATTGTTTTTGAGGGTTTCCAACTCAAGACTTTGGAGTTGACTGTGGATCTTCATGTTGATGGTGAGACATGCTGTCTGCTATTCTGATGTTTGAAGGGATAAACGGGGAAATTTATTAGAATTTAAAAATGTATTTATTTTGCAGTTTATTTTGTATGTGACACTGGAAGCCTCCTTTAACTACTCCATAGTAAGCTGCTTTAAGATACAAGTAATAATGCAATCCTGCCATCGTGCAGTGGGAGATTTGTGAATAGGATAAAAATACATTTTTTAAATGGTTCTTTTACAGTTTGACATCCCCAGTTAGCGAAAATGGTGGTGCCTGTTGTTAATGGAAAACTTTGAACTTGACAGGTATCTATTATTAACATTTAAAATTACCTTATGGTTTGGGTTTTGTTGGTATGTTAACATGGCTGTTTTATTTTCTAGGTTCAGTATGTTGTTTGCACTTTGAACTAAAGAATCAAAAGTTGTCCTTGAGGGTAATCATGTACCTGTCGTCTGCCTGCAAAAAAGAAAACCGGCGGAGGTTTGTAATGTCAGTATTGAATGCAGATACCATTGAAACTGAACAACAAAATGCATTGCTGACATATTCTGGGAAATGTAAAGCATGGTAGCTGTACAGACTTTAGTTAACAAAGACTGTTTTTTTCTCCTCTGTGTTTTGGTCTCACTTTGTTCACTTACAGTATTAACATTTTTTTACATTTTATAGGAGCCAGCAGTTGTGAGGGACTTACGTGTTGCCATGCTGTGGTTCAAATGAGTGAAGAACTGTTCCGGGGGCATGTGACTGCATCTCGATTCCTATAAATGGATGAGGGGGACTGCGAATAAAGCTCTAGACAACATACAGCAGAAACATGATCTGGAGTCCATGGATCCCTTCCTGTTTATTGTTCAGTACAGAGACAATATGTAACACTTCTTAAAAAACTGTGTTGATAATCAGCACCTCCAGGTCAATGCCATGTTTTTATTGCAGTAGAATGATATGAGCTGCAGTGCCCATCAGCCATCTTGGTTTAAAGTTTAGGTGAAATAACTTATTTTTATTTATTACTATTTTTGTAATTAACATTTTCATTTATTGTTATGTATAGTAAATCTTTTCAGCATTTTGATTGTCATGTGTTGTACCTGAATAAAGTAATTTGAGCCAATTCTGTTCGTTTCCTAAGTTTTTTTTTATTTTATTTTTTGCTCTTGTTTGTTTTTTTGCTATTTTACAGTAATATATTTGAATTTGTAATGCTGTTCCTTTTACAAACCTATATAAACGTATACATTAAAATTTCAGCTGTCCATCCATTCCCGATGTTGCACCGAAATGGCAAATACAATTGCCGCCTCACTTTATAATATCATATAACACTTTGTCTGGCCTATGTGTGGAGGTCATCTGATGTCTGGTCCCACAGTGGAGGTCCTCCTAGCAAAGATCACCCAGAGTTCGGCAGCCAGATGCTCTTGCTGTTTTTTCCGGGTCCGGTTCACATATAGTGTGCATGTGCATATGCATGTGTCACTCGCATCATTAATGTCATATCTGTGTTTCATACCCAAGTACAGCTACCGATTACAATAGATGCCTACCATACCTGAGTCCGACTAACCGTGCTCTGGTCCAACTCATTCAGTGGGATAGGGCCTGGTTAAACATACTGTCCCTGGAACAATCACACTAGTCAAATGAACTGGACTTTGGGGGATCAAAAGTGCTTGGGCACTGTATGGATGGAATAGTGTGAGTACACCCTAAGATAATTAAGTGGTAATGGTTGCAGCTGGCTGGAACTCCAGGAAAGATGATTCCTGTAGGTGGGGCCAGAGCCATGCAGCTGTACATGGCTTTGGGTGGGGCTGTTCAGGTAAGGCTGGGCATAACTGTGGTTAGTTCAACGTGGGCATGACAGTAGCTTTACTTGATCAGTTTTCATTATTATGTGATGACTGTAGTCTGATGCAAGATTTAAGAGGCCTTGGCTTTAGCAGATAAGGACTGCTTTAAATGTAGAGCAGAAGTAGAACAGAGCTTTACATTTAACAATAAGGAATTTACAATTGATCTTCTCTATTATTTGACAGTCGTAGTCTGATGAAAGATTTAGGAGTCCTTGGCTTTAATGGAAAAGTATTCCTTTAAAAGTAGAGTAAAGGTATGGCAGGCTGCACTAGCTCTTTTGAGAAAAGTTCAGCTTATGGGCTGTTATTAGAATGCAGCAGCCGTCCAATTCTAATCAACAAGCTGCAAGCCTTCCAGAATTCAGTAATAAAATTCAGCTAGTTGACAGTGGGAGCTCTGAAGGTGAAACACTGGGACTTTTTTATAAAACTTTTTTCAGAATTTACTTGTACGTCTTCATTTTTTAGTAAATCATCAAAATAAACTTGTTTTAAATTTAAAGGAATCAGTGATGCATATGGTGTATTATGATATTTTAAATGACTTTAAATATTTAAAGGAAATTTTCAGAAATGGGCTTATAGTTATAAGGGAGATTCATGTAAGCACCAGAAATATCCCTACCCAATTTAAAATGTTACTCACACAATGAATCAGCATGCAAATAAATGGATGAATGAACAATGAATGAATGAATGCATGCATATATACATACAAAGGCAAGCAGTATCATAACCATATCTGGAGTTCTGTCACTGCAGCCTTAAACTTCAAACCAGAGGGGAAATTTAATTTAGTTTTTGGTCTTTGGGAGGATCGAGCCTAAGCCAGGCGTGATAGTGAATAGGCAGCTGCAGAGGTGGTGACATGGCTCCTTTAATGCATGGTGACTATTTTACAGCAGGGCACAGTGATTTGGTGGATATTGCTGTAACTTCACGCCCCCAGAGTCAGGAGCTTGGATGCCACTTTCAGCTTGGTGTCCATGACCATGTGAGTTTCCTCCAGTTATTCCAGCTTCCTCCCACAGAGTAAAGACATGCAGTTGGAAGAATGGGTGAAAGTTACCCATAGTGTGTAACTGTTTATGCTATACACTGGAATGACAAGATGGATGGAAAATATATGAAAGACACTTAGGAGGAGATGCACAGCAGCCGATCTAAGGCTATGACGTTGTTTATGACAAATGTGCTATTAAGTAAACGTAGTTAATGAAAAGGTAGTCTGATTTTGCTATGTGAAGGCTTGAATTATGATAAAATGCCACAAGGCATATTAGTGATACTGCCTTTTTCATAGCTCTTATTCTGAATCGTTCTCTTGCATGCTCACCTCTAAGTGCCCAGGCACAAGTCTGCGTACATTTGCATGTATTTTCAGCCAGCGTTTTGTTTTTCAAGGAGTACATAATGCTCAGATCATAAGCATGTTAGAGTTAGGTGAAGGGAAAGGGCAGACATGGAAGCTGAGCACTCATATTCAAAGCCATAAACCATAGCGACATTAAAGTAAAATACGGCCTATCCATATGTCACTGAGAAATGATTCCATTTCAGTTTACCAATATTCTTTATACAAAAATTCTGTAATACCTGTACTGGATTAATAGTATCATAAGTAGATAAATGTCAAATAGAATAAAATAACAGAAAATACTCTATTTTCCCAGTATTTTTGTGCCCACTGCTATGATTTTTTTATCTATTGACTCCAGGGAGACTTGAGTAAGCACAATGTAGTCAAAATATATTAAAAGCATTAACTCAAACAATGTCACATTTAAGATGTATTTAAAAGTAGAAGCCTTTCATTTGGATCACTTGGCAACCTGGAAGTGCTTAAGGGTCCAGCTGAGTCTTTCTATTTATTAAGCTGCTTGTAAAGCTCGCTATAGTGTACCTGACAAAATAACAAATCTGGCACTTAAACCTGAAGTTCATTTTTAACACAATATCAAAAATCAATTTCCACTTGTTTGGCAGATCCATTTATCACTTCCATTAAATACAATTTCAATAATATTCAACCTTTCATTTGTAGCACTGTGTGGCTCCCAGTGCAGCAGGAAGAGGGCAGGACCAATGGGCTTGACGAAGAATCAGCTGAGCCAGGGAAGAGAGTAACATTTAGCCTAGGCTAACCCCAAACAATAATTGGCGAAAAAAAAAAAAAAAAAACAGTCTGGTGTTGGGGTCAAACTAAAATATGATAGAACAGAGTGAAGGATCTGCATGGGGAAATAAAGAAGACGAATGGAAAATTACTTTCTATTCTGCAACACATTCCATTTTATTCTGCACAGGGCAAGGACATTGCAGAGGGCACAGAAGGCATTCACTATGGCTAGCATTTTAACACAGGAAAATGGATAGCATTTCAATGCAGGAATGAAAACCACTCACCACTCTATTTAACATGCTGGACCCACCAGACAGTAGAACAACTGTTTACCATCCATCTACCTTCTATAACCACTTATCCAGTAATGGGACTAATGTTTACCTTTAACTGTAAATCATCAATAAACATATAAATAAATAGCTTTAAGCATACTTTTGGCAAAAATGTTTTCATTTTGGACTCAAGCATCAAGTATTCATGAAAATGATATCTTCAAATACTGAAAATAAACACACATACAAACTAATTAATTAATTTCACCTGTCAGATAAAGGTGAAAACGTACTGGATATTTTGCATATATTAAAGCTGCATACATTCCTCTTAAGCAAAAAAAAGCATATATGTAATATTTAATTGCAAGAGTAGAAATGCAAGTCATTCTCATTGCACCTATTGTATTTTGTGATGAAATTCCAAAGACAATCGTAGAAGATCCCAATAAATCACATCAATGGATCACGCTGTCAGCCACGTAATTGAGTGCATTAGAAGTAAAACATAAGCAGGTGCAAATCCTCAATACTGCCTGTAGACAGACACAGACACCATCCCATATAAGTATTTGCTTTAATAAATTTCCTCTCCTGGCGCTAATTGTGAAAGGCCACATTCCCTGTCACAAATGAAACACTAAAGGTCCTTATGAGTGTATGTGTTCGGGGGTGTGGGGTTGGTTATTAAGGCTGTCTTAAATTTCACTGGTATGAATTTTCAATTCAATGTAGTATGCCAAGGGTGTCCTCTCAAACAGAATTCCAGTTTTAATAGCCCCTTGGGAAATCATCAGTTTTGCATTACACGCCATCTCTCCTAGAGCACGGAGCTTGTCTGGTGCAAGTTTTGATACATGAAAGAGTAAGGATCGTTGGGTGGATCTGTTGGTTGACATAGTTTGTGTTTGACACGCCTCTATTATTTCTCCATCTGTATTGAATATGAGCTTCCTTGCTTTGGGGAATTAAATTCATGAGAAATTATGGAAGAACATGATTAACTTTCTTTTTTTTCTTTAATGAGCTTCAATAATTGCAGGTAGAGATGTATGCCCACTTTCAACCTATTTTGATTTATAGATCAGAATACATTCAGAGCTGAATAGCTTGCATAGCATGAATGAATTATCACTTTTTATCACTTTAATACTAGAAGGTGGGACCACTGTCCTCCTCGAGGGGAACTGTCAGGTGACAATGATTATCAGAGTTAATTTGTTTTACTTGTCACCTTTCCTAGTTACTCGATTCATTCTGCTCCTTTTCATCTCTCGTAACACTGGTCAAAGTCTTGACATTGACCCCAGCTCAGCATCCGTTTCAATTAGCGTTTGCCCCCACTTCACACATTTATATGTCTTTGTCTTTTTATGCCCAAAACATGCCCAATCGTAATTTGGAGTAAAGTCTATACCTAATCCTGAATTCTTGAATAGAGTCAAAGTGACATTCATCGATATGCGTGTTTTATAATTAATTATTTGAGAGAAAAAAAAATGCACAGGGAAATGTAATTAATGTTCCATAAGGGCAGCATTTTGGTGGAGAATATACAATTAACACAGGTATTTTTTTTTTATTATTTTCCCTAGGGAATCTCAGGTTTAAATTGCTGACAGTTTTACGTATTGAAGGTTAGGAAACATTCTCAAGGGTGAGGCCTTCCTCTCAGGTTTCAAATCTGCTACCTCCTGGTCTCAGTTCCCTTGGCTTAACTGCTATACCATCTGTTTTCTTTTAATATATAGGAAGAACAGGATGTTTGAGCCTTATGTTTGCTGCACTGCACCGAGAAAGGAGAGGAGAGCTAATTGTGGCTGCACGGTCCCCAGTGATGACAAGCTGCCAGACCTGCTTTCTCATCCAAGGCCAGGGCACACAAGGTCTGCCAAAAAGGCTAATTCATTCCCTCTTTTATTCCCCTCATACCTAAGGGCAGCAATTAACTTCTCTGACCCACGGACCCCACATGAACCAACTAAATGAATTACCATGTACATGGTTTGTAGGCAGAGGTGAGAGGGAGGGGAGCAGACAGGGTGCTGGTGGTTTTGCATTTACATTTTTTCACTGTGAAGATATTCTTTGCCTATAAAGACTTATGTGGCTGTTATGGCAAGGTACCGTAAATATCCAGACAGAAGTGCAGTCAGTACTAATACAATGCAAATCAGTTCACAATAAATTCAAATAACTCCATGACTCAAATAATTAATTAACTGCTCTTTATTCTAATAATTAACTGGGTGTCTATATGCAACAGATCACCTATCATAAAATATTCTGGAACGGTTTGAGTGTGGAGTTTGTTTGTTTTTTTTTTATTTCCATTTTTTTTACCTCCAGGTAAATTAGAATGAATTGCTTTTGTATTATAGATATTTAAATAACTCTCCTACATTCTCTTGACCTCTCTTGTAGTAGAGAATTTTATGTCTTTATTTCTCACATTTTTACATGCAACAAAAAAGAAATAACCTTTAACCATAAAATGGAAAAATCCCTCCATTTTTACATTGCTTACAGGGTCATCGTAATCCTGTAGTCTACCTCAGGAAGAACAGGGAACAAATGAGGGTCACCATAATTAGCATGGCAGTCCATCACAGGGTGCACACTCACAGAGACATACACTATGGGAAAATCATGTCATATCTGCGTATTTATAGACAATGGCAGAAAATTGTAGTAAGAGAAACAACGAGGCATTTTTTTGCCATTTTCACAAATACAGATACATTGGAATGTTTCTCTTCTCCAACCCCATCTTGCTGTCCATAGTTTGGGGGGGGGGGGGGGGGGGGGGCACAGTGCAGGGTCAGGTATATATGGGGGTTATACAGCAGGCCTTGCTCAGGAGCCCACTAACATGTAACTGATCTGTTGAGACTAGGGCTCAAACCAGCAATCTTATGATCACAGGCATAGACACTTAACCCACTGAGCCACTCACCGCCCCCCAACAATGCGATGAGAAAACTCCACCCACACCAGAGCCAGATCCACAATTCCTATTTCATGAAGTTGTTTTATATGAGTTAGATCAGGGGTGGGCAATCTTATCCACAAAGGGCCGCTGTGTATGCAGGTTTTCACTGCAATTTCCTAATTAGGTTACTAATTAAAGGACTGACTGGCTGAAGAGTCCTCACACCTGGGTTTGAACAGCTGATCTAAGGGTTATCCCAAAAACCTGCATACACACTGGCCCTTTGCGGATAAGATTGCCCACCCCTGAGTTAGATGTTTCCAGATGCCATACATTTCCAGTCAGCCATATCTTATACATTAAGGATGATATTGTGGTGTTCAACAGTTTAAAGATCTGTGGTGGGTTGGCACCCCATCCTGGTTTATTCTTTGCCTTGCGCCCTAACTTCCAGAATAGACTGTGGACCCCCGTGACCTTTCTTAGGACCAGCATGTATGGAAAATGGATGGATGGGATAGTTCAAAGGTCATAAAAAGGCTCTCATTTGAAAAGAAGAGTAACATTTTCAGTACTTTTCTGACAATTTTGTGTGAATACCTCCCCAAAACAATTGTTCACTCGGGTCCACTTAACTTGTAAGATAATCATGCATGCACTCAAGAGAACTTTAAAAAATGGAATCAATATTGACAGAGTAAACTAAATGTGAAGACATGCAAATAAATGTAATTTTCTATACATATTAATTATCTAAATGCTTAAAAATATAGCAGGTTCTAAACTCTTCTGTATGAACAGTATAATGACATCAGAAATGGCCAATAAATTATTATGTGATATTTTCCTCCACACCATTTCCCTTTGGTGTTGTCAAAAGCATCGAAAATACTGAAAGTATCGATTCTATTATGCATGAAACACTTTCATGGTGTTGTTTCTACAACCTGCACTTCCCGTTTGCTCTGACCGCTGAGGTTCATAGGCTAAATGTGTGTACCTAGACATGAGTGCAGTCTCACACATGGGGAGTTAAGGTGATGTCAAAGCTTTCACCATTGTGCTTAATTGATAAAGAGCGCAACCAGAGTGGTGTATGGAAATGCTGTGTGCCAAATGAAGATGGCAAACCACAGGACATATGTGAGTATGCAAGTTGTGCCACTGTACAATACTGACAAATGGAGCAAAGACGGCTGAAGTAAAGATGTGATGCACATTTTTTTCTACAGAAAAAAACACTTTTTGTAGTCAGTTAAACATTTTTACATTGAGACTACAGTCTACGATTATTTTTACCCATGGCTTGTGTTTGGCTACATACAATCTCGTGAAGTTGTGTTAGTATTCATCATTCAGAGTTTTAGAGTCGGGGAATTGTTAGAAGTGATTGTGTATGTAAAACTAATGTATATCTCTTCTATTATGCATTGCAATAATAATATAAAGTAACATCGAATTTTTAATAGCGTTTAATTATGTACTGCTTGTGAATATGGCTGAACGCAACTACAGCATGATTACAATGGCTACTACTGTGCTTAATATTATTATGCTTTTACTGACAATGCAATGTAAAGTTTTTTTAGATAAACTGACAAGAGTTTACAAAAGTTTGTAAAGTGTGCATTGAAAACAAAATTGCAATTGAAATAAATTTATTACTGAGTTACATTAAATAATGTGCTGAGTATCCAAAATGGTATCGAATTTCAGTACTTTTCTTTGTATTGTATCAAAATTTTGGTAACGTGACAACACGATTTCCCTTCATGTATTTTTGTGGCTCTACATTTACTTGCCATACACGTTCACTACCTGGACCTAGGAGCTCACAATGGCCATGCATTTGGCAGGAAATAGAGGAAGTCTGATATGTTCCTCTGAATCATTGTCTCCACATACTTATTCTGTATGCTGTATACTGGGGACACGGGTATGTTGAGCCTAAATATTGTCACAAAGCTTTGATATGTGACACTTCATTCCAAGTTGGATGTAAACTGCCATACTCCCTTCTCTCTCACCCACCACGCACACAGACCACTGATTCATTCCTGCTGAGGCTGGCAGTGGATCCCCCCCTCCCCACTCAAACTAGAACACAGACTAGAAAAATGACAATAAAACAACTCAAATCTTGGGGCATGACTAATTTGGCCTAACAGAGCAGCTAACCATGTAGTATTCACACCAAGAACGTGAATGTAATTCCAGTGTGTGTTTCAATCCACATCCTAGTGCACCACTCACATACTGCAGCACATATTCCTTCCTTCATCAAGTACACTCTATGAAGAGCATTAGCGTTACATAAGCTTTAAAGTACTCTAGATAAAATACTGAACATATTTCAGCATTTGCAATACAATGGAGAGAGGGGTGAAGAAATGGCCTATGTATTTTTTTTTTTGCGTAACAAAAGTGGATCCTTTTTCATTTGTGGAATCATCAGTAATAGCAAGTACTCTGTCATATGTTTTGAATTTTGTTCTTTTGCGAGTTCTTAAACTTAATTTTTATGCAAGGTAGCAGTTTGGATTAGGCCAGGTTATATCAAGTCTGAGACAGTCTCTGTGCCAATATAACTGATTTTATTGTGCAGTTAACGCAATTATGCTGACTTGATGCCGAAATCACTTCCTCTGAGCTACAAAATACTTCTTCTGCCCGAGCTGTGAAAAGCTATTCAGGGAACTTTAAAGTGGGAATTACTATGCAAGAAAGATTAATGTAGTCAAACCGAACATCACAGGGCTATCCAAGTTACTGTTCATTTAACTGAAACTGGAAGATGAACAGCACATTGTCAGACGTTTGTCCTCGGCAACCTCACTAGGGACAGAATTAGTCCTTTAGTACTTATTTCCTGGAGTCCCACTAATAAAGTGTGATAACAGCTGCATTGCCTTGAACATACACTCTGCACCTCACCACTAGAAATATATACATTTTTTCAAAAAGGGTATTTATGAATACAGTACAAAAACACGAATAAAATATGCATGATTATTATTGCTATTATTGGGCATTGTCTTAATCGTTTGAAGCGGGCATTGCAAATTATGGATACATAGTTAGGGTTACCCTATAGGCAAAGATAACTTAGTCATACTCATTATA
The DNA here is from genome assembly GCA_011763525.2 of Mormyrus iriodes. Taxonomy (NCBI): domain Eukaryota; kingdom Metazoa; phylum Chordata; class Actinopteri; order Osteoglossiformes; family Mormyridae; genus Mormyrus; species Mormyrus iriodes. The sequence goes on from JAAGVU020000001.1 coordinate 38,435,950, forward strand.
ACCAAAAACTCTGAAGCCTCAGACACCTTAGATGTATCATGCCAGCTACTTCATTGAATTTCTGAAAGTCTCCCAGCCTCCTTCTGATCTGGTAACAAGTCAGATCAAATTTGTAATGTGTGAATTCCAGGTGAGGAAGATTAAAAACCTCAGTACAGCAGCCTGCTGATGATAGTGTACCACTGTTTTGTACCGATTAACCAAGCAGACAGCACCATTCTGCTAAAGACACATTCTAACACATCTGTAACTATGTCACTAGATCATTTATCTGTTGTTTTAACACTTAAGTAGCTAAACAAGTTAACTTGTCACTCCTAGTCTTACGCTTAAGTGAACTCTTGGAGTAGTGGAAACTTTGTGACAAGTTACACTTCATTCATAGAGATGTCTTTTCCATCCAATTCTTGCTGAACTAAGTTAATAATGATAACCATGCGTGTGAAATGACAATCATACATTTGTCTTGTCAACTATTAGCATGCTTTTCTTTTACTGTAACTATTGTAAAGTTTTAATCTGCTGCCTGTTTCATTTTTTCTGACAGTGGCCTGATTAACATGTCTGATTTGGATTTCTTTGCAGTAATCAATCTGTATGGTGTATTGCCTTTTTGTTTATTCTTAAAAAGAGTTTGTTTGTATATTTTTGAATTTATGCTTTGGGTTCTGTCTCAATAAATAATATTAACGGTAACTACTCAGAACTGACAAGCTTTTTGTAACAATTTGCAATATATTACAATATCACAGATTTAAATAAGTTAAATCTTTAAACCATATAGTCCATCAATAGCAAGTTATTATTCCAGCTGTTTTCTCATTTACACTCTTCAGAACAATTAAAATTTATTACTGTACTACAGGATCTCAGTCTCAGTAAACAAATGCATTTGTCATACAAGAAGTTGTAGAAGCTGTTTAGTAGTTGGTAAGAAAGTATTATCTGTACTATAGATGCATAAATGTCTCTCCACTACCAAATTCCACTATAACCCCATTTTAATAAAAAATAATGGGTTTTGTAGGATTTTCATTAGAATAGTAATGAGAAAGCAGAATAATATGGATTTATGTGTAATACATATCATGGTTTAGACTAACACAGTGGGGCCTTACATAATCCCAGAGCTTTTGAATCCTGACCCCTCTGGAGGAATTGAGACAATAACAGATGTTTTCACCTTTCCCTGACATTCCAAAATTAATGGTACGATACACTTCCTACCAAGAAACATACCTCCCATGCCAACCATAACTAAGTTGGCAGCATTATTTATTAGATTAGTTTGTCGGTAAGCAAAAAGGGAGCAAGGCTGCCTCTTTCAGAATCTGGAAAATGGGTAGCTGTCTATCTCGAATACATTTTGTTTCTAGCTTCTGAGTAACTGCCTTACAGACAGGCTTTCTCTTAATCTTAATCACTCCTCGGCCGATTGCCTTCCTAACCATTGCCTTTTTTTGAGTGTCTTGGTAGAAAGGTAGTGATAATGTTATACTACTGCCTAGAACTTGACAAGAGGGAAAAAAAACATGCTACAGTATGAACATCTTTAGTCTGTAAATATACAACTTGTATGGGTTAACACTTTTCCCGAAACCTCCATGGCTGTAAGCTCATTTCCCAGACCCAGCTACCACACAGCCTCAGGTAAAGTCCACTTTCTCCTTTGGTAGCTGTGAACCCAAAAGTCAGTAGTACACTAAACCCAAAAGAACCTAAAAAGGTTGGGGGCACAACTGGGCTTCTATTAATAAAAATAGAAAAAAAACACTGAAAAAGAAGTGCTCCTGTGGGCTCACCACCTGCAGGGGGGGCCGTGGGGGTCGGGTGCAGTGTAGATCGGGTGGTGGTTGAAGGCAGGGGCCTCGATGGACCGATCGTCGGCTACCGAAACTAGCTCTTGGTACATGGAATGTAACCTCTCTGGTGGGGAAGGAGCCTGAGCTGGTGCAGGAGGTAGAGAGATACCGACTAGATACAGTCGGGCTCACCTCGACACATCGCTTGGACTCTGGAACCTAACTCCTGAAGAGGGGCTGGACTCTATTCCACTCTGGAGATGCCCATGGGAAGCGGCACCGGGCAGGGATGGGGCTATTAATAGCCCCCCGGCTCAGGGCCGATGCATTGGAGTTTACCCCAGTGAATGAGAGGGTCGCCTCCCTTCGACTTCGTTTCAGGGGATGGGCTCTGATGGTTGTTTGTGCGTATGCACCAAACACCAGCTCAGAGTATCCGGCCTACCTGGAGGTCTTGGAGGGGGTACTGGAATGTGCCCCACCTGGGGACTCCATCATTCTACTGGGGGACTTCAATTCTCACGAGGGTAATGACAGTGTAACCTGGAAGGGTGTGATTGGGAGGAACAGCCTTCCTGATCGTAATCCGAGCAGTGATCTGTTATTGAACTTCTGTGCTAACCACAGTTTGTCTATAACGAACACCATGTTCGAGCATAAGGGTGTCCATAAGTGCATCTGGCACCAGAGCACCCAAGGCCGTAGATCAGTGATCGATTTTGTAATTGTGTCAACGGATCAGTGTCCATATGTTTTGGACACTCGGTGAAGAGAGGAGCAGAGCTGTCAACTGATCACCACCGGTTGGTGAGATGGGTTCGATGGCAGGGGAGGATGCTGGATAGACCTGGCAGACCCAAACGTATACGGAGGGTGTGCTGGGAAAGCCTGACGGAGGCCCCTGTCCGGGAAATCTTCAACTCACACCTCCGGCAGAACTTCTTTTCCCTCCC
>JAAGVU020000001.1:38467775-38487648 GCA_011763525.2 Mormyrus iriodes
AATATTTGATGAATATCTCATTTAAATATGAGATAATGAGCATATAGTCAATTAGAGACACAGTAGCCCAGATTAACATCAGCTTTTATTTAAAAAGAGGTTTAACTCATTCTGAAGTTCATTCTTTTTATGCCAGAAAAACATTTTATGTGATGAAAAAGTAACATTAGTCATGCTTTTAAGTATGAAAGTAACTGGCATGTGTATTTAAAAAGTATTTAATCATTGAAAATCAGCTTCTTCTCAAAAAAAACATTGCCATTTTGGGTGAAGTGATGTGTGATGTAGCTGAAGGGACACAGATTCACAGCATTCAAGACAGAGGAGACATTTTTTCATTATCATAGCTAACGTCATTTAAACTAGCTGGCTACCTTTAAGACAAATCTCCCTGTAGACACGTTTAAAGTTGAAAAAAAGTGTGCATATTTTTAATGGGGGGTGGGGGTTAATGTTACAATATGTGTGATTTAGATCTAAAATCATACATGTTAAATAGATCTATATTTTTAATATGGTAGACTAATGCATTGCTAGTTAGGGATATTAATTTCACTTCGTTAGTTTAGTTTTAGTTATTGCTCATGCGGATTTCCAGCAGTGCTTATGCTATATTTCTTTTCAAATGCCTCTCTAATGTACAGAATGTAGCATTGTTTGTCTCTGGCTTTTAGCATCGACTTGAGAATAAGTTGCCCACTACTCTGAATCAAGCGGCAAGCAACAGCGGCACACGTTTCCCTTTTGCTACGTCACTTCTGGTATTTTAAGACAGAGGCTGTTTTTAGGCAGGGTGTGGAAGAGAGCCACATAAATTGATGTATTTAATATGAAAGATGCTCTTTAATGATTTTGGTGATATTTAGATAACATAAAACAACATGAAAATCATTTAAATGAAAACTAGCAATAGAATAGCTGTTCAAAAGCATCTTCCCTTCAAATCCTGGCCTTGGGTTTTAAGGTTAAAGCCTTTTTCAATGCTGCACTAGAGCCTATCAGAGGTGGTGACGTATGAGGTGGTGCTGAAGTCTGATCATTTTTCACATTGAGTTATTTGTTTACCAGGTGTCAAGGGTTGTGGTATTTCTCCTTTGAAATTTGTTTCTGTGAAAACCTTTGCCCATGAAGTTGGCCTCAGTTTCATTCTAAGTGGTGCTATGCTATTTCTGATGTTAGCTTATACTGTATATTATTAAACCTGAATTTGTTTTACAGAGGCTCTTAAGAAGAATTCACTTACAGCAAATGTGAAACAGCAAGAAGCTGATAGGGGACTGTCAATGTTGTTCATATTGGCCAGAGACAGAGGAGGACAAAGGGCATCCAGAATGCAGCCGAGACCGACTTAAGTAGTAGGCCTAATGAGCAGCTGTTCTGTTCTTTTGTTGTTCAGTGTTCTTTTACTGAGTGTTGCTTTGAGAAGGTTGCAAATGATCTTTAATGATTGTGTTATTAATAACAGCATACAATCATGCTGGTCTTATGGTTTTGAGCTTTTAAGAAGCTATGAAAGCTTTAAGAAGCTATGATAATAATATAAATAAAAGCTGAATTTGAAAAGATAGAGACTCACCGTGTGCTCTAATGCTTTCTGCCATGGTAATTAATGGTAATTTATTTGCCAAATAATAGATAAAGCAATAATTTTCATTAAGTATGCATGTCCAGAAATGCTGTCATGTTAATATAGTAGTTCATTTGTGAATGAGGCAGGCATATATCATTATTTGTTCAAATCCTGTTATTTTAGCCAATAGTGGAAGTAGATGCATCTAATGTCCTCAATCTGTTCTGCACAGTTGGAATAGGCCTATTATAGAACGTGCACAAACCCACCTACAACCCATATTTCAGCTTGCATTGGCCACATTTAGTACGCACATAAATCTTAAATCTTCGACTGAAATGGGTCTTGCCTATGTTTACTAGTTGGGGCTCACCTAATACCTAGAGTGAAACCCTCTTGCAACCCTTACTTCAGACTATGTTATCCCCATGTTGCACCACCATGGAACTTGAAGCTGGGCTCGAGATGTGTCTTATGTATGTTGCCCAGTTTGGGCCCACCTGAACCCCAGTGTATTACTGTATGAAACCCACATGGAGCCAAAATGGAACCTGTGGACAATCCCACATGGGGCCCATTGGACAATTCCAAATGGGGCCCAGTTTTCAGCCCACTTTGTACCCACATGGGCCCCACAAATGCTGGCTTGGGAGGGGGGTGGTGCAGGTCTTCCTGACCCCCAGGGTTATCATCATGCAGCCAATGATGCAGAGGTATTCCTTGCAGCATGAGATGGTGCATTTTCATGAATGAAGATGATTTTGTTATGGAAAGCACGGTTCTTTTTGTACCATGGAAGAAAGTGGTCATTCAGAAACTCCACATACTTTTCAGAGGTCATTTTCATACATTCAGGGACCCTAAAGGGGTCGACCAGCTCTCTCCCCATGATTCCGGCCCAAAACATGACTCTGCCACCTCCTTGCTGACGTCGCAGCCTTGTTAGGACATGGTGGCCGTCCACCAACCATCCACCACTCCTTCCATCTGGACCATCCAGGGTTGCATGGCACTCATCAGTGAACAAGACTGTTTGAAAATTACTCTTCATGTATTTCTGGGCCCACTGCAGCCGTTTCTGCTTGTGAGCGTTGGTTAGGGATGGCCGAATAGAAGGTTTATGCATAACCACAAACCTCTGGAGGATCCTACACCTTGACGTTCGCGGGACTCCAGAGGCACCAGCAGCTTCAAATACCTGTTTGCTGCTTTGTAATGGCATTTTAGCAGCTGCTCTCTCAATCTGATGTATTTGTCTGGCAGAAACCTTCCTCATTGTGCCTTTATTTGCTTGAACCCGTGTGTGCTCTGAATCAGCCTGCAACGCATGTTCACAATCAAACACTAGGCCTGATTATCAGTCATGGAGTTTATGTTCAACATGTATCTGTCTGTCCATTGAATAAGTCCTTCTCTGACCATTTTATAATCACCTTCATGACTGAGCCTCCCTCTTTGACTATGGCAGAGAAGATTATTACGACACCTCACCTAAATGATATAAACTCCCGATGGTTTATTAATGCAGTAAGTAATGTGAACTTCATGTCTAGTTCAGATGTCAACAAAGTCACCAATGACTGTAGTACAGTAGTTAGTCCGATTTTAGATGAAACAGCGCCTTTGAAAAATAAGGTGGTAAAAACCACCAGATACTCCCCATGGTTTAACGATCACACGCCCTTACAAACAGCAGTGCTGCAGATTGGAGCGCAAATGGAAATCTGCGGGTTTAGAAATGTTCATCTTAGCATGGTCCGACAGGATGCAACAATTCAAGCAAGCCCTTTATAATGCAAGTTCAGCCTATTATTCCAACCTTATTGATCGCAATAGAGATAACCCTCGCTATTGTAGGAATAATTAGCTCAAGTAATTTTGATCTCCACCAATATGTAGGAAAATTTATATTTTTTATATTTATTATATTAATTAATTATTATCGATAATTATTATAAGATCGGTTTGTTTCTGCACCAAACAATATTATGGAACTCACAATTAATCAGCCAGTGGAAGACTGGAATGGGATCTACTAGTTCGGGTCCGTTGTTTCGGGCCATCAGGTCCCTGTACAAACGGAGCGAGTTTGGTTTGCATTGCCAGCAGTAAGTCGGACTCGTTCCCAGTGGGTGCTGGACTCCGCCAGGTCTGCCCTTTGTCACAGGTTCTGTTCACAACTTTTATGGACAGAATTTCTAGGCATAGCTAAGGATTGGAGGGGATATGGTTCGGGGGTCTCCGGATTACGTCTTTGCTTTTTGCAGATGATGTGGTCCTGTTGGCGTCATGGGGCTGGGACCTGCAACATGCGCTGGGGTGGTTTGCAGCTGAGTGTGAGGCAGCTGGGATGAGGATTAGCACCTCCAAATCTGAGGCCATGGTTCTCGACCGGAAAAGGGTGGATTGCCCTCTCCAGGTGGGGGATTGGGTACTGCCACAGGCGGAGGAGTTCAAGTATCTCAGGGTCTTATTCACGAGTGATAAAAAAAAGGGAGCGAGAGATCCACAGACGGATCAGTGCAGTGTCAGCAGTAATGCGGACACTGCACCGTTCTGTTTTGGTGAAGAGAGAGCTAAGCCAGAAGGCGAAGCTCTCAACTTACCAGTCGATCTACGTTCCCATCCTCACCTATGGTCATGAGCTCTGGGTAGTGACCAAAAGAATGCGATCACGGGTACAAGTGGCCGAAATGAGTTTCCTCCACAGGGTGGCTGGGCTCAGCTTTAGAGATAGGGTAAGGGGCTTGGACATTCGGGAGGGGCTCAAAGTAGAGCCGCTGCTCGTCCGCATCGAAAGGAGCCAGTTGAGGTGGTTTGGGTATCTATCTAGGATGTCTCCTGGACGGCTCCCTGGGGAGGAATTTCGGGCATGTCCAAATGGGAGGAGGCCCTGGGGCAGACCCAGGACACACTGGAGAGATTGTCTCTCAGCTGGCCTGGGAACACCTTGGTATTCCCCTGGTGGAGCTGGAGGAGGTGGCCGATGAGAGGGAGGTCTGGGCATCCCTGCTTAGACTGCTGCCCTCGCGACCCGACCCCGGATAAGCTGCAGAAAATGGATGGATGGACAATGAATAAATGCAGCTAAATATATACTAGATAGTGATGAGTGACAACTAGCAGGTACGTTCCCCAATGTCCAATACACGCCACAGATTTTATGTTTTTTTTCTGGAGGTGTCAAGGGGATTGCAAATTTCAAAATCATCTACATATAAAATAAGGGAAATAGCACACTCCTTGGAAAAATACAAATTTTATTTCTAATTAATACCATCATAAAAGGACAATCTTATCAGAATTTGATGAGGAGATTTCAAATTGAATGCTTTATCCAAAAAAGTTTGACAGTTTAGAATCTTCTGTAAAGACTGCATAGAGTACTGAAAGGATTTCCTGTTCTGGGAGTCAAGCACAAATTCTATAGACTCTACAATGATTTTTTTAATATGCATTTCGCTTAATTGGACTGGACATACAAAGAGTAGATGCTAGGTCCCGCAGAACAATTTTGTTTACTTGACAACTGCCATTCTGTAAGTGCTGAGCTATGGTTTGACGGACAAGAGGGACAGAAGCAGTGCTTATTAAATAGTCAAACTCTTCTAAAAATTCATCAACAGCCACACTAGAAACAAGATAAATATATTCTAATTTCAGTGAGAGGGAGGCAACTTTTAGCTCAACATTACGTTGCAAGTCATTGAAATTTTGAACATGAAAACTAGAATCTCCCAAGATCTCTGTATATAAATCATCTGATAACCCAGAACCAACACAATCTATCAGGATACTCTCAGAATGACTTTCAACAGAAATACCTGAGATTGACCCCTGTTTTTAAGTATTTCTTGCTTTAAATTCTTTATTGAACAATCCTTATGATATCTACTTCTGTGTGTTGCCCTCCTGACATTCAGGGTCAGAGGGCAGCTGTTGTTCTGTCCTGCCTGCGTGTGTGGGTGTGGCTGTTATAGAGAAGAGAGAGCACACACGTTGAACTAATGCTAGTGTCACAACAGGAGGATTTTATTTTTCTGCCTTTTACAACATGAAATGGCTTTTCATTATACAAACAATATAACTTCTGTCATTCTGGGTTCCTCCTTTTATGAAACAGATATGTCTTCTTTTACTCCAAATAATATCCTTTACCCTTTAACCAGACACTTTAATAGAGTGACTCATTAATGGTGCGTTGCTCTCTGGTAGCCAAAACATATCTCTGCCATATATCTGCGATACATATAACCATACAGTAAGTTTAGTGACAACTTTAACCAGGTATTATCATATTACATGAAACCTTTTACCAGTGAAAAAGTATCCCTGGGGTTCATTTGTTAATTTGGGTTAGCTTTCCCCATACACTATTCCCCGCTACATGAATCACGAGCATTAGTAGTTAGCACCCATACTGCAATAGCTATTAATACAAAAAGAAATCTAAAACATAAACCTACTTCTTTTACCAACACCAATAAACTACATTTTCCACTTTTAAAGTCTGTAATGGGTACTCAATTTACAGCATATTACTAACCTGTCATAGAGAAGAGAGCACACACGTTGAGCTAATGCTAGCGTCACAACAGGAGGATTTTATTTTCCCTCTGTGTGCTGCACTCTACTCTATACCACTCACGCAAAGAGCACCCCTCTAACGGCCTGGATGTGAAATAGTGCTTCTCATTGAAGCTGAAAATCAAATAAAAGACTAAGTCATTAGAATAACCAGACAAGCTTAATAAGGGGGCCCATTTTTCCCCTCGGTCTCATTTTAACCCTTTTGATCCCTTATTCTTTCCACAATTAATTTTGTAGTTTTTTTTTTTTTTTTACAGCTCCCTACACTCTTCCCCACTAAATTGAATGTCTCCTGACATTGCTATCTTTCTGTTTGGGCTTCTTATTTTACAGGAGTGTACTACTTATGGCAGTATGACTGGGTATGGATGGGATAAGGGAAAGGTGCAAAGCATCGAATTGCTAATAAAGGGTCGTGTGAGTGAGAGGGGGTTCACGTCTGCACTCCAAGGGAGATATGAAGTCTGACCCAGCGCATCATATGTGAACCTTACTGCTGACCTCCCGCTCCGCTGTGATCTTCTCAGTTCACCCCGTTCTTCTTTGTTTCCACCATCCATCCCTTCAACTTGATCAGGATCTTCCCCTACTAACTCAGCTTCCTCCTCCCTCTCAGCTCCTGGTCTGACAGGAGGATAAAACTCCCTGGCTATTGCACGCAGCTTAGACTGGGTTCGAGAGTTCTGCTGTGGCATGGCGGAACGCAGTTGCTGAGGGTTTGCAAGTCCGTAGCATGGAATTCTGCCATGGAGGTCATAATGATAAGGATATTCCTCCTCCTCACCAGAGCTATCTGTAACTGGTCTGCTAATGTTTCTTCCCAGGCATTTATGTCTGTTCTGTTTTGCCTTTCTGTCCATAGGAAGTTCTTCTTCAAGAGGTAGGTCGTTTACTGGTAACAGCAGGTTTCAGTGCAACACTCTCATGGTCTTACTGCCTTTCTCTGGCTGTACTCTGTACACGAGTCCATCTCCTAGCCTCTCCACCACGTGATGTACCACCTTCTCCCAGTAGGCATGCAGCTTCCCTGGTCCTCCTCTCTCTCAGAGATTTTTAACTAACACCCTGTCACCCTGTTGGAGTGTGACACCTCTTACACGTCTATCATACTGCTTCTTGCCTTTAGCCGAGGACTTCTGACTGTTGTCGGCAGCAATTTGGTAGACCACTCGCATCCTCTCTGCCCATTTCTGTGTAAAGGTCTGATGGTTGTGTGCCTCCAATTCTCTTCTAGAATTGAAGAGCAAGTTGACTGGTAGTCAGGGAGTCCTGCCGTACAAGAGGAAAAATGGAGAGTACCCTGTTGCTTCGTGCCTTGTGCAATTGTAATAATGCATATAGTCTTTCCATTCACCTTTCTTCTCCTCTTGCAGGGTGCACAGTATTTGGAGAAGTGTATGATTGAGGCATTCCACCGGATTGCCCTGTGGATGATAAGGGGTGGTCCGTGAATGAGCAATTCCTGACAGTTGTTGTAGCCTATAGAAAAGGCTATTCTCAAACTCATGCCCTTGGTCATTGTGCAACTTCTCCGGGTACCTGAACTGAGGAATAAAGTCTTGGAATATCTTCTCAGCAGCTGTCTTCCCTGATTTGTTTCTCGTCAGGTACGCCTAAGTGAAGCGTGTGAAGTGGTCGACGAGGACTAGGATGTACTTGTATCCTCCTTTGCTTAACTCCAGGTGTAAATAGTCGATCGAGCCCAACTCAAATGATACACTGATGGTAATGGATCCCATTAGAGCTCTCTGTGGAACATAGGGGTGCTTTTTTTTGATGCAATGACATTTCTTCATTATGTAGTCCTCAATGTCCTGCTGCATACACGGCCAATAAAACCGCTCATGAGTAAGATGGACCACCTTATCAGCGCCTATGTGCCCCTTGTCATCATGCAAATTCTTTAGCACCATTGATTTTAGCTGTTCAGGGAGGACCAGTTGTTTGTGCTGCTCTGTGTTCGGGTAGAGTACTCCATTATCTATCTCTAACTTGTTCCACTGATGGAGTAATCTTCTTGTCCTTTGCATCATTGTTCTTTTCTCTTTTCCATTGGGATTCCACGCTATGAGTTTTAAAGACACCACTTCTTTGACTGCTGGATCTTCTTGTTGTGCAGTGTTGATGTCTTCAGGTGTCATGCCCCTGCCACACTGCCAACACGACTTCCAAGGACACTGTCTCTGTATGTTCATCCATTTGTTGTTGAAGGTCTACTGGGTACCTGGACAACATATCAGCATCCGCATTCCTCTTCCCCGGTCTATACTTGAGGTCAAAATGAAAATCTGCTAACTCCCCAACCCACCTGTGACGCACTGCATTTAACCTCACAGAACTCAGGACATAGGTCAAGGGGTTATTATCTGTATAGACTGTGAAGGTGGGAGGATAATACAGATAATCTCTGAATTTCGCACAAATGGCCCCTTTGAGGGCTAGGAACTCAAGTTTACCGGAGTACTGGTGGTAGTTCCTCTCGGCAGGTGTTAATGTCCTGGACCCATAACCAATGACTCGCAATTTGTTGTCTTGCCATTGATATAATACAGCTCCTAAACTTTCATTTGATGCATCAGTGTGTAACACAAATGGGAGATCAGGCTAAAATGGGAGGGTTAGTCAGCATCTCCACCAATCTTCATACCACGTTTTGATGTTCACTAGTCTAGATTATTGGTGTACGAGAAGGGAGCTGTACTTTCCCTCCTTTATTTGCTCGCCCTTTACCCTTGTTTTCCCATAACTTGATGGTGTCACTCAGCCCAGCTGGGCTCTGGAGAAGTTTGAACAAGGGCCTCGCTATCCGCAAAAAGTCCTGGATGTATGACTGGTAGTAACTAAGAAATCCCAGTAGTGTCCAGACCTCTCCAACTGTGTGGGGTTTCTTATCCTTCAACACAATCACTGCTTCCAAATCCTTTGGGTCAATCTGGATCCCTTCCCCTGACACCATTCGCCCAATGTACCGGATTTTTTTTTTAAAGTTCACATTTAGCTGGCCGGAGCATGATGCCATGTTGTCGCATCCGGCAAAACACCTGCCTGAGATGTTCCACATGTTCTTCAAATGTTTTTGAGTAACAGAGGACATCATCCAGATAAGGTACACAACACTTATCTCTAATGCTTTCTAACATTCCTTCCATATATCTCAGAAACACAGCTGGTGCATTTGTCAGTCTGAAGGGTATTCGTACCAATTCATAAAGTCCCCAGGGTGTGCTAAAATCTGTTAGATGCCTTGATTCCTCACTCACAAAACCCTGATGGTATGCACTGCCTTGGTCCAAGATGGAGAACCATGAATTGCCCCCCAGGCTGTCCAACAAATCCTAAATCCGTGGCAGTGGATGGCGATCTGGTATCGTCTTGCGGTTCAGCTCACGGAAATCAACACACAGGTGCAGGCTGTTGTCTTTTTTCCACACACACACTACAGGAGAGGAATGAGCTGACACAGACTTATGGACCCATCCTCTGTCTAAGAGGATCTGAACATACTCCTTGAACATACTCCATACCTCTTTATGCAGGGGTCTGGGAATGGAGTTGTGGCTTTTCTGAACAGGTGTGTTGTCTGTTGTGTTGATTTTCAGCTGCAAGCTAGGAATACACCCAATTTATCCTTCCTCACAAGCAAACACGTCAGACTGCTCATAGAGAATCCGTTGGAGCACTTCCTGGTCATTCTCGGACAGATGGTCTAAACTTACATTCGGATGCCATCTCTCATGTAAGGGGGCAGCCCTGTTGGTTTCCTTCCCCTCACTGTATCCATCAACAGCAGAGCTTATATAAGTGGAGCAGAAGGGAATATCATTAGTTTGGTCTCTTGGCTTCTCCGGAGTTGGAATAATGTTTACAGATTTACTTCCTGTAATTCCTCCTATGGATCCCAGGACTGTTTTCAGATGTAAGAAAATGTCATGCTTTGCCAAGTTCTGGATTGGGATGTTCACTATTTTGGAGACACCAGCAGGCACGTCAACGAGTACCGGGAACAATTCTAACCGATCTGGTAGGTGGCATTCTACGTCTGGCTCAAACAACATCTCCCCTCCTCTAGGGTAAGCCTTTATGTGACATTTCACCTTACAGATTTGGTTGCTGAGAACAGTGAGCCCCTTTTTTCCAGCTTTCACCACTGCCTTTTCTGATTCATCCTGGAATGACATGTTAACAAAAACGACTAAGGTTTCAGCATTGCACCTCTGAATTTTCAAGGCCCCTGACAGTAACCCCACCAAGCAGATGTTATCCGTTCGGTCACTGTTCCTCATAATGATCTCTTGGATTACATTAGCAGAAGGGGGGGCCTCTTTGGGGTTCAGCTTTTTAGTGATGGGGGACCCTACATTCTGTTCGGTCACTGGTGGTCCCCCCCGGTGACCCCACCAGGTTTCACGACGACTTGTTGTTCTTCTGTAGACAACCGATGGCTCTATGTCCCTGTTTTCCATATCGGAAGCAGTGTGTGCATTGGTCACGTCCTTGTGATATGCACTGGTGGCACCTCCCTTTAACATCTCGCTTGACTGACAGTTTTGTGAGGGATGGGGAAGTATGGTTGTCCTCTGTTGATACTTTCACCACAGGGGTGAGAGCTTTCTCCAAACTCTTAGTCAGAGACGACATGTGTGCAGTCAGCTCCTGTATGGAAGCCCGATTAGCCTGGACTTCTGCTTGCATCTGAACAGCATTCGGCCTGTCCCCATCATGCTGCACTGCGCTAACACTAATTCCTTTCTGTTTGTGAATCTGACCCAAACGATTTTGTTTCTCTGTGTTTTCACTCATTGACTTTGTTATCTGCTCCAGAATGAAGTCATCGGTAACACTGAGGTCTGAGAGGTGAGGTTTAAGGTCTTGTCTAATGTATGAGCTTTTCTCATTCATACCCTGGTTCAGTGAGTGGTGAAAAACTCCTTGCACTAGTCTGCTGTCATAGTAGAATCCTGTACTTTGTTTTGAAGCAAATAACACACGTTGTTTCAACCCCATTAACCTATACATGAACTGTTGTGGTGTTTCTTTATCATGTTGTTTGGCATTGCTCAGATCATGGAACAGTTCAGCACTGCACTTATCCCTTAGGTGCGCCCTCAGGAAATGCTTTAGCTCAACTACAGTCAGGCTATCTTTGGTGATGAGCATGTCTTTAAAAGTACCAGGTTTGATTATCCTGAGCACTGCTCTAATAACCTCAGCCTCGGTGCACCCTTCAGTTAGCCCCTCATCAATTTGCTTACACAAATTGTTATAACTCAAATCAGAATCCAAATCTGTGATTTGACCTCCATGGATCTTGAATTCACTACAAGGTAGCAATGCCGCCACATCTGTCAGTTTTACTAAACAGGTTACTTGATCAGCAACTGTTAGTGCTATCTTACTCATCACCGCACGCTACTACTACTGGTTCAGTCTCTGACACCAAATCAGCATCCTCTTCATCAGATGGTTGGGGTGACTGCAGTTCATCAACGAGGTCATGAAAGGCCAGCAGGCGGGACAACCACTGGTCCTCAAGGCTCCTCAGGTGTTGACTTCTCAAAAGGTCAACAATGAAGTCAAAAATTTCCACTGCAGTCGATTGGACACCTGGCAAATCTCCTTTAACCTCATCCTCGAGCGATGTAGCCAGCTTATACAGCAGGTTTCTGTTCCCGGCACAGGTCAGCTGATGAAGCTGTTGCTGGATTTCCCAACGCAGGTCACGAAGAGCAGCCATCTCTGGATACCGTAAGTCTGTTACTTAGATCATTGGCCTTGGAAACAGGAAACCAGGATTCCAAGGTTCTCAGATGATTAGTACCAGTCCAACAGAAGGCACTAATCCTGGACGAGCCCCAAATTTGTTTCCCTCTTGACATTCAGGGTCAGAGGGCAGCTGTTGTTCTGTCCTGCCTGCTTGTGTGGGTGTGGCTGTTATAGAGAAGAGAGAGCACACACGTTGAGCTAATGCTAGCGTCAGAACAGGAGGATTTTATTTTTCTGCCTTTTACAACATGAAATGGCTTTTCATTATACAAACAATATAACTTCTGTCATTCTGGGTTCCTCCTTTTATGAAACAGATATGTCTTCTTTCACTCCAAATAATATCCTTTACCCTTTAACCAGACACCTTAATAGAGTGACTCACTAATGGTGCGTTCCTCTCTGGTAGCTGAAACATATCTCTGGCATATATTCGTGATACATATAACCATACAGTAAGTCAGTTTAGTGACAATTTTAACCAGGTATTATCATATTGCATGAAACCTTTTACCATGGAAAAAGTATGAGGGTGACAAAATTATTAAGATCAGTTAAAGGAATGCAGAGACAACATCTATATATTTAAACAGACAAAAAGGCAAACACTTAGACAAGACACACACAACAGGCAAATCTTAAAATAAGTGCTTTTCTGGGGTACTGCGTGTGAGGAGGAGGGGGTGAGGTGCATGTTAGATTCTTAAAACACCAGCACTCTTTGTTTCACCCTTATCAGTCCCAAAGTATCCATCCCCCCCAGACTAGACCACAAAGGGGTACCAGGCTGCACCAGGCTGGATCTCTACTCAATGCCCAGGTTGTTATTCGTAGGGTTCTAAATTCAAGCCATAAAACTTGGAATGCTGGTTTTCCTTTTACCATGTTATCTGAAAGATCTTGAGAGTGTGTGTGTGTGTGGGTTGGAATCCCTAACCCTCCTTTGTGCCTAGGCCACCGAGTACCTCTTGTACCATGCTAGACCTTATCTTAGGGCTTTCTAAGGCTCTGGGCCAAAAAACTTGGAAGGTCAGCCGTGGCATACGTGTGTGGGATCCTACACTACCTTTTTAAAACAATAGCTCATCTAAGAAATAAGGCTGAACCTCTGCCATTGAGTAATTTCAGTAGTGAACATTTTATGAACTACTTTAATGATAAAACTACAAACATTCTCAAATGGCCCAAAATTAACTCCAATGCAAGCGGAATGTGAACACACCCTTAATGTTTTTGAATAAATTGATGTACAAAAGTTGGATAGTTTCCAGTCGGGTTTCCATCCAGGACACAGCACTGAAACTGCCTTAACTAAAGTTGTAAATGGCATAACAATGGCTACTGACGCTGGCAGTGCAACTGTGCTAATGCTTCTGGACCTTAGTGCAGCCTTTGATACGGTTGACCATTTACCCCATTACAAAGACTCAAATCTGGGGTCAGGTTGTGTGGAATAGTGTTGAAGTGGTTTAAATCGTATTTGACTAATCGTTATCAATATGTTCAGGTGTCAAAAAATTACACTCCGTCATCTATGTCACCAGTCAAATATGGAGTGCCACAGGGATCAGTGCTTGGTCCTTTGTTTTCTCTCTACATGCTGCCATTAGGTAAAGCAGTGAGAAAACACAATATTAATTATCATTCCTATGCCGACAACACGTAAATATATATTTTGGTTACACCTAACAATTCTACACCTATTGTCACTCTAACTAAGTGCGTCAATGAAGTGAAGACCTGGCAGGCTGGAAACTTATTATTAAATGGTCAGGAAACTGATGTTCTGTCGTTTGGTGGCAAGTCCATAGATAGGAATGCTATAATGTCTGCACTACACTCCAAAGGGCTGAACTTTTCCCTCAGCAACTCAGCCCGTAATCTAGGTGTCATCTTAGATACAAGCCTCTCATTAAAATCGCATGTGGATGCAGTATTGAAGGTATGCTTCCTACAGCTACACATCGCCAAACTCGGACGACTTCTTAGTATTCAAGACACAGAGAAATTGATACCTGCCTTTGTATACAGTAGGTTAGACTACTGAAATGTTCTGTTATCCAGGAGCACACACTGCACATTAAACACCTTGCAGCGTATTCCAAATGCTGCAGCTCGAATGATCACCAGGAGCCGGAAGTTTGAACACATAACCCCTGTTCTTAGTTCCCTGCATTGGCTTCTTGTTAAGAATAAGAATGTAAGGTCATAAAATGATCATCATTGGTGAAGTAGTTATTAGCTTGTTAGGTTCTATGTATTTTTGTGGGTGTTTACCACAGTGTGGGCACCTGATGTCCATTTTATCACCAGGTGTGATAAAACGTCATACTTCCTCAATTTTATAAAAATTTTTAAATAAAAACAAGCAAGGAAGTTTAATGAAAAACTGAACAAAGTTTATTTTTCTGAACATTTGCCACAAATATAAGTGTTTCTTATATTTGGCACATTTGAAATGTGCCCATCTACTGCAGAGGTCACACTGCACCTAAAGGATCGTAAAAGTACTACATCGTCTGAAACAATGAGACAAACCTTCATGACAAATCTTTTGAGAATTTATTTATTTTCATATAGTGCTTTTTACAATGGAATCACCCCAAAGCACTTTACATGGTATTACATGATGGCTTTACATGATATTAAGTTGATTATATCATTACAATTTTTTATACATCAGAATGTGTTTTTTGGATAGTTCATTGCCCCTCTATGATGGGAAATGCAATATTTTAAATCTATATAAAAATAAGTGAGGTTGGGACAAACATTTTATGAAGTCATGATAAAGTGCGTTGACCTTTTGCTCTGTTAAAATATTTTCATTACAAAGATCAGGTATATTTACAGGAGTTCTTATTGTGCAAATTCAGACAATGCTATACTGGTGGGAAACATTTATTTTAAAAGTTGAGATGTTAAAGTAGACACTGAATAATTGGTATGGGAATATGAGTTCTTACCATTTCAATCATGCTTTCATCAGCATTCCCTTCGAAAACAGTGCAAACCACACAGTAGTCCTCTGCATTTCCTAGGAGCATACCATTTCAAATAGCCTCTTCAAAAATGAACTGAAAAATCCAACAACAGTTCATCAAATTACAGTCCACACCATTTAAAGTTGGGTTAAAAGAACATGACTTGGAATAACCCTGAATTACTGCACTATTACTTAACAATATTTTTATTACGTATGTACGGTATGGTACGTATGGTACCATGCAATAAAAATAATAAATATTATCCTACACATAACAAGAATACTGTATATTACAGCTGGCTGTACATTGTGAGCAGAAGGCATCCATTTGTTGTGTCCAAGCTTTAGATACTGAAAATCAGGTTGTAATTTTTTTCTAATTTCTCCAGCCCCTATTGCTAATTTGCAGGTGGGTAACAAACTTGCCAATCCACCTTTATATAAAGGACGAACTGGTGGAGTAGGCCAAGGTGGTTACAAATAACCAACAGGTCAGAAGTAGAAATATGAGTACGTGGCCTTGTTCTTCACAGCTTCTCTTTTGACTGAATGACATTTCTGGTGAGGCTCCACAGCTTCTGCGGCTGCTGTCACCTCTTTTGAGTCTTCTATATTTTATTCATATTTTGTGGCAAATGCAATGACAGATGGTCTTCTTGGAGTTGTACTGTCATGAGGCTGTTGCTTTCAGCTGGCAGATGTAGTGTAGAACTTTGTGATCTGTCATTGTCCATGCTTCTGTATGGCTTAAGGTGACTTACAGTGCATCTGGGAGGTATTCACAGCGCTTCATTTTTTCCACATTTTGTTATGTTACAGCCTCATTCAAAAATTGATTAAATTCCTTTTTTACCTCAACATTCTACACACAATACCCCATAATGACAAAGTGAAAAAGGTTTGCTTGAAATGTTTGCAAATTTATTAAAAATAATAAACAAAAAATATTACATGTACATAAGTATTCAATAATTCAGCCTGATGGTGGCTGATGTCACCCATTTCAACGAGCATATTATGAGACTCAGGCTAAGGCACTCCTTGGGTGTCTTGTCTGTTGTCTCAGTTTATTCTCCAACCGCGGTGAGTGATGTCTTGTTGAGGGAGACATTTTACTTTCAACTTCGCTCGGTGGTTGATGGGTGCCCACGAGGTGACACTCCTCTGGTCATGGGTGACTTCAATATGACCACTGGCATTGACAGGGCTGGCTATGAGGATTGTGTCAGTCCCCACGGGTCTGGTGACAGGGGTGAAAGTGGCTCCATGTTCCTTGACTTTGTGAAAGGTCAGAGGCTGCATGTCGCTGGATCCTGGTTCCAACGCCTTGAGCCGCATCGTTGGACTTGGTATTCCAATACTGGTGGTGCGGCGAAGGGGATCAATCACATCCTCATGGGCAGACACTGGAGGCTCCTGCAGAACTGCAGGGTCTACAGAAGTGCCCAGTTTGTGAATTCTGACCAGAGACTTGTTGTTGCTACTCTGAAGATTCAGCTTAGATCAAGTAGGCTACCACCTATTACGAGAAGGAGGCTAGACTTGGCCAGACTCCAAGATCAAGCTGTTTCTGATGAGTTTGCACACAGTTTGGGTGAGGAACTTGCAGACTTGGCTGCGACCAAGGATATTTATATCTAATATAATGTGGGAGACCTTCCGTGATAAGACTCTGAAGGTTGTTGAGGGTTGTGTTGGTGTTGCCGGTGTTCCCAGAAGGAGGTGTTTCATCTCGCAGGGCACCCTGGATATTATTGAGAGGAGTCGCAGCACACGACTTGCTGGAAACTCCTGTCTACATTGGGAACTGAGGAGGACGACTGTGAGAGCTCTGAGAGCAGATAAGGAAGCGTTTGTTAGGTGAATCTGTGAGCAGGTGACACACCATCTGTGGTCCAGCGACCCACGTCCTGCTTACAGAGGAATCAAAGCATTACGTACACCTGAATCTGTTCCTCTGAAACTTGCAGTCAAGTCAGGTGTTGGAACGGCCCTTACGGAGGACACTGCAGTTGTGACCCGCTGGGCCAGCTACTTTGAGCAGTTCTTTAAAGCTAATCCTCCAGCTAGGATGCTGGACATCTCTAGGTCCACAGTTCTTGAGGCTGATCCTCCAATCAGCTGTGAACCACCCAATCTCACTGAGATTGCACAGGTGGTAAATTAGCTGGAGGTAGGGAAGGCTGCAGGGATCTGTGGTATCCCGGGGTGAACTTTTCCAGGCTGGTGGTAAGGCTGTCCTTCTGGCATTGCGGACAATCTTTGCTTCTATTTGAGAGACAGGAGTCATCCTAACTTGTGGAAAATGGGACTTGTTGTCCCTATCTGGAAAGGGAATGATGACTGGCTGGATTGTGGCAATTACAGGGGGATAACACTGCTCTCAGTGCCAGGTAAGGTCCTTGCAAGAGTCATCCTTAACAGGATCCATGACCACTTGCTCGCCTCCCAGCGATTGGAGCAGTCTGGTTTTGTGCCTAAGAAGTCTACCATCGACTATATCCTAGCACTGAGGGTTCTCATCGAGTGCAAGCACGAATATCGGCAGAGGTTCTTTGCAGCCTTTGTCGATTTTCGTAAAGCACTTGACTCAGTTGATTGAGTTGTCCTGTGGGACATCCTGAGACTTCGTGGGATCCCTCCAAAGCTGCTGGACGCCATGGTCGGCTCAGATTCACTGATCTTGACTTTGCTGACAATCCTGTGTTCTTTTCTGAGTCAATGGAGGCTCTGATTGGGGCTGTTGAGAGACTGAGTGAGGAGTCTGAGTGTCTGGGATTGCGAATTTCCTGGATAAAAACCAGGCCTTTAATAACTTCTTAGGCACAGCCATCAGTAGTGTATCTGTCTGCGAGGAGAATGTCAATGTCGTCGAGAGGTTCACCTGCCTCGGCAGCAACATTCTTGTGTGTGTGGCGCCCCTGATATCTTTGCAATAGGGCTAAGGTCCAGGTCTTTAAAGTACTAGTGCTCCCTGTCTTTCTGTATGACTGTGAGACATGGATGCTATCCAGTCAGCTGAAATGAAGAATGAGATGGTACTGTATCTCTTCGGCAAATCCTCAGGTACCACTGGTTTGACTTTGTGTCGAACGAGTCGTTGTTAGGGGAGTCCCGAATGAGGCTCATTACCTGCATTGTTAGGGAGTGTCAGTTATGGCACTACGGCTATGTGGTGCGTTTCCCTGAGGGTGATCCAGCTCGCAGGATCCTCATTGCTGAGGACCTGAGCGGCTGGACCAGGCTAAGGTGATGCCCATGTAACACCTGACTGCGGCAGATGTATGGCCATCTCCGGAGGGTGGGACAGGATCATGTCTCTGCCTGGGAGGTCACCAGCTGGGATCCTGAGGCATTTCGACATATGGTGGGTGCGGCAACACGCTGCATCAGTGCATGCTCCCTAACCTGACCTGACCTGACCTGATAAGTATTCACAGCCTTTGCTATGACACTCAAAATTGATCTCAGGTGCATCCTGTTTCCACCGATCATCCTTCAGATGTTTCTACAACTTGATTGGAGTTCACCTGTGGTAAATTCATCTGATTGTACATGATTTGGAAAGACATACACCTGTCTATATAAGGTACAATAGTTGACTGTGCATATCAGAGCACAAACAAAGCCATGAAGTCCAAGGAATTATCTGTAGATCTCCGAGGATTATATCGAGGCACAGATCTGGGGAAGGGTACAGAAAACTTTCTGCAGTATTGAAGGTTCCAATGAGCACAGTGGCCTCCATCATCCGTAAAAGGAAGAAGTTTGGAACCACCAGGACACTTCCTTGTGCTGGCTGCCCGGCTAATCTGATCAATCGGGATAGAAGGGCATAAGTCAGGGAGATGACCAAGAACCCAATGTTCACTCTGACAGAGCTCCAACGTTGTTATGTGGAGAGAGGAGAACCTTCCAGAAGGACAACCATTTCTGTAGCACTCCACCAATCAGGCCTGTATGGTAAAGTGGCCAGACGGAAGCCACTCCTCAGCTAAGGCACATGACAGCCTGCCTGGAGTTTGCCAAAAGGCACCTGAAGGACTCTCAAACCATGACAAACAAAACTCTCTGGTCTGATGAAACAGAGATTGAACTCTTTGGCCTGAATGGCAAGCATCATGTCTGGAGGAAAGCAGGCACTGCTCATCACCTGGTCAGTACCATCCCTACAGTGAAGCATGGTGGTGGTAGCATCATGCTGCTGGGGATGTTTTTCGGCAGGAGGAGCTGGGAGACTAGTCAGAGTCGAGGGAAGGATAAATGCAGCAATTTACAGAGACATCCTTGCTGATAACCTGCTCCAGAGTGCTCTGGACCACGGAATGGGGTAAAGATTCACTTTCCAACAGGACAACGACCCTAAGCACACAGCCAAGATAACAAAGTAGTGGCTTTGGGACAACTCTGTGAATGTCCTTGAGTGGCCCAGCCAGAGCCCAGACTTGAACCCAACTGAACATCTCAGAAGAGATCTGGAAATGGCTGTGCACCTATGCTCCCCATCCAACCTGATGGAGCTCGAGAGGTTCTGCAAAGAGGAATGGGAGAAACTGCCCAAATATATATGTGCCAAGCTTGTAACATCATACTCAAAATGGCTGTACATATTGAGGCTTGAGCCTGTTATATTTGTGTTTTTTTTTAAATAAATTTGCAAAAATTTCAAGAAAACCTTTTTCACTTTGTCATTATGGAGTATTGTGTGTAGAATTTTTAGGTAAGAAATGAATTGAATCCATTTTTGATTAAGGTTGTAACATAACAAAATGTGGAAAAAATGAAGCGCTGTGAATACTTTCCGGATGCACTGTATGTTGGGTTTAGTTTCTAGTGTAGACGCTTCTTGGTTTTTTAATGTAACCAATTTGGTATGTCTTCCCCATATATGTCCCCCCATATTTTAACTACACCTTAGTTTCACACACATGTCCACTTCCAATGATCAAGGGGGGTGATGGGCA
>JAAGVU020000001.1:38495316-38514635 GCA_011763525.2 Mormyrus iriodes
TAATAATCAAATATTAATTAATTTCCTTATACGTTGGTGGAGATCAAAATTTATTTTTGAGCTAATAAATTCCTACAGTACAATCAACTTAACAATGTCCAAATTAAATGGGAAACATGCTTCAGTTACATTGTTTCACATTAATTTCCATGAGTGCTAACAATTGTGGCACATATGTTTCTATTTATTTGTTATTTAATATTTATTTATTGATGAGGGATTTGTTTTTCTTTGAATAAACTTGTTTCAATTAAAAGTAAGATTGTTCTCAGTTTTTCAGTGCAAGGTGGAGGTATTTTTCTCTAACCATTCTTAGTAATTTTTACAAGGGGTTCCAATAATGGTGGAGGGCACTGTATATCATTTGTGTGTCTGTTACAGGTCTTACTGTTATGTCACAGAAAATGATGGTCATTGTTCAAATGAGAATTGGAATATAATTATTTAGACAAATATAAATTACTTTTTAAGATATGTACATTAAAGACATACACAAAGACATACAGTTAACCATCAAATTGGTGGAGAAAGATTGAGCTAATTGGCATGTAAGCGGAATGTGCAATAAATTAATGGGTATAGAGCTATGTGTCACAACTGGCATAGAGCATTTAGGTGAAAATACATTTATTGGTTTTCATATTTCCAGATCCATCCAATAATTCAAGAAATTGTAAAGGTTGGGAGTGTGGGAGGAGTAAGGATTAGATAGAAATCCTTAGAGGGAAATAGGTGAGGAGGCTGTGCTGGGAATACATCGTTGTCATTCTGAAAGCATCAATTTCCATCTCCCTGTTTTCTCCTGAGTGCCCGAGTCTCCTACTGTACACTTCTGTGTACTTGCGATCCCCAAAACCTTGCCCGGTGAACGTGCTTTCTGATCACCCTTTCAGTACAAGTGTGCCCTGGTATGGTGCACTTTTGTCCACGTTTCATTAGAGATTTCCTTCAGAGCTCCCAAGTGTTTATTTTCAGGGAAATCTTTCCACTGAAGACTCACAGCAGAATTTAATCTTGGCCGCTAAAGGACATTACCTTCCTATGTATTAAACTGCTCCTGTGCAGTATGGGCGTTGCCTTCCAATCACCATGCAGCTGAAAGCTGTTTTATACATTTGAAACCTTTCTATAGGTTAGTGTGATAGTTGGAAATGTGTTTCCTCTAGTACTATTTCTCCTTCCCCTTTCCATTAAGGAGAAGGATCTCTTCAGCATGATGTTGTTTCTTCTGCATTTATCTGTAGGGGAAGTGTTAACATGCCATGATGTTCTCAGCCAATCATAATGTATTGCATTTGACCCAAAACCATCCAGCTGACTTCAGCCCACCAAAACACTTGCCTGTTTTTAGGGTAGCAGAAGAAAGTTTGTTGCAAACTCTGGGTGAACTTAAGAGTGCTTACACTGCAAATGATTTTTGTTGTTTCAACAGTACGATTACTGTATTCTCAACAGTTCATTGCTGTATATGTTGTGTACGGTATGTTACTATAGATTTTCATCACTGCATATGATTGTTGTTGTTTTTATAGTATTATTGTATTCTAAACAATTCATTGCTGCATTTCTTATGTACAGTATGGTTCTGTATATTTTCAGTGCACTCAAAATATCACTGTAAATCTAAATACAGTAATAACTGACTGTGAAAAATAAACCACAGACTCCATCTTCAAATAAAATACCATCCTTAATTTCAGTGCAATATTTTATGTTTTTAACTTCAGAAGTCTAGAAATTTTCCTTGTGACTTTCACTTCAGACATATAGTTCTAATAGATTAGCATAGGGTAGTAACTTTATAGTAGGCTTTAGTATATGTTTCATCATTTCACTTGATGTCATTGATTTTTTTAGTCAAAAGTATTTACTTTCACTAATATTTTTCAGGATTTGATGGGCATTAATATATATTTTATTTTTCATATGTATGCCATTTTACACACATTTTACATGTCTTCAGTACTAACGCTCAATGCCGGTGGGTGCACTTGTATGAGAGTGCATTTTCAGAGGCTGTTCTGTCGTGTTGTGTCTCTGCTAACTCAATCTAATTCTTCATTGTGTGGTGAGTAGTATCATCTTAATATTTAACTTGACTTTGATGTTTTGTACAGTTACAAATAAGCCACAGCTAACATTACTTAGCTAGCTTACCCTGTTGGAAAAAATGCTAGTTTGACCAGTTCAAAGGATCAAGTGAGAACACTAGGCACAGGACACATGAAGGACCAGTAGTAGGTAGTAACAATGACCAGTCTTGGGAGGCACAGGACTGGAAGGCACTCGTACACTGGACTAATAAGGGAGCAAACAAGGGAGGGCTGGAGTGATTCACACAACGGCTGGAATGAGAGGTAAGAAATGATTAACAGGTGTGGCTCATTTGAGCCACATTAGGGAAAGAACAAGGGGGCAGTACTGCAGGGCATGACAGTACCCCCCCAAACGCATGCACTCCAGTCACACCAGGCAAACTGAGGAGGGAACCCACAGGGATGAAACAGGAGGGCAGACACATAGGGCCAGGACATGGCATGATAGTACTGACAGCAAATGGAGACCTGGACAAAATACGTAACGAAACAGGACTCAGGACAGACAAGACAAAAACACCACCAAGCTCGGTAAACGGGCATCAACAGGGACAACAAAAACACTGAAACAGAGGTCAAAAACAGGCAGGGACTGGACCAGGAGACTGACTGAACAGAGAGGGGACAACTCCAGGCTTGTATAGGACAGACACCAAACAAAATCAGGACAAGGCAGGGCCAAACATTAGCCAGGCACAAACACTGGACCAACCAGGGGACACTGTTGGGACACTTGAAGCAAACACATTACACACACCCCTGGACTGCCCCAACATGGAAGGAACCAGAGAGACAGGGGCAGACTGACATGGGAGGATCAAATAGGACATGAGACCAGACACAAGACATAACCATAGGAATTAAAACATGGGAAACACTAGGGACCACACAAACAAGACGGAATAGACAAAATCGAAGACAGGGCAGGTTCAGTGACAGCCAGATCAGGGGTACATACACGGACAAAGGCATTGGATTTATATTGTAATGGATTCTTTCACGCTGAACTTGTGCTTTTATCTTTAGCTGAATGTGACCACTAAATATCAAAATTTATGAAAGGTAAAAATATAAATTAATTTAGTTAGATTTTAGAATTTAGTCATTATTTTCCATTTTATTGACTTTTTTCATACAGGTCACCACCACCCAGGCAGATGTGGAGACCCAGTTGTTCGTGTCCAACATACCAAGGATAATCCTCCTGGCTAAAACTGCTATACTTGACTTACACAGTCACTAAGCCCAGAGCTTGAAAGTTCTGGTTCAGAAAGTAAAAATCCTTTCTAGTAATGTGTTCCAACCAAAGGTTGTTGTTCAAAGGTTAGTTTTTACTCATTTTTTCAGCCAAGAGGTTCAACTAATTACTGAAATCTTCTGAGTCAGTGATTGGACAGCAGTAATTCTTTTTTTTTATGTCTCTGCATTGTGAGATAAAAACTGGTCTAAAAACAAACATCTGTGTTTGGAAAAAAATACCGGTGAGGGCGTTTACTTTCTGAACCTGAACACCTCTGGCTAGGCCAATGCATGATGTCTTGCACTACAAACACGAGGCCATGCGTTTATTTTGTGTAGTTGTTTTTTTGTCCAACCAACATTAGAATAACACAAAGACAGCTTGAGGCTGCTTATATACAGTAAAACTCATTAGATAGCATACTTAGTTTACTCTTGATGTCTGCAGACAAATATGCAATTTCATTTTGTTTCACCTTTTTATGAAATGTACTATCTTTTTTTAAATAATAAGTATGATAGAAAAATATCTTATAGGATATTCCATTCTGGCACCAAAGAAATGGATGCTGGCTGTAGAGTGAAAGGTTGTCATAGAACCCAGTCATCTTCAGCTGGACTTCACCTCTGCCCTGGCTCTCCTCTTTGGATCATTTTATGTGTTTAACATCGAGTACCAAGAAGAGGCAGCAACAACACTGGAATTCATCCAGAAGTAAATACTGTTTATCTGTTGTACTTGGCTCCCCAGATGTTTCTTTACATGGCCTTCAGAATGTCATTTATTAAAGGGTGAAGCCTTCTCCTAAAGCTAGGAATCTGAAAGCGAGCCCTTAAATATTTTTGGTTACCGTCATGTTAAACTAGGTCATTGACAATGAATGGGGTATTAATTTCGTAGAGTTAATAAATGGTAAGTTGAGTTCCCACAAATATTTTTTTCTATTCTATTGTTTGGGACAGATCTAAACTTGAATACATTTTTATATTTACATGTTTCTTGGAATGATAAATCCTGAAAATTCCAAGTGCACATCTCGGTTCCAGGTGAGCAAGAAGGTAAGAGTATTGTTAACTGGGATAATACAAATGTGTTCTTTGTCAATTAGACTGGTTAAGTAAGGGGTAAAAATGTACAAAAAAAACTTGTATTGCACATTATTACAGCACATATAGTTCAGTCTTTAAGTCTAAGTCCAGTGAAACATTTTTGGTTGTTTTGGTGCTGTACTCCACATTGGATTTGAAAGGGAACAATGACAGTGAGGTTACAGTACAGATATTAAGCTTTGATTTGACAGCATTCACATCCATGTGAACTGTGAAACTTGGAAAAAAGGAAAGGAAAACTCAGCAACACTTTATATTACTGTAATTGTTACATGTATCTGTACCAAGTACAGTTTAACACAATATAATACCATGTAGTTACTATATACCATGTACCCCAAACTTAAGCACACATGTATATACAATATAATGTATGTACATGGTATTACTTTCTGTTACATGGTATGAATTATGCATAGAAACACTGTAACAAGGCACAGTAAAGTTTGATTAAAACTGTTCATTGTCAAGTACAGTTATATATAAACTTATATATACCATGGAATGTGTCCCATTCCATCTTAACTATTTAGGAGCAGTGGGCTATCAAAGTGCCTGGGGAACTGTAATTAAGTTCTAATACCAGTGCCTTGGTTTTCAGGTCACTAGAACTGAGAGCACAAGTCTGATTTCTACATGGACTGTCATAGTAAAAATGGACAAGAAAAAGGTCACTGAAAGTGCATGTATCTGTACTCTCATTTAAAGATGATTTATATTTTCTTGGAATATTCCGGGATTGGACAACACAACACTCAGAAGTCAAGTACATATCCCATACTTTGTTTGACTATTCTAATACATAGTCCACTTCACACCTAAAATCCCATAAAGTTTCATTCAGATGTACTGATGATCATTGGTCTCTGCTTTGCAAGCAGTAAAGAAACTCATTGCACAAATGACCACTTACCAATTTTCAACCAAATATGACATTTTTAAGTTTGTTTATTTAATTTGAAGGGACAATGACAATGTCAAGAGTGGCTACAATATTTACACAATTTTAAATAAAAATTGGCACTTTAATGTTCATAATCAGTTTATTTAAAATCCAATGTTTTGGAGTGGAGTCAAAACATCAACAACATACATTATATTATCAAAAGTATTGGGACCCCTCCAAATAATTGAATTCAGATGTTCCAATCACTTTCATGGCCACAGGTGCATAACATCAAGCACCTAGGCATGCGGACTGCTTCTACAAATGATGGGTCGCTCTCAGGAGCTCAGTGAATTCAAGCATGGTACTGTAATAGGATGCAACCTGTGCAATAAGTCCATTCGTGAAATTTCCTTGCTACTAAAAAAACCATGGTCAACTGCTAGTGGTATCATAACAAAGTGGAAGGAATTGGGAACAACAGTAACTCAGCCACGAAGTGGTAGGCCACGTAAAATCACAGAGTGTGGACAACACATGCTAAGGAGCACGGTGTGCAGAAGTCGCCAAATTTCAGCAGAGTCAATAGCTACAGACCTCCAAATTTCATGTGGCCTTCAGATTACCTCAAGAACAGTGCTTAGAGAGCTTCATGGAATGGCTATCCATGGCCGAGCAGCTGCAACCAAGCCTTATATCACCTAGTGCAATGCCACATGTCGGATGCAGTGGTGTAAAGCACACCGCCACTGGACTCCAGAGCAGTGGAGACGTGTTCTGTGGAGTGACGAATCATGCTTCTCTGTCTGGAAATCTGGTGGATGAGTATGGGTTTGGTGGTTGCCAGGAGAATCGTACTTGCCTGACTGCATTGTACCAAGTGTAAAGTTTAGTGGAGGGGGGATTATGGTGTGGGGTTGTTTTTCAGGGGTTGGGGTTGGGGTTGGGCTTGGGCCCCTTAGTTCCAGTGAAAGGAACTCTTAATGCCTCAGCTGACAAAGTCATTTTGGACATTTTTATGCTCCCAACTTTGTTTGGGGACAGTCTGGGGATAGCCCCTTCCTGTTCCAACATGACTGCACACCATTGCACAAAGCAAGGTATATAAAGTCATGGATGAGTGAGTTTGGTGTGGAGGAACTTGACTGGCCTGCACAAAGCCCTGACCTCTACCTGATAGAACACCTTTAGGATGTATTAGAGCGGAGACTGTGAGCCAGACCTTCTAGTCCAACATCAGTGCCTGACCTCACAAATGCTGTCCTGGAAGAATGGTCAAAAATTCTCATAAACAAACTCCTACACCTTGTGGAAAGACTTCCCAGAAGAGTTGAAGCTGTTATAGCTGCAAAGAGTGGGCTAACTCCATATGAAAGTGTATGTATTAAAAATTGGATGTCATTAAAGTTCATGTGTAAAGGCAGGCATCCCAATACTTTTCGGAACATAGTGTATGTTTCACAAACTGGACTCTGGACTTACAGACTGCACTGTATGTGTATAGTCCTTATGAATCCCCTTTCCTACCTTTCCTGACCATACAGACCTAATGACCAATTGAATAGCAGCAGTTGTTTTCTGTTTTGGTTGGTTGTGGTATTTCCATACACTTAACTTTTCCCTTTATCTAGTGTTATCAGAGTGCAGAGCAGCCCTCCTGTCCTAAATATTCACTCAAAGGGGTTCTGATGATGTAAGTTAGGGATTTTAGATGAATATGTAATTGATTTGTGTTTATTTTTTATTTTTTTGCAGGACCATCATATGTGTTGGGGCCTCTGTTCAACATGACACCACAACCTACCACCATCCTCTTCAATTGCCCCCCACCACTTCCACTCTTATCTCTCTAATGCTACCATCAACACCTAGAACACCTACAGTGCAAAACTGTTTTTTGGAAATTGTTTTGTGAATTTCTATTTACCTCACTGATGCCTGAGTCATCCCTTTTAACATTTGTTTTATAGTTATCATTTAGCAAGCTTATTTTATATTATCTAACTTTTGTTATTGTTCTATGTTATAATTCAGTATTGTTATTGTTCTGTGTTATGGTTGTTGTGGTAGTCATTATTACTGTATTGTGCAAATTGCATAATACATTTTCAGTTTTTAGTGTAAGTCATCAGTTGTCCTTTTTCTTATTTTACATAAAAAGCTAAATCACAGTATTTTATTGTAATAAATACAGTATTTTACACTGTATGTTATACAATAGCATTGTTAAATCAATTACAGTAACATTTTTATAACAGTATAATGCTGTACTTCATTATATAGTATGCCAAAAAATAAAAGTATAATATTGTATTTTGGCATAGTAAAAAATAGTATAATACTGTACTTTTTACAGTGTGCTTAAAAACTACTGTAGTTATGTTAACAGTAATTTTACCATGGTATGAAATACAGCAACTGCCAGTACGTTACTGTTAATGTGACAATTAACATTTCACAGTGTATTTTTAGCAACCCTGTCATTATTTCCACCAAGACATACAACATACTCCTTAGAATATTTTTCTGGTTGAGTATTTGCTTGAAATACCCAATTAGAGAACAATGCACATGGTAAGGCACAGTGTGTGAAGGTTTTACAGTTATTAGTCTAATTAAGAAGTAAGATGTAGAGTCTTTGAAGGGGCAACATACTTCAAAGAAAGTTATTCATAAATAAAGACTAAATCTTGTTCAAAATTAAAACTGTAAACTGTATTTAAAGTTTACAAATATCGTACTGTTACCCTACTAATTTATTAAGCTGTTGTTATATGTGCATATAATTAACCCCATATATAATGTTTAATGCACTCCCTATATAATGTCATATAATTAAAACTGCTCACCAAATTAGTCCCAAAGTATAAGGCTGGTTGCCACTTCCTCCAGTAATAGTAGTGTGCCCATAGTTAAACAGCAAAACATCGAAACCAATAACTAAATATTAAACAAATTTATAATCAATTTTACTTTACTAGTGTTTTTTCGGTATTCCTTATGCAGGCTTTTTCGCAACTTTCACATTCACATTTTTGTGTGTAAATTATTACAGTTTTTCATATTGTGTCTGTAGTTATAATCAATAATGATTTTATACGAATTTATACGAATTGGCTGAAATAAATCATAGGAATTAATGCAGTAGTCGGGGTAGTAGATTTTGTCACTGATTAAAACATTTTTTTTTTTTTTATCTAGGCGACAACATACAGGTAGATAGCGTTATGAAGAATTACGGCGAATGTAAAACCTATTGACAGCGTTCCTTTCTAGGTCCTAAAACCGTTGGTGTCTTTTACAGGATTATTTTTAAAGTCACGCAGTAGCCCTTTTGTTCTCCGCTCCATTAGGAAAGTATTGGGACGGAATAAGGACTAGATTGGGACATGACTTCGGCTCAACGTGTCTGTACGGAACGTAAAACCTTTTACCTTTGACCTTTTGCGCATTTCCAAGATGGCGGCATTTTTTTGTTAGTGTATCCGAACAATGTGTTTATATGCTTTTGGTTACTGTACTAAGCTATAAAATAAGTTGTTGACATTTTTTTAACTAATGATGGTGGATGAACTTATTTTCTTTTAATTGTTAGCTTGAGAGGCCTTTGTTGGCATTCTTAAACTTGATCGTGAAGAAAGATGGAAGACATTGGCTCAGCTTTAATCAGAGAAGGCTGGTAAGTAGTATGGAATCGCTAGCCTTGTTTCTAGGTAATCTATGTGATAATGCCACAGAAGAAAATAATTTGTTATTCTTGCATTTTTTTGGCTATGTAGTGTCTTATAATTAACATATGGCAAGAGCTTTTTCTTTTATTTCCTGAAAGGCAAGTTAGCCTAGGCCATGGTTGATGTACGTAGTGATTCAGCTTTCAGTACAGCGCGAATACATAGTTATCATTGCTAGTTAGTAGGGTTGCCAACTTTGGTCAGCTAGTTGGTGTGAGATTTTAAATTCAAGACAAGTCTGCACTCACATTTACATGTATGTGACAGTTTTATTACCTTATAAATAGTCTGTACGGTTTGCAAACTACCTCCACGCTTTTGATGTAGCCAGTTTTAGGTTTCTAATAGAATTATATGTATTTGCGGTAAGATTCCTTGCGTGAGTCTCGAAGCATGAGTGTCACGCCAGATGCGTGAGAGTTGGCAAACCTTTTCTGCGTTATCATGTCGCTTGTATTTATAATTGAATGATTTGTTGATGCACCCATCAAAACCAACGTTAGCCTGCATCGCAGCCGTCTGTTTGACTGCAGATGACCGAAACCCATTAGGGATGATTTTGAAAAAGAAAGAAATACGTATATTTTCCTGAGTTGTTGCGTTTACTGCTACTACTCCTAATAATAATAATAATAATAATACCTTAACCTTATGCTAATGGAAGTATAACGAAATCAAAGGTTGATTGTTGAATTGCCATTTTCTACACCCAGGCACCTTTCAGAGGAGGGAATGGAAACATGTATTAGCACCTTAGAGAAACCTTCTCTCCATGAGATCATCGGCTATCTGCTTAATGTAAGTTGAGTGGGGGCGGAGAGGAGGGGGGGGGGGGGCGTTAAAGTTCCAGTATATACACTTTACGGTGTTGTTTTTGTTTGGGGACATATTTACATTTTTTACATTGGTAATATATCTCCACAGAGTGACCTGAGACCGATTGGCAAGAAAATTCTTCCTACTGATATCAATAGTGGGAGAGTTGAAAAGGTATGGTATGACAGTGCAAGAAATGTACATATTTAGTTTTGACTTGTGAGACAATGTGCATATATTAATATAAACAGGCCTTTAAAAAAACAATGTGGGACAGAGTGGTGGCTCTGAGACTAGGGATTTGTCCTGGCAGTTGGAAGGTTGCTGGTTTGAATCCCATGAATGCCAGAAGTAATTCTTCTCTGTTGGGCCCTTGAGCAAGGCCCTTAACCTGCAATTATTTTGTCCTGCGTATGATGTTAACCTAACTCCGGCCCTGCAAGCAGGTTCTCCAACAACTTACACGGAAAACATGGGGGTTGGTGGTGGGATTGGCACCCCTGCCACCAGAAAAAAAACAACCTCAAACTGCTCCTTTCCATTTGAACTAGTGTGGTGCTGAGGTATCACCTTATGGGGGTAATTCTGGTAATGTCTTCTGCTGACGTTTCTTCAACCATGCACTAGGTAGAGCCAGCCGTTAAAACTGACATTCTTGCATTTTTCTAGCTCAGGGCATAGTATACTTTAAAATATTCTGCATAGTAGTTCAGGACACAGTGCTCTTTGTGTACTATTTCTGAAGAATTCTGATTACAATGTTTAAAGCCTATTTATATTATGTTATAAATTTTCTCAGTGTACTTATTTCCTATAATCAAGAAACCTTTAAAAAGAAAATTGAATTGTTGCAGACATACATACATTGAGTGCATCTATCTGTCTGCCTATTTGGACAAAAATATTAGGACATGTCTCTCAATCATTGAATTCAAGTGTGTGATTTAGACCCATTGTCACACATGTATAAAATCAAGTACCTAACCATGCAGTCGTGTTTACAAACATTTGTGAAAGAATGGGTTGTCCTGTAGAGCATAGTGAATTCAAGCAGGGTGCTGTCAAAGAATGCCACTTTTGCAGTAAGTCGGTTTGTGAAGTTTCTTCCCTACTGGATATTCCGCAGTCAACTGTAAATGGCATTCTTACAAAGTTGAAGCGTTTAGGGAATACAGAAACTGAGCCACTAATTGGCAGGCCATGTAAAATAGCATTGCAGGGTTGCCGATTGCTGAGGTGCATAGTGCACAAAAGTCGCCAGTCTCTTTTGACTCATTAACTGTAGAGTTCCAGACTTTCTCTGGCATTAATACTAGTACAAATACTGTGCAACAGCACTTTCATGGAATAGGCTTCCATGGCCAAGCTGCTGCTTGCAAGACTTACTTCACCAAGTGCAATGACAAGCATCAGATGGAGTGGTATAACGCACACTGCCACTGGAAGCTGGAGCCGTGGAAATCTGTTCTGTAAATTGACAATTCATGCTTCTCTGTTTTGCAATCTGATGGGCGAGTCTGGGTTTGGCAGATACCAGGAGAACATTACCTGCTGGACTGCATTGTGCCAAATCCCATTAATATAAAATTTTGTGGAGGAGGGATAATGGTATGCAGTTGTTTTTCAGGGGGTGGGTTAGGCCACTTAGTTCCAGTGCAGGTAACTCGCAATGCTTCAGAATACCAAGGCATTTTCGACAATTCTATGCTTCCATCTTTGTGGGAACAGTTTGGGGAAGGCCGTTTTCTGTTCCAGCATGACTGTGCCCCAGTGTGCAAAGCAAGGTGCATAAAGACTTGTTTGGATGAATCTAGTGTGGAAGAACTTGACTGGCCTGCACAGATCCCTGACCTCAACCCCATCTAACACCTTTGGAATGAACTAGAATTAAGATTGTAAGCCAGGCTTTCACTTTCAGCATCAATGCTTGACCTAACAAATGTCGTTCTTGATGAGGTAAAATGAGGATGAGGTGGGCAAAAATTCCAACAGAGACACTCCAAAATCTTGTGGAAAGCCTACCCAGAAATGTGGTAACTGTTATAGCTGCAACGGGGGGAGGGGGACACTCCATATTGACGACTATGGATTTAGAATGGGATGTCAAAAAAGTTCCTGTGGGTGTAATGGCCAGGTGTCCCTATGCTTTTGTCTGTTTAGTATAGATAGACAGTCTATTTCTTGCCAGTGACCAGCAGATGGCACTCACAGGCAACTTTGGAATTAACTCCACAAAAAGATGCACTTGTAGCTATGATAGTGTTACAAAACTAAAGTTTTTTGTTGTATATGTGAGTGAAAATATACATTTTCATATCCCCACATTAAAAAAAAGGTGTTGGAAAGATGACATTGTGCTTTGTTGATCCTCAGAGGAAAACTTGGACATTACGATGGTTCAGATTCAAATAAAGACACAGATAGACATATGAATTCTGTAATTTAAGTTGCATGGTGTTATGAGATTACATAACATATTACATAAGAATTCTGTAATTTGTATGAAATTACAAACTTAAAGTGTTTAATTATGGGATTTATCTATGAAATAAAGTACCTTAGCACATGCCTGTTAGCCAGATGATGCACACGCTGTCATTTTACGGCATCTCTCTGCAGTTGGAAGGTCCGTTTGTCCTCCAGGTGCTGAAGCTCAGGAACGTGGCGGCTCCAAAAGACAATGAGGAGTCTCATGCTGCCCCGCGCATGCTGCGCGTGCACATGACAGATGGCCACACCAGCTGCGTGGGCATCGAGCTCAAACACATGACCAAAATCAGGTGACCTGGATGCTGACATAATATATATATATACACACACACACACATATTATGGGTGTCTCAGCAATTTGCTAATGTTCTAATCCAGTTTACATGAAAGCTATTGGGGAAAAAAAAAAACATGGCGGCTTTGCCTGGTTATTTATAACACCCTACAGTTTGCTGATGAGGTGTGCAGTTGTAATTTGCTTACCCTTTCCAGAAAGGGTAGTCCAATTACATATTGCTGCTTTATTATCAATGTATAGTTTTGCATATCAATAAGCTGTTAGTGTCAAGGATTTAATTTTGACATGCATGTTCTACAGTGGAATGTTTTTTAAAATACGCATTTTTCCCCCTTTCCATTTCTGACTGCTTTCCACAATGCTTCAAAAAAACCGATACATTTCAGCATTTTGTTGAAATGGTCGCTGATCTGAGTGCAGACACTATATACATATATCAGGAACATTGTCGTGCTTTGTAATAAGGTATTGTGTGACAACAGACTGTGGTGGATTTTTAGTTTAACCAAAATATATTTGTAGTATTTGTAGAATGAAACCAGTTTTTTATTTTTTTGTAATTGTTTTTGTATTCCTTAAAAAAGCCATATGTCTGCATATTTCAGTCTTATTCGGCATTCCATTTTTTACTGCCTTTCGCTGGAAGCTGTGAATGTTTGTGTTCATTTGTAGTTCTTGCATTTTCCTGCCCCCCCCTGTGAAGTTACTTGCAGCTTCATGCTGATCTCTGTTGCTTACAGTCTGAACACTCCGCCTGGAACTAAACTGAAGCTCCTTGGCCCAGTGACTCTGAAGAATGGTTTTTTGCTACTGGATGACTCCAAAATTGTTGTTCTTGGGGGAGAAGTTGATCACATGATTCAAAAATGGGAATTACAGAGGGTAAGGATATCACAGTTGAAAATTTGCATTGCTTTGTTGTTATGTAGTGCTTTGTTGATGAAAAGACAAGTGGGTGTGTAATTCTGTGGAATGACGTTGTACTGTGAGATTAAGTATTTTCTAGTCTTCCAGAGAAGTTATGTAACATGCAGTTTTATTTTAGGAATGCAAATACAGATGATGTGGATGATAAGATATTAGACACAGCAACCTACAGTATATGTCATTATTTGCACACCAACACCTATGAAAGGATGCGTAGATTTATTTAGAATTATTTCCCCATTTTAATTAGAAGGTATTACTTTAATAAAGAGGTTTAATTAAAAGCCACC
The DNA here is from genome assembly GCA_011763525.2 of Mormyrus iriodes. Taxonomy (NCBI): domain Eukaryota; kingdom Metazoa; phylum Chordata; class Actinopteri; order Osteoglossiformes; family Mormyridae; genus Mormyrus; species Mormyrus iriodes. The sequence continues at coordinate 38,509,200 of JAAGVU020000001.1, forward strand.
ACATCAGCGATGGTATATGCATTTAATCATATATATACATTTAATCAAAGTTTTATCACAGTGATGGACAGGAGAATATAGGGGGAATTCACCCTAAGCTTACCATGCGTTCAGTCCCTGCTTCTGTCTTCCGAATGTGCCAGTAACTTTTCTTCTGTCCACCATTGGTTAGAGTTTGGCAAAACACAGCAGGAGTAACGTTGGTGCGGAAGGGGGGCCTCCTCCCTTCCTTCCATTTGGAAAGGTCTGTCTGCTTCACTTCATTATTATACGAGCTCCCTTGTCATGGTGACCACTTGTTAATTAGAAATGTAGTGCCTCGTGGTTCTCTGAGAATCACTTACCTTTTTTGTTATACAACTGCAGCGATATTTTCTGTAAAGAATGCCATATTTGGACGAAAAAAATTATATATTTAGGAAAAAAAAACAAATAGCATCAGATATCTCTTAAAACATCAATCTCTAATTCTCCGTTCATTAATTATGTTTTTTTACATTATGTTCTTCATGGCAATTAAGAGCTTTGTAGCAAGATTTTGTTGTATTGACACTGTCTTACAGTATTGATCTTTTCAGAAACATGTTTCTAAAGATCAAGTGGACAGCAAAGAGCTGGACCAGAGGAAGACACTGCAAGTCACCAACTCTGTTAAGACTGCTGATGAGAACGATGAATTTGAGAAACAAAGGATAGCGACCATTGCAGAGATTGCAAAGAACAAAGAGGTAATAAACACACATCTGAATCCTAGTAAAACTGAATTAAATAATCTTGTCACTTAAACTAATTTAAAGAATTCTTTTACCAGTAAGTAACTGGTAGCTTGCAGTAGCTACTGCAGTTTGCAGTAGTCTTTCCTTAAATTTCATTTATGGCTGCTGTTTGAAGCCTCGGACATTCGGCGGTGGGGGCAATGCAGGCAGCAATCTCACCAACCCTGGCTCTACACATAAGGCGCGAGAATTCTACCAGAAGAAGCGTGATGAGAAGCCTGAGAGTCAGCCAGAAGGAGTCTACCGAGAACTGGTTAGTCCCATGAACACTATGAAATCAGCTTTGCAAATATGGCCCCATTTTGATAACATAGTGTTAAAATCGATGTGGTGCTCTCCTTGGTTTCTAAGTATCTTGCTAACTTGTCAATCTTTCAGGTTGATGAGAGAGCCCTTAAGGAAATCATGGAGATGGGCTTCAGCAAAGACGCTGCACGACAGGCCCTCTTGGACAATAATAATAAAATGGAGCCAGCGCTCAACTCCCTGCTGTCCAGTGACAAGCCCAGCCCTGCTCCTACAGAGTACAGTCGACCACCACCCAGAGGTGAAGCAGACTCTCAGTTATCCTTCTGAATTGTGGGTTTCTGTGGTTGACTTGACTTGGATTGTACAGTTGAACATCCAGCTCTTTCTTGGTCAGATTTGGATTTGTTTAAGATCTAAAATGAAAACATGGCAACCTTTTTTAACAGTGAAGGGGAGGGGGCGAGGAAGAACTAAGATGGAGGAAGATGACATTGCAGGAGGAAGGCCCTCTGGCCCCAGCACGTTGTTTGATTTCCTGGAATCAAAAATGAGTGCATTTTCAATTCAAGGTAAGAGAATGTTACTCTGCTTTTTACAGACATCATTTTTCCGGCCAATGGGGAGGAACCATAATGTCCCATTTTCAAATTATTAAATGAAAACTTAAGAGACTCAGATAAGTAAATAAGAAATATGATGAAAATCCTTAATCATGCACACTTAGGACTAAATTCATTCCTTTTAATATCTAAGAGTGTTTTGATTAAATATTAGTCTTGTATGTTTATGCCTCTAAAAGAATTCTGAAAATGCACTCTTATCATAGAGCCAAAGAGCCAGGCTTCCCAGAAGTATGAGGATCCACAGACCAAAATTGCATTCCCAAACAAAGACCAGGCTCACTCCCGATACCCTCCACGAAATGAAGGACGGCATCAGAGGAACGAGAAGCCCCCACGCTTCCTAAAGGACAGTGAATTTCCCAGGCCTGCAGCAGACCCAGTGGCTCCCAGCCAGAGATACCAACGGGGATCAGAGAGGATCGTCATGGACAACCAGGTTAGATGGCAGGATGAGGGAAAGAAGGGGAGTGACATGTTTCTGGGAAACCCACGGTTGAAGGACCAGGCTATTCGTGTGGATTCCACACAAGCATCCAGAGGTAATGCAGTGTCTGGAAGATCCCAGCAAGAACTTGACCCACTTCTAAAGAAAGGACCTCAAGAAAATGGCACACACTCTAGGCCTGACAGCAGATCCGATGTAAAGAAGAGGAGGTGGAAGGTCGACAGGCTAAACTCTGATGTTATTAACCGAAAGCCTAGTTCTGAGGGAGCTCAAAATTGTCCCAATCCACGGGGGAACAGAGATACCTTTGGGACACAAGATCTAGCTGGGGTCCAGATCACTGCAAATCAACAGATACAGAATGGAACCTCGCAGCGCAAACGAACTGGACCTATTAAACAGTACGCCAGTGCAATGTCAGGCACTCATGGAGCGAATAACTGGAAGTCAGGAGACCAATGCCTTGCACTCTACTGGGAAGACAATAAGGTGTCGTATGATTATTCAAAAAAAATATTTTAAATCATTTTATACAGCTCTTCACTTGTAGGAAACAATGGAAATGGTTTGTAGAAGGTTAAGGTCATGATGGTTATAGCACATCCATACTTAAATTGAATTGAAAAATTCTCGTTTTTTTTTTTTTTTTTTTTTTTTAAATTTTCTCTAGTTCTACCATGCCCGAATCAATGCTGTACACCATTCTGGGTCAACTGCTGTAGTTGTATTTACCGATTATGGGAACTGTGAAGAGGTTCTTCTTGAAAACATCAAACCTGTGCCGAAAAACTCAAAGGTAAGAAGCCCATCCATTAACATGCTTTTTTAATCCACTATATCATGAAATCATTCCACAGTAAGGGAAGTTAAAATTGCAGCTTTTATATTTTTTGCCTTTATGGTATAAAACAACTTTATTCCCCCTCCCCCACCAACCATATTAGAAAGTGAAAGTATTCATAATTTTGTTTAGCATTTTTGAATAAGGAAGTAAATAATATGGGGAGCTGTCATTACTACTCAATTAAACTCGACTACTCAATCATTTAGAAGCGTTGATTAAAATTTTCCTTTTCAATTACTTGGCAATATGGCAGAAGGAAGACGTCGCAATAAAGAAAGCATCAGGTGTGTGGAAGCACTTCACGTTAAAAGTTAATGAAAATGCAGTCATCTGTCAGTGTTGCAGAGCATAAATTATACATCACAACACCACGACTGTAATGCAGCTACATCTTAAAAAAGACATTCAGGTTTGACAGACTCACCCAATAATGCAAGGTTAGCCATAGATATGTGCCATTTAGCCTCTTGGACTAGCCTAACCTGCCTTTGTGACCACTTTGTCTTACAGAACTGTGCAAAAGTCTTAAGAAGTCAAAGGAAATGCTTAAAGCTACTTATCTGGGTGGTTAGTGTACATTTGTTTATAACTGAGTGACGACAACAGAACATATTTAAATTAAAAGTAACACAATAAAAACTAACAAGAATTTCCTCATTTCTCTAAAAAATAATTGTTATATCTAGTTGGATGGCTAGATGAACACCACTTCTGTTCCCTCTCCTCAGAAACACCTTAGCCATTCCAAGTATTTGAATTTCACCACCAGCTCACTTAATTAGTTGATTAAACTAGTTTAAAAGGCCTGTGGTGTGTTGATTAGCCATACAAGATCTGTTAGTGGTTGTGACAAAAATATATGGCTGTATTGGATGGGTTGCTGCAAAGACTGGTGATTTCAGGAGAGGTTTTTATATGGTTATGCTAAAACATTTTTACAGACATCATAGTTTTACACCAACGTGAACGTAAACATTTTCTTTGACTGCCTAAGACATTTGCACAATACTGTACATCATTTTGCTTAATTTACCTTCTGCGACTACTGTATGTCAAAATTGCTGCTAAAACGAAGGTTAGCACTGTCACATAGCCACATCATCTTACATAATATGATACAGAATAACCATTTAATTTTTTTTGTGAACAAACTGTTTTGAATTTACATTGCTATATTTGAAGTTTTTGTGATATTTAGGATTTAAAAATTAAGTGTCTGTCAAATAACTTTTAGTGACCAGCAGTAGGTTGCACCAGCTTAGCGCAAGTTCAGTTGTAAGGTCAACGTGTAAAATGTACCTTAAATGATACGTTGGAACTAGCTCATTTTAAACTAGTGCTATGTTCTTTGTCGGTTACCACTGCTACTTAAGTTACATCATAGTTAGCAGCCATGAAATAAAAATAGTCGCACAGAATGACATTTTTATCATAGACAACCAATCAATGTCATTGTCTGATATTATTGGAACCAGCTCTCTTCCACATGTTTGTCGAATTTGGGTTATACATAGCTACTGTTTTGTTTTCTCTATTTGTGAGAAGTATTTCAGCCACAGCTGTAATATAAATCCGTAATATGCCACCATCAGCAGTGCGATGTAAGAAGTGTGTTTGCTAGGTAGCTTACTAGGTATGGGTTAGGGGTGCAACCAATCACAAAAGTCACGGTTCAGGCTCATATCACGGCATTTGAGTCACGGATCACCTAATTTTTCAGACCAGCAAAAAAAGGAGACAAATTTAACTTTGCTTTCCATTTATTACTTGGAGAACTGAAGGAAAACTTAAAGTAAGGAAGCTTAAGCTTTTTTTTGCATTACTGTTTTGCAAAACTGTTTTGTCTGTTTTCTTTTCACTGCAACTCAGCATTGTTCGTACATCCATAGAGGACAGCGTTTTTTCTGTCTTATACTGAGATCTTGACTTATTATTCTCGTGATCTCAACATAGCCAAAATTGTTTTCTAGAGATCACAAAAGTTATCTCGGGAAAACAAAAGCTGTAATTAAACACGCGGACACCATTTGTCATGAGAAGGAGAGAAGCAGATTCCAGTAAAAATGCCATAGCTATCATACTATTAAATCCATTTTTTGTTATTGCATTCCCACCAAAAATCTAAAATTTGTGCCTTTTTTTTATGAGGGACGTTACACCTAATGATAAGGAAGTGTAAAATTTACGTTATCACTTAGTGTTACATTGAAACTATTTGCGTGATGCAGCCAATTATTTTTTTAGTAGTTCATAAACTTGAATGTCGGGGCAGTTTACGTCCATCACAAGCTACGATCAAACTTACCTTCACTTTACCATTATATTTAGTGAATCTAAACTAAGTTAGTTTAGCATTAACTCATTACGCTTTGTCACTTGAAATTAGCTCATATGCAAAAAGACACAAAGTTTTAGATTACATAATGTAACACAATTTTTGTTCCTGGCTTCCAAGTGTTATATTTCAACTGCTTATGTCTAAAGCCTATCGAAAAACGA
>JAAGVU020000001.1:38520988-38531533 GCA_011763525.2 Mormyrus iriodes
CTCTCTCTCTCTCTCTCTCTCTCTCTCTCTCTCTCTCTCTCTCGCTCTCTCTCTCTCTCTCTCTCTCTCTCTCTCTCAAAATGTAGATAAGTAGTGCTTGTTGACTGCACCAAAATGCACAAATCCCTGGGATTTCCAGTAAATTTGGGTTTTAGCTAAAAACTGTATTCAAAAAAGAAAAATCACAAGCTACTTTTAATATAATCTGGCCATGTACCCTGACTTTCTGCGATGCACTCATATGGCTTATCTATGTTACATGGAATGTTGCATATTGTTGTTCAGTGCCACACATACCAGTTATCTGGAATCTTCTTATCAGTTGATAACAGAGTCCAAGAAGGAAAGGATAAGAAAAAAGAGGATTTTTTTCCTACTCATTGTCTCAATGTTGCATTTGTGAGGTATAACCCTCTGTGCTCAGCAGCATCCCTATGGTTATTCCCATTGTATTTCACATTTTCTGTAGCATCTCTGTGGTTCATTCCCATTTTATTATGCGTTTTCTGCAGCATCCCTGTAATTTATTCTCATTGCATTTAGCATTTTCTGTGCTGCTGCTGCATCTTCACCTGGCTTCTGATGCCACCTGCTTTATTGTAAAACTCCCTGAAAGCTTCCTCCTCTCTCATCCACCTCTGCACATATATTACTTGTGAGACATTCATTCTAACCCAATAAAAATTATTTATGAAATTACGTGTGAATATCACATGCATTTAGCCATGCTATCTAATCCATGGCTTCCACTCAGAATCGTGCAGAGGTAGATTCCTATTCTAACCAGCCAGTTTCATGTTCTCGTGAGTTTCACCTGACTGACACCTTGATAGATGTCTTTCATTTTCATTTATCCTCATTGGTTTTATTCAACCTGTCACCACTCACATCCCAATATAGTAATTTTTTTCTATATTAAGATGTGAGTGGTGACTGGTTTAAAGAACCAATGAGGTACTATACATGGGTATAACAGATAGATGCTGTTTTATATTTTTTTCTAGTTGTTCTATATGTCTCGGCAAATTATGATTTGACTTGGTCATCCGGTTCTGCAAGAGAAACAAATGAACAGGTTGAAACTTGTAGAATGTTTATACAGCAGCCAAAATGCAAAGCTAACATATTGCATGCCTGCAGATGGTGAGTAAAGACATTATTATGTGCATGAAAGATGGAATGTGGCCATCCTGGAGCGGGGCCAAGTGAAGTCAGGTGTCAAGCCCACTCACTCATCTGTGCTCTCGCCTTTGAAAGCATTTAGACCCCGTTTTGTGACCGAATGTCTCATTTCTGTCCTTTTGTGCAAATTTCACTCATGTACAAATTTATCTTTTTTTCATTCAGCCTTGTTGTTTTTGTTAAACTTGTCTCCACTCCCATCTCTAATCACAGACACTTTTCTTTTCAACCTTGTATCACATTGGTCTATCTTACATTGGGTGTTTGTAGCAAGGCTCCGTTGGAATTCAACCCTACGATTTTCTCTCTGTCCGTGGAGTGCCTGTGTCTTAGTGCCCTAAATAGTCCTTATATATTAATTAAGCAGAAGCACTGAATGAAGAAAATGTTCCCTTTATAAGATATAACTGGGAATAACAGTTTATTTGATTAACATGCAGTAATAAGTTAAAGGATAAATGCACATATTTTTTCTAGTTTCTTAAAGAAGAACAGAAAATGAAAACAGTAACATAATCATACAAGAGATGAAAGCAGTATTATCTTGTGCCCCCACCATATTAGATCAAAGACATTTTTCTTGAGAACATTAAAATGCATTATTGACATAGGCAACATAAGAGTGAGATGAAGGTGAGCGTAGATCATAATCAAAGGACAGAGCTTATCACATTTTCAGACCTATGTAACCTAAGATGTCCCTTTGTCCCCTTATTATTCTTACATTTGCTTAAATTCAAGGCAGCGAGAACAATAAAGCCAATCTCGAAATGTGATCACTCCATGACTGATAGTAATTACTAGCTGTCTGCACAATTAATAATTGAATGTAATTTCAGATACACCGCTTTCCAGACAGTACAAGTCTGCCTACTTTATGTATATACTTGTAAGAGATCATCTGTGAGTGTTATGTACTTTGTGGAGGAGTGCGGTCCATTTGTACAGACAGTTTTGTGAACATTTTTCTGAGTGGAATTAAAAGGTTACACTTATCACTTTCTCTTGTTTCAAAATGTTCTTTCCTTAGGTTTTCTCTTGGTCCCAGGAAATACGTTGTTTCAGTTAATTAAAGGGTAGTACTATAATGGATCAGTTGTTGCCAGCAGTTATGGTTATAGTGGCATAGCTTCATGTTCATAAGTGAAGGAGTTGGACTGGGTGGGAGGTTCACTGAGAATTACTGTAATTTTCAGTAAACTGTTTAACTGCAATACAGAAAAGAAGCATTTCCACCTGGAGACTGGATATCAGAAAAAAACACATCATCTACCTTCTTGCACTGTTGCTCTTTGATTGACTGTGATATGCACTAGCAACCTGATCTCCTGTCATATTGTCATGTTTACAAATCAATAAACTGTCAGCTGAATTTTTGGAAAAAGCCTGTTTGAAACTTTTGACCTCTGTCTATGAAATAACTGATCATTCTGTGAATGCTGAAAAATTGTCCTGGTTTCATTGCATCTTGCAGGGAGAAATTACAAATACTAGTATATACGAAGGCATGTTTCTAAAGTCAGTCCCGCTACAACGTCTGATATCAAATTGTAAATCTTTTTTAACGAGATTGATGTATATAAACTAAAACTAAGACAGACTGGCAAAAACAGCTACCAAAGTGAACGATAGTGAACTTGTTGTACATCCACACATTACACAGCCCAAAGTCTTAGATTCAGCCAATTCACTGAAAAGAACCGGTCAAAAAGAACAATTCGTTCACGAATGGGGCATCGCTATCGTTCACCTGTATAGCTGTTTAGCGTGCAAGTAGGGTCTCTGGCCAGCACCATATCGCGTTGTAGTTTGAGTTGTGCTTTTTTGTCCGACTGATCACAGAAATACAAATACCATTCTGTGTTGTATTGGACTTGGGTACTAATATTTCAATCGTGTATTTCAATTATTGTTGTATATTATTGTCTAGTAATTCAAATTGCTGTATTGTATGTGTTTGTAATTTCTATTTCTAATCAAATAAAGAAAAACTTATGAAAATATATCAGTTTTTAATATTTAGGTTTTTAAGGTTGCAAAATATAAAATTGCAAATGCACAAATGGACCTTAATTAAGAACAGTTCTAAGAGGAATTTTATACTAACCTAATAATAACTATCCAAAAAAACCCCACTTTTATATCATAATTTTGGAAATGAGAGAGTAATTTTAAAAATAGTGTAACACTAGTTAGAATATGCAATTATTATACAATGTTAAACAATAATACCTGGCCATTTCTTGTACATGATATCAATTGACCTGTTCCACATACGCTTATCCTATTTAGTGTGAAGGTATGTATGTCATATTATGAAAGTGAAATATGAAAACATTAAGACATTAATTACATAGATTTCCATTTGCTGCAGCCCAGTTTATTACAAGTTTGTGACCAAATTTCTTTCAGTCAACTTAAAATATCTAAATTGTAAACAATGATTTATATTAATCATTATTAATCAGTACTAATACTGGAAACAAACAGTGGCTATATATCTGAGGTCACCATTTGCTTCCTGTCACTGTTTATTTTCAATGGGATTTCTGCCTCCAGTCTCTTAACTTGTGTTTTTTCCTGTTTTTTACTGCAAATGTATACAGCCAAAGAAATCACAGTCAGCAGCAGCCCTAGGCATGTTGCGGCAGCTGCAATCAAGACAGGCCGACAGGGAAAGTCTTCATTCCTTGTAGGCACTTCCATAAGCCTCCCTAAAATATGCTCTGTTTCCATTTCCGCCTCTTTTGTCAGCAGGCTGTGTATGTAGCTTTCATTGCTGACCGTTTCATTAACAAAGAGATTTACCATCACCATGGAAAAGAGAGGTTCCGGTTGACCGTGATCACTGACTTTAACCAACAGACTGTACAAGCCTCTGTAATTCAGAGTTTTCCTTAGGGTAATGTTCCCTGTGTTGGGATCAATATCAAATGACCCCGGTTCACCTCCCTTTCTTTTAATGATGCTGTAAACTATCACCGCATTCATGCCGGTGTCTTTGTCCACAGCGTATACCTCTGTTATCGATGTCCCTGGGAGAGTAGTGGGCAGCACTAACATGTAGGACTGATTGGATTTTGGGAACAGAACCATAGGTGCATTGTCGTTGACGTCTAGAAGTAAAATGGTGACCATTGTGACACTTACGAGGGAGGGCTCTCCCCCATCTGTGGCCTCAACCCACAGGTAGTAGGTCCCCTGCTGTTCTCTATCCAGGGGAGTTCTGGCCCTTAGGACCCCTTTTGCAGAGTCGATGACAAAAATGTCACTGCCATTAACAATCGATAGAGCCACAAACCCATTTTTTCCTGAATCAGCGTCGCTCACAGAGAGGATACCTATTTCCCCAAGGTATTGAAAATTCTCAGAAATAAAGAAAGTGAAGTCTTTGTTGATAAAGCGTGGGCTGTTGTCATTTTTGTCCAGTACCGTTATTGTCACAATGGCGAAGGTCTCTCTGCGTGGGGAACCACAGTCTGTGGCCCTCACCTTAAAGCTGTACTTTTCCTTCTCCTCCCTGTCAAGTGATGTGGATGCAAGAAGAACCCCAGTCACTCTGTCCAGAGCGAAAACTGAAGGAACGACAGGCCCCAGCAGATAAAGCACCTCTCCTCTGTCTCCACTATCTTTGTCACTGGCATGCAATTTGGTGAGGAATACATTTGGAGGGTTGTTTTCCTCAATGAATAAATCAATAGTAGACTTCTCAAAAACTGGAGTGTTGTCATTTTCGTCCAGCACCTGTACATTGATAAATGTTCTAACAACCACACCAAGAGAATTATTAGCTACCACAGTTAACTTATATTCCTGAATTTTTTCATAGTCCAACGAGTCTGTGGTTTCTAAAATATATTCATTTTTTAAATTTTTATAAGTGGACAGTCTGAAAGGGCCGTCACCCTCCAAGTGACAGTCCACTTTTTGCTGTTCAGTATTTTTAATGGTGAAAAATGCTATGGGAGAGGGGGGTGGTTCAGATTCATTCAAGGACACAGTTCCATCTCTCTCAGCAGCAATATACCGTGGTATCACCTCAGGTGGACCAGAGACTAGGCTGATGACATGCAGAGTCACCTTGGCCACCACAGGTATGCAGCCTTGTCCGGTTGCGAGAATTGAAAGCACGTAATGTTTGCTGGTGTTTATGTCTAGTTTACTGGCTAATTTAATAACCCCTGTGACTATGTCCAGGTTAAATATAGCCCTTAAAGTACTAGGCACTCTGTCACTGTATATATAAGTTATCTTACCATTTTCACCCAGGTCAGGATCATAGGCATGAAGACTAGCTATATGAGTGCCTATTGAGATATTTGCATACATCGTGGTGTTGATCTGAGATTCAGTAAACTTTGGGCAGTTGTCATTAACATCTATAATGAAGATTTTTAGGGTGGCAGTACCTGAGAGGGGTGGAGATCCCCCATCCTCAGCAATGATGTTCGTTGTGTACACACTCATAGTTTCTCTGTCAAGGGAACCTGTCACAATCAAAAATGGGGTCATCTCACCGCTGTCATTCTCCTCCATATCCAGAGTGAAAATTCCAAAATCGTTTGTGAGCCAGTATGTCTGTATTCCATTAATGTCGCTATCAGGGTCAACTCCAGATTGTTCCACCGCAAATCTGGAGTTTACCTGTGCATTCTCTGGGACAAATAAGTGGATCTCCTGTACTGGGAAAGTGGGCTTGTTATCATTTATGTCCTCCACAAGAATTTTGATTTTGACCAGTTGGAAGTATTGCTGAGGAAGGATGAACACATCCATGGCCAAGAAGCAATCTTGTCCATCTGGGAGTTGAAGACAAAGAGTTTCCCTGTCGATCTCTCTGTTGGAAGTGTACAGTTCTCCTGTTGTGTTATCTAAGCTTACGTAATGTTCACCAATCATGTTTAATGCCAGATTAAATAATAGAGGGGGGTCAACAGCAAAATCCAATTTCAGGTCAACACCTATGGCCCCAATGAGTGTTCCTGTGGGTAAGCCTTCTTTTATTTTATAGATGAGTTCTTTTGCTTGGCTGAAATTTGAAAAGCAGGAGAAAGGGCTAATAAAAAGCAGGAGAATGCATAAACCCTGGAATGGATAATAATACCATATATCACATAAATATATATTTAAACGGGTATATCACATAATAGGTAATAGTAATACTGGCACACACACATAATATATACACCTACATGCATTTATAAATATCCATTATATTATACTAAAATAGATGAAATATAATTTACTCTTGAATATTGCTATTAATGAAAGCAATTTTATGACTTACCCACAACTTTGGCCAGAAGTTTAGATGTCTCTTACTAGACATAATTCCATGCATTTGCCAAGCCACAGTGAAAACAACACCTACTCTTCATACATTTTCCCACTCAGAGAGACTCTTTCTAAACTGCTTCCAAATGAAAACTGGAAAAGTGAGCTATTCATTTTCACAGACACGCCTCTTATATGTAAATTGCTCGCTGCTACAGCCAATTCCTTTCGTGTTCAGACTTTTACTCTGTGTTGCCTGAGGTGTTTATGTATAGTATTACAAATATAATCAGTAATGCTTTACGTTAACTGCTCTTTCAAAATGCATTGATTTTGCATTCATATAACATTCAGTACACCTTCAAAATGCCTTCAATGTTATTGAATGTATTCATAGAACATTCATAAGTAGCATCTAAGTGTACCTTAACATCCTAATGCAGTCTTGTATTAAAGGAACAATGAAATCTGAAGATTACCAAGGCATTTTAGAGCTTATAGACGGGTACAAACAAAGTTTAAAAGCTGTCATTGCTGCTGAAGGTTCTGCAACCAAATATTAGTGCTGGACACCAATAATTGTGTCCAGCGTACATTTTAAGTTTATTTACTTTTTATTCCACTCTATGAAAGCCTTTTTTGCTGTTGTTGTTGTTCAATAACTTTGGACATTTTAAAAAAATATTCTGATTATACAAAATTGGTTCATTTGCATTTATTTCTGAAGATAGTCTAAATTCTGTACCTACAGTTGAGGGGTGCCAATAATTCTTACCAAGACTGTACCTTACCAGCTTTAATATACATTAGTAACAAACATTATATGATAATAAAAAAACATTATAATTGTAAAATCAAATTCCTTTGACTAAATTATGGCTGATTTGGATAGAAAATCTGCTTTACTATATTTTTTAATGAAAAGGGTGATTAACATTAGTTGCTTAGAAGCACAGAGATTTGTATCAACCTGGATGCAAATATAAAAATGTTTGGCATTTTATTTCTAATCTAAACCATTTTGACCACTGGCCTCATTCCTAGAAGAAGTCAACAGTGGTAGATCAAATGCATTCCACAACACACCTGTTTGTTCAATGATGCAATCCTACATTTCTGCACTTGAAAAGGGACAAAAAGATAAGTTTTTTTTGCAAGAGTTGCACTGCCATTCACACATTGTTTTTAATTCTTATGGAGCACACCCAGGAGTATGTATTCATTAGCCATAATGAATGAAGGAATTATATGAAGCATTTATCTTTGATGAAGGAATGTGCTCAGTTGTTCTCCGATATGTTTTGGTTGTAAAGAATAACATGTTTAGACAATGACATTCCAGATATTGCCAAAAAATTTAAATGTGCTGTAGTTTGTGATATCAAAATGATCAGAAAATTTGTAAATGAAAACTTGATACACTGTAAATATACACAGTGATGTAAATGGCACAGGTACGTAACGCTGCGGCCATCCATCTCCAGGGTTTTTGGTAGATTGCAAAATCTCCCCTGGTTCACATGGGTTGCATTTGGGGGTTGATTTGATCCTGATGTTTGTGTGAATAAGTGACTCATTGCCTTTGTTTATTGAAATAAATGTTTGCCTGTACCCTTCATGGTGGTTTACTGATAAGTAGGCTTCCTAGGACACCACTCATTGATAAAAATATTATTAAGCAGAAATGGAAGTTCAAATGTTCCTGGTAATTTTTCACTTAATACTGCCTGAGTGATATAATTGCGACAACTGACTTTGCTATCACAGCAGGAATAATACCTCTAACGATTTCAGTCCAGAAGCCACAATAACTTTATGGCAAAGGTGTAATTAAAGCACTGCTAAGCTAAGTTGTGATTTGTTTAGAGTTGATGAGGTTTAATGGACAATTGTACAAGCCATGGTGATGCTGGGTATTGATTTTATGGTTTTGCAATACAACAGGCACAAACCCAAATTTTCGCCATACTTGGGTCACTTAACATAAATTGAAATGACTATTCTTTCAAATAAGCACAAAGGTGATGCCTCGTATTCCTTAATAACAAATGTTAACAGGGAAACTGTAGTCGTTCTATTTATTTCTCTTTGTTGTTTGTTGTTGTTACACAAATGACTGAGTTCTCCGGGATTAGGGTCATAGAATAATCTTCTGATATGGGACCACATACGAACAATTACTAATGGCTCCATTACTAATGTAGCTAAATGTGTACCATAAATGCTTTCATTATAGAAGTACCACCAGCATGTATTAGACGTAGCTATGAATCACTGACGTATTGTATGCATAAAAATAATTAATAATGTTTTAGAATTTCTGAAGAGAAACTGGAAAGGAAGTATGTAGTAGCATGACTTAGGTATATGTGAAAATATTTTTTCGTTTGTTTCAATTATGATGTCTTCTATGACTGAAATCACACATACAACTATGTAGCAAATTAGATAAAAACAAAAAATATATATATTGTACACTTAGATTATCTCCTATCCCTGAATTCCAAACTCTCTTTACGATCTCATCTCTTTTTCTTTCATTAACTTCCTGTATTAGTCATATGAAGTATTATGGCTAAAAGGTATCAAAGGAATGTGTGAAGGTGCGGTTATAGCTAGTAAAATTTTAAAGAGAAACACAAGAAGCAGCTTTCGACTGACATTTTCAATGCATATAAAAGTTGACGAATGATTAATACATTCAAACCCCAACCCCGCACATATAATAATTTAATCATAATTCTGTAGAAAAACAGTTGTTATCTACATCTGCAGCTCTCCTGAATAGCTGATATGCTATCTGCCATAAGCATAAGGATCTTATACATACAAAAATATGCATCCCAGCCAGTTCTTTAGACAATCTGTATATCAGCCATCATCTGCAGATTATATGCAGATGCGTGAGAAAACTCTGGGAAGCTGAGTGACCCCAAGATTGGGAGAAATTTCTATGCTAAACTGATAAGTAATGCATTTTGCAATGCAATTGGTTTCTCTATGAGATAATGAGATAATACTCTGTAAAGATCTTTATTGATATTCTATATGCAGTCTATCCAGGGAAGTGGGTTCCTTTGAATTTTAGGAATTAACAAGTTTATTGACATGTTTTTTGGGACTGTAATAAAAGTTTGAGAAACAAATGGAAGAAAAAGGGTAAATTGATGGCAACCTTGTCACCACACAGTGATGTTATTATTATTATTATTATTATTATTATTATTATTATTATTATTATAAACAGGTACCTCTACATTGCCAATAGAGTATGATCGTGTGTGTGAGCATGTGCGTGCAACATGAAACACTGTGATTAATCCGTGGGAGACTAAAATAAGTCAATTTGTAGTCTTAAACATTTGGGGAAAGACTGCCCTCTGTTGACAATAAAAAGCTTAGTTTTAACTCAGAGTGTACACTTCAAAAAGCAATAGTTCATATAAGTAAGCAGAAATTAATTCAGAAGATCTAATTCATTTTGTTATAATATTTATATAAATTTATATAATTATCCCATTTATAAAAAGCTACCTAAATACATTGATAAGTTCAGTTGGGGTCAGAATAAACACACAGATTATTCAATTATTTTTATTATTGTTTTTTTTATCATATCTAATGTTTTGAGGTAGCATAGTGAGTCATGTGGTGGTACCTCTGTTGCCTCCTTTCCTAGGGTGGTTTGTGGTTTTTCCTGCCATATGACATACACCTCCAGGGACTGGCTCCATCTCACCTCTTGGTCAACTCATCTCACAACAGTACAGCACGCCAGTAACCCCAGATAGGCTTGTAACCCTTCATGGCAAGAAACAATTTGCCTCCCTGCCCTTCAATTTGCAGGCTCATTATACACAGAAAGTTCAACAATATTATGATGAGAAGGACCACCAATTGAATTCAAAATCAAAACCAGCCAAAAATAGCATTACATAAATATCAGTATTAGCAGCATTCTCTCAGCCAAGACAGAAAGTAGAAATATCCATCCATCCATCCATTATCCATAATCCGGGGTCGGGTCGCGGGGGCAGCAATCTAAGCAGGGATGCCCAAACCTCCCTCTCATTGGCCACCTCCTCCAGC
>JAAGVU020000001.1:38541569-38552806 GCA_011763525.2 Mormyrus iriodes
AGTTCTCCCCAAACAAGCTTGATGGGCCGAATGGCCTCCTCTCGTTTGTAAATTTCTTATGTTCTTATGTTCTTATGGTTAGAGATACACATAGTAATAAGTGGGATTTTTGCCCTGGTGTCCTTTCATTCTTGTTGAGCTGTAATGTCACACAGCAGCTTAAAGGTCTTTATTTGCATCACACAATTAAAGGTGGGGGAAAATGGTTCTCCTACTTCCTGTTTTCCCCTTCAGGTAGAGCCTGTTGCTCAAACAAATGAACCATCATGGTGGAGTTCCATTTTTGTATATCTGGCCTTAGTTTAACATTCCGCTCTTCTAAAAAAACACAAGTAAAACATCTGTTTGTAGTTTTCAGCTTGAATCAATAACCTTCAGGCCATGAGTCCTGTGCATGCAATAGAAACTGACAAGTCCAAACATTACAATTGAATCACGACAGTTTGAAATTTCCTTGCCAGACTGAAAGTCTCTCTCAAGTGAGTCTTATAACTGTAACTGTACCAGGCGATTTCAAAATCTCCAGTTCCCATTAAACATGATCACTCCTACAGACTCCCTAATTTAAACATACCATTAAAGAGAGTAAACTGGGTAATTATAAAATCCACACAGGACAGCACAGCAAAATTTTGCCTTTGGAGAGTTGGCTCAAGCAAACTGGAGCTATTAAACTGTGGAGTAGATCATCTAATTTCATAATTAAATACCAATTTATAGGAACACACACTGCAAGGGAAATTGCCATGCTCTGATTATTTTTTTTTTTTCCCAAACCATTTCTTGCTTGTGTTTTAAAGGTTTTCCAAGACACATTCTGTAAAAAAAAAAAAAAATCAAAATTCTTTTCAACATACATTATTTGGATGCAGTTATAATATAATTACAAATACATAGAATTTTTAATATAGATTTTAAAGTCAGAAATGACTTTAGTGACAATTTAATTCCCGTTTGCCTGTTAATTGCACAAATAGCAAGTTTGCCTGTTAATTGCACAAATAGCCATCTTGGGATCTTGTTTTCCTTAATTTGTTAATATTTATTATTTGCACATTTGATGGAGTGTTTTGTTAATGCACTCACAATCTGATAACAGAGGAATTAACATTACCAGGTTTGTGGTTTTGAAATGCAGCCCCACTTAACAGTGAACAGATTTGCCTTGTGCTGGATTAGAGGCACAATCTAGAGCATATCATGTCAAACACTGCATGATCCAGGTCACTGTAATGCTAATCGGATCAGCAAAGATAGATGTATCTATTACTGTTTTTACAGTTTCTGTATTACTTGCTATTTAACAACACTCACTGATATTTTCTCAGGGACAGCAGCAAATACCAGTATTACAATGGTAGCAGTAAACAATCTTACATCATCAAATACACATCACATTTAATGTTGAATTTAGAGAACCAATTTTGCAACTATACATTTCAAGTGTTATGCACTGCTTCCATCCCTCCTGATCTCTCTTCCCAGTGTGGCTCTGACAAGCCACACCTGCTAATTACTTGTCTTGCCTCTTGTTTCGGCCCCTGTGTGACTCACTCCAGCTGCCTCTTGTCTTCTCTCTCATCAGTGGTGTTATAAAGTGCCTCCCAGCGTCGAACTCCTCAGTCCAATCATTGATGCTATCGGTATGGACTCTGAGAGGGCCCGCTTTATGTAGTCCCTGTGATCTTGATCCTTTAATCCCCCCCGCAAGCTCTTGTTTTGACCCCCTCATAGCCATTTTTATTCCCTTGTGTTTAATAAAGCCCTTATTATTTGATCCCAATACCTCACCTGACTGTGATAGAATGCAATGATGGGCTGATGACACTTCATGAAAAGCTTTCAGTTGTTCCTCAAAGTGTTGTAATGTGTTTTGAGTCTTTAAATTTTTTCTTTTTTTCTTTTCAAACATAGCTGCCTATTCCTGCCATAAGATGCAGAGGCGGGGGAAACGGACGGCACCTCCTGGTGAAGTGGAGCCTGTCCCTGGCCTGGTTTCAGCTCCAGTGCCCAAGGACTCCCTGAAGCTCTCCACCTATCCCCTTCAGTGGTGGCAAAGATGATAAATCAGCTGTTCCTGCCCCAGAGCCTATCCTTCCTGACCCTGAGTTCGTTATCCCCGCTGCTGCTGCTCCTTCGACTGTTCCCAGTGAGATCCCAGCCAAACCTGTCCCGATCCCTGCTGAGCTCAAGCTCGACCATGCTGCTGTGGGGGTCCAGGAGTTTGTTGTGCCCAATCTTCAGCTACAGACTGAGCTGTCTTGCATAACCGGAGTGTACACATTGGGATACTGTCACACCCTGCTTCTGTCCCTCCTGTTCTCTCTCCCTAGTGTGGCTCTAACAAACCACACCTGTTTTGTCTTGCCTCTTATTTCAGCCCTTGTGCGATTCTCTCCAGCTGCCTCTTGTCTGCTCTGTCGTCAGTGGTGTTATAAAGTGCCTTCCAGTTTTGAGCTCTCCTGTCATAAACATCATCCCCAGTATGTTCTCTGATGGTCATCCCATTGTGTAGCTTGCTCCATTTGCTTATTTCTCTGTTTTCAGGATTCTTCCCCTGTGATCTTCCTTTTTTCTCCCCATGCAAGCTTCCCCATTACGACCCCTTGATCCTTTGTTTCCTTGTGTTTAATAAAGCCCTTATTGTTTGATCCTAACACCTGCCCTTTGCCTTCTTTAATTGTCCGATTGTGACATCAAGAGATTAAAAATTCTTGAACTACCATAACCTAAATAGCTGTCAGGGGAATATGGTGTATGTTTTAATGCTATAATTATTAATTATAATTTAATTATTATATATATATATATACACAGACACACACATCCCATGGGGTGGAGGGGGGTGGGGGGGTACATCCCATGTTAACTGCTCACTCTGAGGTCAGTGTTTTCCAGTGAAGAAGAGAAGGCAGATACCACAATAATGGGTCCATTGAAAGAACCTGAAATTTGTCAGCCAGAATGATCGGATGAGAATACAATAGATTCCAACCATAGCTAAAACGCAGCCATTGATTGTGAAATGTACAATAGGTAGAAAGCATGCTATTACTTCCAGCTTTAACACCACCCAAAACAATATGAATGTAAATATTCCTGGGATATTGATATTTGAAAATTTTGTTTCAAATGTCTAGCATCTTGGCCATGGTGCAATCCAGCTTTGTGCCATGTGCTGACTGTGACCCTGACCAAAATAAAGCAGTTGGAAGATGAATGGACGGAGTTTACAATGTATTGGATATCGTTTTGAGCCACTTAGAACTTGTCAATATTTCAGCCCAAGTGATTCTGATGAAGTTTCCAAGCACACACCAGTTCTAATGGCTTCCAGCCTTTTTGTATGTACTCACACTATAAGTTTAACATACAACCAAAAAAATAAATGCATCACCCACAAAATGTGATTGGAAGCTTAAAATCCTTTATTGCTGTAAAGATGTATGTCTACAGTTATACAAAGTGGAAGCTTTCTGACAACCTAAAAAATGTTATTCAGATCGTGATTGAATTTGTCCCTCAAGTGTCATTTGCATTACTGTGAGTGGTAGTTTAATGAATATCGTTAGCAATAAATCATTACATGCTAATTAAATTCCTGGAGGCTTGCGTAAGGGGAACAGTATAGTGGCTACCGAGGATTTTTTTGAGAATACAAAATTAAACTACACTGATTTAAAATTAAACCTTCTGTACAAGGTAGGTGATATTCAATTGATATTCGATTTATAAATCAAGACAACCATCGTGGTATGTTTCTGCTACTGCTACCAACAGTAGCAGTTCCACCAGTAAAGTTAATAAGCCATGCAGAAAATTAGAATTTGTCTCTAAAATTAGTGGTTGATTTTACAAAAATCAAGCACAATGGAAGCTGTGAAATAAAACTGTGAAAATTTTCTATTCTGTTACTGATAAGTTTTATTGCATCCAATAACCAAAATTTAAACACAAATGAAGTAAACAAATGAAGTAATGATGTAAACACTGAATTCATGCTGATCGACAAATTGAGACAAAATAATTATAATGAAAGCCAACTCATGGCAAGGGCCTAATAAAAGGTTATTAATATCTTTTGGTGTGGCTTTTCAAGAGGTGATGATAGGAAAACCATGTGATGGAGATTGTTAGGGAAGCAATGCTGTTGACTTGCGGTGATTGATAGATGGGTTAGAAATATTAATAACTGGTGTGTAAAGCAAGCCTGCAGGGGTTGGTCAAGTTGGCCCATTGAGGAACGACTAACGAAAAGGCAAAAAGGAAATATCTGGTCAGGGAGTGTAGTAAATAATGATGATGGGCAGTAGGCCCCTCAGTAAAGGTGGAGTGTTTCATCTGAGTGGGCTGAGCAGGAGATAGATTGGAGGAGATCAAACTGCACAGTAATAAAAAAGGCAAGGACATGCAGTGGTTTTAGTCTGCCAGATGCAGGAGATGAGGTTGGTAAGTGCAAGACAAGTTGTGATCATCACTGAGACTCCTGAAATGTCCCCTAATTGACTTCTCTTTAAGAGCTCACTGAGGAGCAGCAAGGACTGTGATCCACTATAAGGAAAGAGGAGATTAAGATAATCTCCAATGAACTCTCCGGGGAGTGTTGGGGCATATTAGAGTCATGTGAGCAGGCAATACAATTATTTTCCATCATCAAGTATTTGGTTTAGAGTACAAGTTGATTAAATTTTGCTTTGCACAATACATATTCTGTCCTTGGATTGGTTAAAGGCTGTACTTGATTACATATATATGCATAACTTGATTTACATGTATGCAATATAAAAATGTCTTTACAGTACATTTTATAGTGAAGCCTGATTATTGAACTGTTAACATTGTATATAAAGGAAATACTGGGGTAATGCATTTCAATGTCTGTTTTATTTCACATTTCAGTATAGCTTATCAGGCCTGGAATCAGAATCAAGGAGCTTGTATCCAAAATTAGCTTGTGAATCCTTCTGAGACCCAATTTTGATGTGTTTCATTCACTCTCACGCAAAATCGACAGAAGTAGCTTATGAAAGATTCATAAGTTGCATTCCGGCCCAGAGGTCTATGAGTATGCAAAGCTCCATACAGAGTCAGAAGACCTTTTTGTGAAACGTACAGCTTCCAGAAGGTGGATTACGTATGGTACTGCTGTGGTCTTAATCTTAAATGGCTGATAGATCCCAGCTTTTATTTGTCTTACGTTGAAGAAATTTGTTTTTTGCATACTGTGGCCTTTTATAAGCAAAGATAAAAATGGATGAATGTTTTTTTACATCATCCAAAAAATACCATTGACTAATGAGCAGGGGTCAGCACTATGGTGAATTCTGATGGATCAAAAAACACTTTTTTACCACGGATGTGTTATTTTATAAATGTGGCCTGCATAGGATTTTTTTTTTATGTCAGTCAAAACATTTTGCTCCAGATACAGAAAGGTCTTGCCACAAACAGGTTTGTCTTTGTATGGACAGGTTGACAATCCCTGCAAATAACATTGAGAAATGCATATTTTACAGTAATAAAAAAAAAGAGTCCTATTATATATTTGGAGGTAACTTATGTAGAGTAAACTTATTTGTGTAATATTTATAATATCATAAAATAGTATAACAACTTATTTACTAACTTTCTCAACAAAATACAAGGCATTGCATAAGATAAAAAAAAGGCAGGCAGTCCCCAGCCCGGCTTCAAGTCAAATTTGTAAGTCAATAAAAAAATAATACAGTACATAATAATACATATTATTACACAGTAAAATAATAAAATCACCTATATATAGTACTGAACTATACCTCGAGCCAATGAACCGCTGAAACCATACAATGTTTTCATAAGCAACACAAAGTAATGCGTGCGTTCGTTATTACAAACCATTGCATTTAACCCAAAATGTTTAATATAACAGACATTAATTAAGTTTGTTCATAAATAAGATTTGTCTGTAAACTGAACGTACTTAACTTGGCGATTGCCTGATATATACTACATGGACAAAAGTATTGGGACGCACCTTTCAATCATTGAATTCAGGTGTTTGATTCAAACCCATTGCCACAGGTGTATAAAAGCAAGCAGCTAACCATGCAATCAGATTGGCTAACATTGGTGAAAGAATGGGTTGCTCTGAAGAGCTCAGTGAATTCAAGCCTACTGTCATAGGATTCCCAGGAACTAGTTATGGGCCGATGAGGCTTCCCGTGGCTTTCGAAGCATTCCCCAAAATGTGCTGAAACGTGCTCCGAGGCTATGGACTTTTATTGAATCCTAAGGAGACGCCTGGTAGGATACCATTGTATGTATAACCAATGTATACCAATGCTTTAAACATTCTGAGAATGACATCTCTGCGTTTGCATTAAATGAATTATATTGCTGTTGCGACTGCAGAGACTGACTGTGCCATCGTAAATGTAATAATAAATACTATAAGTGTGTCATTAATTTTACTTATATGTATTTTTAGTCATGCATTTACAATAAAATATTGGGGTGCAGCTTACAGTCACTCTGACGCAAGAGGTGCTCCAGAGCAAGGTTATAATAATTTTGCATTAGTTTTGTTTCATTATCACTTGTTTTCAATTTAGTTTTTGTTACTTTTTAAGGTGGGGTTTCTAGTTTAGTTTAGTTTTTGAAAAATCTTAGTTTAGTTTTTTTTTTGTTTTGGTATTAGTTTTAGTTTTTTTGTAATATAAGGTATTTGTCAGAGGCACGATTCAAATATTTGTGGCATTTTTCCTCTTGAGAAATGTTTTCACCTTAAGGCACTTGCTCTTATCTAAGACCGCTTGACAGTGAAAACTGCTTATAGTGATCAGAGTTATAGTCATTCCTGTACAAACAGAACTGTTTAAATAATCCACTTATGAAAATCAAGTAGTCTGCTTACAGTGTTCATTTTGGGGAAAAAATAAAACTACGGTAATTTTTTTTTTTACGTGCCTACTTTGCCTTGCAGTAACCCGTCTGCTTCTGGCTAGCTACCTGAGGCTAATGCTGCGTACACAGAAAACATGACATGGAAAAAGAGTCATTTTATTCTCAGTGACAAATATAGACTCATCAAAGCTTATGTTAAACTAACAAAAAAGAGCCACAAGTATAAAATTGTACTGTATTATAGCATATTTGAATTATACACAGTTCAGTAATTTAATCTGTACAGTACAGTAATTTGAAAAGCGTTTGAAACAGCTGTACTGTATTTTGAAAGAGTTGATAAAACTCTATAATAGCGACGCTGACCGTTTTATTACCTTATTTTCATATAATAAATATACAAATGTGAATTAGATTATAATCGGCTTGAGACATAAAGAAAAAAAATTGTTATTATGATCATCTGCTTATAGTGATCAATTTCACCCAGACAACAAGGGAATGCAACCATTGTGTTCCGCATAGTAGGTGAGAATTTGCCAAATGAACCTGCAATGGGTGTCATACAAGATATCTTTATTGTCACTGAACAAGTACAATGAGATGACTTTTGGATCATCCTGTCGAAGTCTCAACAAAAACGATACAAGCTAAAAGAAAAATTTAAGAAAAAAATAAATATAATATAACACTGTACAAATACACAGTATAAAAGTAAAAGAGGAAGCATTGCACAAGAAATACTGCATGACATATATTATTGCAAGTGAGAGAGTTGAGTTTTACTTTGGGATAATGACTAGTACAACAATAATAGGTCAGGTCAGGTCGGGGAGCATGGGCTGATGCAGCGTGTTGCCGCACCCTCCACATGACTAAAAGCCTCAGGATCCTGGCCTGCGACCCCCCAGGCAGATACATGGTCCTGTCCCACCCTCCAGAAATGGCCATCCGTCTGCCACAGCCAGGTGTTACGTGGGCATCCCCTTGGCCTGATCCAGCCGCTCGGGTCTTCAGCAATGAGGATACTGTGAGCTGGATCACCCTTAGGAAACGCGCCACATGGCTGTAGTGCCGTAACTGACTCTCCCTCACAATGCTTCATTTGGGACTCCCCTAGCAGCCACTCATTCAACACAAAGTCAAACCAGCGATACCCGAGGATTCTCCGAAGAGACACAGTAGTGAAGGAGTCCAGTCTTCGTCTCACCTTGCTGGATAGTGTCCATGTCTCACAGCCATACAGCAAGACAGGGAGCGCTAGGACTCTAAAGACTTGGACCTTCGTCCTCTTGCAAAGATATCGAGAGCGCCACATACCTCTTTTCAGCGACCTTATGACCCCCCATGCTCTCTCAATGCGTCTGCTAACTTCATAGAAAGAATCACCAGAGACATGAATGTGAATCATGAATCATGAATACGTGAATCTCTTGATGAGGTAGACAATCTCCCTACCGACACACTACCGATGGCTGTGCCTAAGAAATCATTAAAGGCCTGGATCGTGGTTTTTATCCTGGACACTCGCAATCTCAGACACTCAGAATCCTCGCTCAGTCTCTCAAAAGCCCCGATAAGAGCTTCCATTGACTCCGCGAAGATCATAGCATCATCAGCAAAGTCAAGATCAGTAAATCTTTCTTCATTAATAGATGCCCAACAACTGCTGGACCCCACAACCCTGCCCAGCACCCAGTCCATGCAAGCATTGAACAGAGTAGGAGCACAGGCACTGAAAGCAGTGAAATCCTCCTGTATTGGCCGCAATGTAGGCAATTACCCTTCCCTTTCCAGATATGGACAACAAGTCCCGTTTTCCCATCAGTTGGAAATGGAAGCAAAGATTGTCTGCAATGCCAGGAGGACAGCCTTACTACCAGCCTGGAGAAGTTTACACTGAATACCACAGATCTCTGCGGCCTTTCCTACCCCCAGTTGATTCACCACCCATGCAATCTCAGTGAGATTTGGTGGTTAACAGCTGATTAGAGGATCCGCCTCATGAACCGTGAACCCAGAGATGTTCAACGTCCTAGCTGGAGGATCAGCTTTAAACAGCCGCTCAAAGTAGCCGGCCCAGCGGGTCACAACTGCAGTGTCATCCATTATTATTAATAATTATAGTAATACTAATAAATTTTAAACACCTTCACCAATTAATTGAGATATTAAGGATGTCTTTGTAAGTAGTAGTATATTGCCATATCAAGCTTCGTTCACCTTACTGGGAGACATCAACTGAAAATATTCCCAAACATCCAAGGATTGCCTTTTGCCATTCCTAAAGCCACTCTCCATTTTGAATCCAATAAAGGTATCAAAAACAAACTACAGTACTCAACTTTTCCAACCGCAAAAAACCCACGACGCCCAAAGGTTTCCTCACCCTTTTATAAGAGTTTTGAAGAGCCGAAAGGCTTCTAAACCCCTGACACCTCCAAATGAATCGGACATCATCTATCGTATGATATTGCATAAACAAAATAAGCTCCGACTCCCAGCTTCGAGTTGCTGGGCTTCACTTTGGCGAGACAGGTTCTGAAGTCTTGGTATCACCTGTCCCATCACTACCCCAAACACTCTCCAAAATCTTGTGGAAAGCCTTCCCAGAATAGTGGCCTATGGATTTAGAATTAGATGTCATAAAAGTTCCTGCAAGTGTAATAGCTAGGTGTCTCAATTCTGTCCATATAATGTAATTCTACTAACACATAGATTGATATACTTTATTGATCCCAGGGGAAATTTATTTGCATACAAATGCAAAACTTAACACAAAATGTGAGGATAATACACATAGTGCAACAAGGTTGCACAAAAGTAAATAAATAGATAAATGGCTTTTTACTCATCAAACCAGCCCTGTGATCCTACTGAATTGAACATAATTGCCTGAACAAGTCTGCTCATTAGCCTTAGGAATGCCAATTAGTCCTCTGTATATGATGCCGTAAAACAAAAAGTGTGGGAAGCATAAAAAAGGGGAGGCAATTAAAGATACACACGCACACACACATATATAATGACACTTTCAGCTGAAAGCCAGTGCAAAACAAAGAAATATAAACTGCCTTTTGGTTGTGAGCTGAAGGACATGACTTCATGGCAACACAGAAAACACTCTCCTCTGCCTCTTCAGCAATGCAGGAATCCTTTCATGATCTTTAATTGGCTACACCTGAATGCAGATTGCCTTAACAAGCCCCCCGTCATAGGTACATCTGCCCAGAGACAGTGAGCAGGGTGTGTCACTGCCAGCTGCCTGCCATGCATTGGCACCCTAGTCCAAATCAGCATTGTTTTGAATATTTCAATGATCACCTTCTTCCATATCTTGTTGACCATGAAAGTATAAAGCTGGAGAAAAAAACCCAGTGCCATTTTGAGAGTTCACTTTGTTTTGGGCTTACATAAACAAAACAAAGTGCTCTTTGAACATAGTATTCAAAGTGCTCCTTTTAAGAACCTTAACCTAACCAGCAGTAAAGAAAGAAGAGGTATCCACTTCAAGCATATCTGACCGTGACATTTTTTTTGAAGAATACCGTCCAAAACACAGGAGAAAACATTAAACGCAGACATCCAGTTAGAAGTGAAAAATAAAGGAATAAAAACTGTCCAAGGCAAGAGGAAATTAAAAAAGAAAAACGTAATGTATATTAATGAAAGGTATATTACAAAAATATGTACTGTTAATTAACTGACATTTCAAACTCTGTTATGAGTCTTAGTCATTAATTTAAGTTGTCAAAGTTTCTAATAAATTGGCAAATATGTGAGAATAGATTTTATTTTACTTTTTTCTTCATCTTTTGTCCATGTTCTGTCCCCTGTCTTTTCTGCATAATGCTTCTAACTTTTTTGGCGACAATGGACAGGGATTAAGCCACCATCCCACTGTAAGCCTCATCATATGCGGAAATGTCACAAACATGCATTCCAGAGACCTCCTGCATCAGACTGCACAGCTCTGTCCTTGAGTGGGAAACTTCATCAAAGCAGGGTGTGTATACTGAGAATCCCTAAGCCTTCCTCTTCTATGCTGGAGCGACCAGGTGCAGAGGATCTTATTAGTGATGTTGCCTGCAAAGTAAGTCAGGGGTTTAGGGAATTGGCTGGAAACAGGAAAAAATGAACAACCCTTAGCTGCCAACTGTGAAGGCAGTCCACATCAGAACTGGCATTAATGGTTATTTGTTTTTTGAAAGCCTCAGGCAGCTGCAATGAGGGGATGTCCCTGCAGGGGGGCTACAGGCTGGCTTCTGTGGGGAGAGTCAATCACAGTGGGGGGGGGGGGGGGGGGGGGGGGCAAAAAAAAGGTAACTGACGCCATGACTCTCGTCGACAACACC
>JAAGVU020000001.1:38597099-38612422 GCA_011763525.2 Mormyrus iriodes
CTTCAGTTCCCAAAACTCTCCTCGGGGGCACCCCAGCCTTTCCATGTATTTATTGAATTTCACCACAAGCTCGCTTAGTTAATTAACTTAATTAGTAAAAAAAATAAGTCAGTGAGATATTAATTAGCCATTGGCAACTCTTTTTTAATTCTGAGCAAATATACATTTACTACCCATATAAATGGCTTTAAACATTTCTTTTCACTGCCTAAGACTTTTGCACAGTACTGTATGTCTTACCCCTCCCAAGACAGCACCCTGGTATAGTCTTTCAACAAGACAACGCCTGTCCACATATAGCATGTGTGTCTATGGACTGCCTCCGTCATGTTGAGGTCCTCCCGTGGCCAGTCAGGTCCTGATCTTTCCCCAATCTAACATGTGTGGGATCAGCTTCAATGTAAATTTGCAGGATCTCGAGGGCCAGTTGCAACAGCTGTGGGCCAACTTGCCACAGGAGAAGATACAATGGCTATACGACTCCCTTCCATACCGTATAGTCGCATGTATCTAGGCCTGGGGGGGTGCCACACCCTACTGACATGGAACCGGCAGTGTGCCCATACTGCCAAATCTGTTGTCCATTTGGTCTTGGTGCTTAACTGTTTTTGTCAATACACACACACACACACACACACACACACACACACAAACACACACACACACACCATTAAGGGAAATGAAAGTATATGACTCAGTGTAATCTGATTAATACTAAAACACTTTCATCCTATATATGTCGATGTAAAATTGGGTGTCTGGATAGAAATGGTGTAAAGTAAATTGAAATATGCAAAAATGTTCCTCCAGGTCCAATGGAATATAAGAAGAGCCCTTCCAGGTAAGGTGAAATTTCAAGACTGCAGACATCAGTTCGGAAATAGTCCAAAACCTACCTGTTATTATTTGGGTCTGGCTTCCATCACTCAACCCAGCATCACTTAACCTTTCTGACATTTAGCTCAAATTGGTACTGTGATCAGCGGTTTTTGACGGCTAAAGGGGAATAAATAATATGACAGAGTATCAGAAGTGGGCATGTGTAAATACTGTAAATAAATAACCTGATTTATTGCCAATATACTGTTGCCGAGTGATAGCCTACCCTTAATTTTGGATGAAATCACAACTTTCCAAATTACAGTATATTAACAGTCACTTGAATGTTTCAGTCCTCTATACTCAATTATATTCAATTAGTAAGTTTACCCACTAATTCTGCTTTGCTGATTTAATATTGCTTCGTAAATGCACTCAGCAAAATCACTGAAATATGTTTTAATATATAAAGGAAGTCTATGGATTTCAGTTGCAGTCTGATATCAAAAATGACAATGAAAACATTATTTAAGACTTTTTTTCATTAGTACAAGAATGTCAATGAAAGAATAAGAACTCCTAGATAAAGTGCAGGACCTTTTACACTGGCTTGACATCTTTTCTGTGGGGCAGTGAGATCTATAGGATAATTAATCATCATGGGAGTTCCTTTTGTTAGCAGAAACGATCAATTTGCAGTTGCCTATTGAGTTCTAATTTCCCTTGCTGCCAGCATGAGAGAATAATTTTGATCAAACTAAATGCACGGCCCTGCATCAGTGTAATTGTTACATACACCAGCAATAACCTACACTGACATGGGTTTCATAAGACAGTTGTAACATTGTAAATTTATATACATAAATCAACACTTGACAAATGCATACGTCACCCATTCTGAGCTGAATGAAATCAGAATATTAGGAATTTATACTCTATTTAGTGTATGGCAAAGAAAAAAAAGCACACGTGCCACAATAAAGTGACATAGCCATTAACTAGAAAACAATTTCTTTTATGGTAGTGGGAGTGACATATTATTGATGAAAATGATGTATGTATTTTAACATTAGTCAACAACAATAGCAATCAAATTGGGTGTGAAATAGCCTAGATAGAGTCAAGATAAGAAGTGGAATCAAAGCAAAGATGCAGGCTTGAAGAAGGAGGTTCAACTCAACATAACCTGTTATGTAGCAGGTGTCTTTAAATTGGACAGTTAATGCCACAGGTCATCACCAGTAATTCCACAAATTGTCATTGGGTCTTAAATTTGGAGAGAATGGCATCTGTGACATAAGTGGCAAAGGATGCTGTGCATTGTCCTGTTGGCAAGACACCATATTAGGAAAAGGCTTGAAGAAGGACACTAGGCTGGCTCACACTGCCAACAAACAGTCTGTAACAATTGGACAGTCCTGCCTAAAACATGACACTTAAGTGTCGTCATCAGTTTGTTGCCACACATAAAAATAAGCACATTGTAGACATTTGCACCTAACTTGCTGACATTTATTAGAGAGGTTTATGGAAAGCTTCTTTGTCTACACAAAACTCTAGGGTCTGAACCTTTGTGTGTCTCACCAGGAAACACTGTGTACTATATTTAAATAGATGAAATTCCACGCCCAGCTGCTATTTTCTGATCCCGTAATGAGTACCACAGGAAGATTGTGAAGAATGGGGACATTGCTAAACTGGTTAAACTGATAAGTTAGTAGAAAATTAATCTGTGTCCTGATCCTCAAAGAATTGAATTACCTAATTTTCCAAAGTTACAGAAGTTGCAGAACTGTCTCAGTTCAGTTCAACAGAATTTTATTACCATTAAGAAGCATTCAATAATTAATTCTAACTAATACTTAAAAGTTTTTTTATCTCTCAGGAACATATTAAACACCTGTACATTCATTCATTAAAAATTGCTGAAATGAATGAAAAGTCATAAAAGAATTGAATGTGTAGTCAGGACATGTGAGACAGAATGAGTTTAGTATGGTAGAGACCCTGACCCTGTACTGGACTGTTAGTGTTATTAGAAATCGATGGATGGATGGATGGATGATAAGATGTATAATATTATATTAATATGAAGCAGGCCTGTCTGTCTGTCTCATCTCTGAGAGAGGTAACTAATAAATTCCAATAAGAAAATATTTGATTGTATGAATGTAATTGTATAAATTGTAAGCTCTCCAATTTTATTTGGATGAAATTAGTATCTGCTGTTAAAGTAATATCCTATTCAATATCAGTAATCCCTTGTATTACTGGAACTAAATCTGCAAATAAGCAATTGACTTGAAATTAAACCCAGAAGGGATTCATACAAATCTCAATAGCTATAATCATTAGAATAATTTATATCTACAATTATAATGTAACTAAGTTTATTTTTTATATATTTTTAAGGCTTGATTACTTTCACACACTATTTCCATTTTGGAATGTTTTGGGGCAGGGGGGAGAATTACAAAGTTGATCTGACAGGGTGTTATATATATCAGTCCTGAGCAATTACAGATCTCATCGTTCAGAGAGTATTTTTATTTCGAGCTGACTTGATTTAGATGTTGTATGAACGTATGAAAAAATTAAAAGCTTGCTGAAACAAATGAGAAAACTCTGATATATGTCCAATTTTCCAGGTTTCAAATAGAAATAAATGTAATGGGGAAAATAAATAGATGTTTTAATTTTTGCATATAATTACAAGGTAGATTAATTCAAGTATTCAGTAGTTATCAATTATTACTTAATCATTTGAAGACCATAAAAAATTAAGCAACCAAATTCTTGTTTAGTAATAGTTTTTTTTTGTTTTGATTAATTTTGATTAATTTTAAATTAATACATACATGTATCATGTTTCAGCTTGTTCCCCTTTGGTTTTAAAGAGATTAAATATTACATCCCTTTACTAATGGATTCACTGTAAACAAATTTGAACTGTGCTGAACATTTAATCTGTATCTCAGTTAAGCCCCATTAATTTAGCTCGCTCTCATTTTCTGCCCTGCAAGATTTTAAATGATCCAAATTGTGTATATGTGAACATACATTAAAATGTACTCAAAAGGTGCTCAGTTGTACTGGAAAATTACAGACACACACATACACAATTATGCCTTAATGCTAAAAAGGCAAATGGCAGTTTGAATGTTGCCATAAAACATTCATTTTATTTTTGCTCCTCTGAATATAAAAAAATACACGCAGGCACAAAACTGCTTTATAGAAGTATTTTTATTGTAAGAAAGGACTGAAGTGGACTGAGGGATTCTTTATTTAGCCTATATATTTCTTATGAATTGGATTATTTCTGAATCTTTGTATTTTCCATGCTCACTCCACACTCATGGCCGTATAGGCCAGGGGTGAATAGATGACATTCTTACCAGTCAGAAGTTGTGCAGATTTTCACTTAATTAGAATAATTCACTGGAGTGACTAAACTCATTTTCCTTAGAGAGGAGAAAATTTAGGTGACTGTAACACCTGCAGACTTCCAGGCAGTCACGTGTTCAGCAGCATTTTATTAAACAGATACTTTATGACTTAACAAAATATTAGTCTTACGTTTTATATATGCATCTACACACACTAAAAATATATATCCTGCCTCTGCTCTGTGGCAGTTGACTTTGCATTTTCTCCCAAATAACGCAGGCTTTTCAGCATTCCAAATATATGCAGTTAAGACTATCTAGTGTCTATCTGTGTTCCCATTTATAGACTGACATCCCATCCAGGGTGCACCCCTGCCTTGTGCCACATAATATCTGGGATAGGTTCCAGATTCCCCACCCCCTAGTCTCCCAAGACCATTGCAGAAAAGGTGGTTGAAAGATAGGTGCATGGCTTATCCACTTATATTTGTGGAAATACATCCAATAACGCAAAGTATTCTTTACTTGTAATGCCCATATATTGCAGATCATTAAAACACGTGTATGACTGGTCACAATTCTATATTAACAGCAGCTCATGAAGCTTAATGTCAAAAAGATATTTTCCAAATTAAACTCAAACAAGTAATGTCTTTTTATGCAGCACTCATGATTGTAAGCATGCAGAGTCAGTCAATCACAGTAGAAAATTAATTGGTTAGATTAACAAAATTCATCATTTACAATATTTTCAACTCATTTTTATGATTTAACTATGAACAAGTCAGAGATTTCTGCTTGATGAATATATCACTGCTATATGTGAGACAAATGATTTTTTTCTGTAAAGATATATTTAATTCAATAAGTGAAGAAATTAATCATCGGTGATTCATTCATTTTGCCAGGTTTGCTCAGTATCTACAGGCTGGCTTGCGCTGTCTCAAGGACTTTGTGAAGCAAACTGTTAGTGCCAGTCAAATCACTTACCATATTACTTTTCAAAAACCATCAAACTATATTAATATTGCTGAAAAAAATTTCATGTGGGTAATGAAAATAGAGAATACAGAAAAGTCTGTATCGCAGTATGTGATTGCTACTAGTTTATGTGAAAGCTTCATAAACAAACTTGGTTTTTCACTGATTGTTAGTTGAATCAAAACCCTTTGGACAGTAAACACTTAATGACGTTAATCAGATAAGCAATTTTGGTTGCTGTATGCTGGTTTAATAAAAAAGGAATATTTACAGATTCAGTATACAGTGAGATTTTTGCACTTAGACATTGTTTTTTTTTTCCATCTTCCACTCACAAACCATATTCAACAATTTCAACAGGCTGTTGAACTTCAATCAGAGGTAGCACTGAAACCAATGGGTAATTCAATCAAAAAGTAAAAAAATGTAAACACAGACACTGAATCCATTTCTCAAAGCTCACTGTAATGGTTTGTTTACTGAAATGTGTAAAGTTTATGATCAAATCAATTTTAAACAGAATGCACTCCACCTTTAGAAAGAGGATTAAATTTGATGCAGATAATTTATACAATTGTTATATTATATAATTGTGTCATATAAATATGTACAGTGATCCCTCCTCGATCGCGGGGGTTACGTTCCAGAACGCCCCACGAAAGGTGAAAATCCGCGAAGTAAAAACCATATGTTTATATGGTTATTTTTGTATATTTTAAGCCCTTATAAACCCTTTACATTCTCTTAGATATTAGGTAAGATTTGTTGAAATTATGTATGTAAATGCACTGTTTATATACTACGCACAAATATATACGTATCATATATCAAACCAGGGTACGTAACCGCGTGCTCTGATTGGGTAGCTTATCAGCCATCCGCCAATAGCGTCCCGTGTATGAAATCAGCAGGGCAAACCAACTGAGGAAGCATGTACCGGGAATAAAAAGACCCATTGTCAGCAGAAATCCGTGAACCAGCGAAAAATCCACGATGTATGTTTAGATATGCTTGCATATAAAATCCGAGATAGAGTGAAGCTGCAAAAGTAGTAGCGCGATATAGTGAAGGATTACTGTACATTGAAATATGCGTGCAGTAAGTTAAGGTTGCAGATTAAGATAAAGTACAGGTGAGAAGATGATAGATGCACTGATCATTTTAATATAATGCAGTAAATTCTGAACAGTAAAATGTTACTTTTGGAAGTATTTATACGCACACAGGCATGTGGTTTATTTAAGCACTTATTGTGCTTATTTTGCAGCATCAGTTTCAGTGTCATTCTACCCTGTATACACAGCTTCATTGACTCACTGACAGCCTAAGCGTGGCCCTGCTTGCAATTGAAATACATTTTTGGACACAAAGCTATTCAGTGCTATAACGGCGTGGTGCTTTACCAGAGAGTGATGCTAATGCACTGTCTGCATTTAAGGAGGAGGATGATAATGATGCCATTGAGTAAAGTCTTAGGCCTCAGAGGGGGAAAAAATGCTGTCAAATTGCTAGGAATTGCAATGTGCTGTGACACCAAGCCTGCTTATGCTGTAATCTATGCAGAATCCACATAGTTTATTTCCACTTATTTTGCTTATGTCTGGTAAGCACACCGTTAGCTTCAACTGCATCCTATTTTGACATTTTATTTCCACTCACCTTTTTAATAAATTGTGATCTAAAACAAAACCACAACTTGGGAGCTCAGAATAGCACACTAAAGATTATATATACATCATTACAATCGCTTATTTTTGCACCAAAATGCAATGCCATCACCAGTATTTAACTGTGAACAATTACGTAATCATAATAATAATAATAATAATAATAATAACTTATTTGTAAAGGAAAAATTCAAACAAAGGAAACTAAAGAAAAAAAATCATATTAGTTACATTTGTCCTGCCTGGTTGTGATAGACTGAAGTTCTGTTCAAGGTGTCCCACTGCTTTATACCTATGTTGCCTGGGTGAGGGGCGAGTCATTTCATGACCCTGTACTGCATAAGAAGCTTAAATATAGATGTATGGAAGAAGGCATGGATAACATTTGGCATCAACTTTAAAAAAGAAACCAAACACAATGCTGAAAAATAGACCACTGCTATTAGAGACGGCATGCAAAAAAAAGAGAACTGGTTGCAGTTCAAAAAAGGATATAGGATGGGAACTGCTTGAGATTTTAGCTCCATTTGTGCACAATTAAATGAAGTAGAAATCACAGTCAGGTAAACTGGCATCTCTGAATTGCACACTCTCTGTTGGACTGGTGTCCCATCCAGTTTGTTTCTCTACCTCCTGCCCTGTTCTATCTGGGATAGCTTCAATGCTCCCTGTAGCACTGTACTACACAAACAGTCAGAAGATGTGTGCATGCTATTGAGTGTATATTATTTGCACAGCATTTGCATAAAAATAACTTAATTAAATATATTACTATCTATATAGAGAAAATGGGAATAAAATCCAAAAGCATGCCAATATTACATATATTTGATGGAATATGGAAATTTTGGATATTTGTCCATAGAATGATTTACCATGGCAATACCACTGAGCCACCATGACACACCTTCCATCAGAAATATAATTCAAGGCAGGGAAACTGGAATTCGGGTCAAAGGGCAACCACATCCCTCGCTAAATTTGGCATTTCTGAGAGACATTGAGCAGGTCAGTACCATTCGATTTCCGTCTAAAATAATTTTTTCTTTATTCTTTTCCCTATTGGACTGCACCAGAAACTACACTCATTCCTCTAGAGACAGTCAATAATTGAGAAATAGTATTCCCCATTAGAGTTAATGAATAAGCCAGAGAGCTTGTTTGAATTTAAAATGAAAAGCTACTTTTTTGTATGTAACTGTATAAATACATTTAAATAATGTAGTGTGTGTCAATTGCTCATGGAGATGGGTACATTGTAACATGATCCACTTTGTGTAAACTCCCTTTTCTACTCTTTAAATTATTAAAAATAAATTTGACCTACATATTAATGTTTTAACATAATTATATATTCCTTCTTATATAAAAATTAGGATTGCCTCAAAACACAGAGTTGATCCAGTCCTGCCCTGCTCTGCATTTGTGCGGTTTGCATACTCTCCCATGTGCAGGCCTGCTCCCACAATAAAAAAATATGCCATAAGTCATTGTCCATTGTGGATGAGTGTGTTTGTATGTGCACCCTGAGACACATTGACATCCTGTCTGTAGCTTGTCTTGTGTTGGCTCCTCATCCCCCTGTGACCCTGAGCATTGATGGGAGATGATGGATAGGTATTTATATGCGGTTGTATGATGCCATGCTCGGTGTCAGGTTGCTTCCACGGTTACAGCATAATAATAATGTGTTGTATACAAAATAAATGGCTGAAATTGTCTTAGGTGAATAAATTAATAACCTCAACAACCAGCATGAAGTAAGAACTGGCTGGCAGGTTTTTGTAAAGCTGATAAATTGCTTTGATGGTTTCAGAAAACAGAAGACTCCCTGGAGAATATTTTCAGACATAGAGCAGCTGTTCTATGTTCATTTCATTAAAAGGAAAGGATTCAAAAAAGCAAATAGGCCTAAAAGGCTTAAACATAGTTGCATGAGTATTACATCACTTAAAATGTTTCACATAAAGTATAATCTTTCAAAATAGCTATTATTTAAGTTAATATTGCTGTCATGTTTGATCTCACTTGCCTCATAAATTTACCAGTAAACCAGAATGAATAGGCATTATGGTTTAAACACCACACAGACTATAAAGAGAAAAGGACAATTATACAACCTGATAATCTTTAAATAAATTTTCCTTTTGATAATAATGGTATTCAGCTTCCCTCAATACTCTGCAGAAGTAAATATCCTAAGATTTTTTCATCACTAAACCTTCAATGCAACTATATAACATCATAAGACGTACAGGACTAAATTTATTTATGATGTGTCAACGGTGATTGAATGGCTATTAATATTACGGTTCAGCTTCAGGCATTAAAAGGTGTCAGACAAATGTGTTTAAGATGAACGGGATTTATTCCCAGTGGCCTGAGACTAACGTGCTATATATCACAGCTTGTTAAATGTTTTTCTTCAGATCTAATGATTGTATTGGAACAGTAAGCCATTTGTTGATTTATGTGATGTACATTTTATGGCAGAATGCACAAGCCTTGCTTGACATTTGAGTGATTGACTGTATTCTCATTCACACAGTGTTTGTATGCAGTTTTTGTCGTGCATATTTTGCAATTTGTGAAAGCATCATTGACAAATTCATTTCAGCTTCTGAGGAAATAAATGTGATATCCTGTACAGTATATGACTGCATCACAAAATATGCTATATATTTTGTTATATTTCGCCCTAAACTGTGTAGATTCATTACAGTTTACATAGAGTTGATTGGTTTTATTCATCATGGACTTATTCAGGTAAACAGCAATGAAGAGGAGCATCTCACAAAAAAATATAGCTCACAGGTAAATACCACATAAACATAAAGAATACAAAGAAAAACACGTTGTGTGTAACACCAGAACAAGGAGGGAGAAGCAGTCCCTGGTTGCGGGAGACCCGCTGGTTTATTGTAGAGCCGAGGTTAACAAAAGCCAAGTCGCTGAGCTGATATCGTTGTCGTGAGGGTTGCCAGAAGTCGAAAGCTGGGGAAGTCAGTCCTACAAAAGCACACAGGACGGGACGACGAACGGGAAGCGGGAACCACGGAGGCAGGTCAGGGAAGACGGACGAGGCAGGCGACGTAAGCGGGCAGGGCAGGCAGGGCAGGCAACACGAGAGGGAAAGACAAAAGACAAGGAAAAGCTCGGTACAGCTCATTTGCATGGCAACAATACTTCGCGACTACTTCCTGTAGTCACTCTGCTTAAGATACCGCTCTAATTAGCGGTGATCGGCCCCAGCTGTGCGGTCCCGCCCTGGCGGGCGTGACACTGTGATAAACCATGCTGTTAATATTAATAGTAATCCAGGGAATATGATCTCTCATGGAAAAGATAAAAAAAGAAAAACAAACGTTTACAGTGAGCATAAATCCACAGTTGGAATATCCTTATTTAGAATTTAGTTAATTCTGAGATAAAATGAGATAACCGATGGATAAACATAACTGCAGCACTGAAAATTGTAGATAGGTATACATCTGGAAATGGGGCTGATATAATATTGAAGCGAGAGAAGTTAAGTAAATTTATTTGCCGGGATCACTTGGTCTGGAGCAATGTTTAAATTGGTGGTCAAAGTAACATCCACATAAATGCCAGGACCCAAGGTTTCCCAGCAGAAGATTGCCCAGAGCATCACACTGCTTCTGTGAGCTTACCTTCTTCCCATAGTGCATCCTAATGCCATCTCTTCTCAAGGTAAACAACACACACACACATACACACACACACACACACACACACACACACACACACACACCAAGCTGTCCACATGATGTAACAGAAAATGTGACCCATCAGACCAAGCCACCCTCTTCCATTGCTCCATAGTCCAGTTCTGATGCTCACGTGCCAAATGTAAATGCATTCAGTGGTGGACAGGGGTCAGCATGGGCAATCTGATTGGTCTGTGGCTACGCAGCCCCATACACATCAATGTGCAATGCATTGTGTGTTCTGACACCTTCCTATCATAGCCAGTATTAACTTTTTCAGCAATTTGTGCAGAAAAAGTAGCTCTCCTGTGAAAAAAGTAGCTCTCCTGTGAAATCGGACCAGATGGGCTAGCCTTCACCCCCCACAAGCATCAGTGAGCCTTGGCTGCTGATGACCCCATCTTCGGTTCACTGGTTGGCCTTCCTTGGATCACTTTTGGTAGATACTGACCACTGC
The DNA here is from genome assembly GCA_011763525.2 of Mormyrus iriodes. Lineage (NCBI taxonomy): Eukaryota > Metazoa > Chordata > Actinopteri > Osteoglossiformes > Mormyridae > Mormyrus > Mormyrus iriodes. Next base: position 38,608,141 of record JAAGVU020000001.1, read on the forward strand.
ATACCAGGAACACTTCACAAGACTTGTTGTTTTGGAGATACTCTGACCCAGTCATTTAGCCATCACAATTTGGCACTTGTCAACGTCAGTTAAATCCTTAGGCTTGCTCATTTTTTCTGCTTCCAACATATTAACTTCAAGAACACTCATCACATGCCTAATATATAATGGCACCCAGTGGTGCCATTGAAACAAAATAATCAATGTTATTCACTTCATCTGTCAGTGGTTATAATGTTTTATATGTATACATATATACAGCTCTGAGGATAAGGAATGGTAGTTAAAAGAGCTTGATTCTTAAGTTCCATCTGAGGATATAAAATTGGCTGTATACTGTTGTCTGGTTGCTCACACTTCGCACTAGAATAGTAGCCTGAACTGGATAGTGTCCATATAATATAGTGCTCATTCCTCTTATTATGGGTTTCACTGGCCTTTAAGGGATTTACTGTGAGTTGTTCTTGTAAAATGTTCCTGATCTATCGTCCCTATTTTGGTTTGAAAGCTCTTTGTCCATTTACAACTTAAAACACTGATTTTGGCAGGATATGAAGTTTGGGACTAATAAAGTTAATCCTTTTCACCACATGGGTTCATTTGATTATCTTTACATTGTTGGAGCACATTCTGGTCAGAGGAGACAAGGGCTCACAAAGGTTGCTAACAGAGGGAATATAAAAAAAATCTGCCTGTATATTTAGTATTAGACTGTGCTATATTAATACAAACAAAATGCCCCATTCAGGGCAGCTTGACTATCTATTAAGGCCTGTGAGGTACTTTTTATGCATGTATTTATTTTTAATGAAGACTTGAAGGTGCTTTTTTAATAGCTCCCCAGAAATTAAAAAAAAAAAAACTGAAACCTGAAGTCACAATGGCTTAGTGAGCAATAGAATACTGTGGATCACTTTAGAAGGAATTCTGTCCCTTTTAATTAAATGCAGTCAGAGAGACAGAGTGATGTGAGCAGGCATGACAGTTCCCAGCACTGATGTGGCCGAATGTAAGTTTGTGGAGCTAAAGTACAGCTTCTATAACTGGCTCTTGCACTGACACAGAGTAATGCAAAGAATATGGAAACAATGAGCAGAATGCTACAATATATATTAGGTATAATAAAGTCCAAACCAGATAAAGATTAAAAAACCCAATAAAAATGTATGGTTATTTTGTATGATATATGTTCAGCGTTACCTGGGATATTGATGAAACCATCTATATCTTTAAAAAGATCATTCAGGGATATCTGGAAGATTTCCTCCTTCTCATGCACATGTGTAACTGGTGTCAGGCAAGAAGAATATTGTGTAGTTAGTGGCTATGTGGGAGGTACAGTATGTGTAGCAGGCCAATTAACATTGTTGCTTTTATAAGATACAATGAGAAACCACAAAATAAAACACTAAAGACAGACTCGGATATTCATCAATATTGATGAATTGATAATGATACTCTAACCTAACTAACAAGGTAACTAACAAGTTAACAAGGTCTCGATTACCCAGGTACAATGGGTATCACTAATGACAATTGGCTGATAAATAACAAGAACCCAAGAGACAGAGTTAAATTAGATACGGGACAACAAATAAAAAGGTGGAAACCATCTGTCTAAACTAGAGAGAGTCAAACTAGACACTCTGCATAAAATCAGGAAACTAAAGTGATTAATAGACCCCCAAAATCTAGTAGGTGGAATCAATCATCAAGACTGATAAACAGGACATGAAAGTAGCAGAACATATACATGCAAGTGTTGGTGTGGATGATTATGCATTTAAATAATCTGTATGTGGGCATGGCCACAGGGAAACAACCAGGTCTATGGCAGGTAGCTAGTTGTCATGATGTGGGAGATGAAGGACTCAAAGGCCAGCATTTAGAGAAGAAAATGGGTTTATTGAACTGAACATAAATGGGCAAACAAACAAGATTGTGAGGGGCAAAACGAGAAGGCAAGTAAGGGGAAGGACACGGGCAGAAAGGAGAAGCGACATCAATGAGCAGACTGGGGATGATGAGACAAACAGGTACTTAAATACAAAGACTAATGAGGGGCAACAAGCAACTGGTGTGGCTCATCAGGGCCACATTTGGGACAAGGCAGAAGGGTCAGGCAGACCTGATGGACAGGACATATCACTGGTGAACTGAATCTGGATCGTATGCACTAGTAAGACCATTGAATTGGATCATCATTACATCTACATAAAATATTTACATTTTTCAAAAAAACAAGATTTAAATGGGGATTGTAGATGAGGTCTTTGCAGTCTCTTAACACGTAACATTGTAACAGTAACTGGTACAGCTGAAGTCCATATATCCATACATTACTGAAGTCAGGCAGGATAGTACAAAAAGAGACTTAATATTGTTATGTAGTACTTATACCCCAATGTGAGATACAGATGTACATATCTGAGATCCCAGATTCGGCCAGAATAGAATAAGGAAAAAAAGTGCTTTTCGCAAATTGGAGTGTAATTAATTATTTATTATGCAATTCACCAAAAACAGATAAATGAATATTAAATGCGATGTGTTGAACCCCCCAAAGGTATATATGAATCAAAATGGCAATTCTTGAAATAATAATCATTCAAGTAAAAAGAACAGAAGGATTTGCAAAATGAGTATACAAATTACAGTTCGTAAAATAATAGTCATAGTAACAGCAGAAAAGATTTGCAAAATACGTGGATGCAAATTTCAGTTCATTGGGAAAACAATAATAAAGTAACAACAAAAAAAATACTTGAAAAACAAAGCATTAAGAAATTTAAGTAATTCAAGCAATTAAACATTACTCCGATTGACTTTTTTCCCATTTAATATATCCATCCAAATATCTCTACTTTCTCCAAAAGTAGAAGTCTGTTTGATCACTGTGCTGTATTCTCTTGCACTTGTAGAAGTGCACACCTGTGTGTCTACTATCCGAACTAAAGAAGAGAAAGGGAATTATAAAAAAACTCACGCCGCTTTTGATAAGAACAGGATGTGATGTCCAACCATGGACCACCTTTTTTTCCTCTCCATACGGGAAAATGATTTCTAAATGAATGAAAAAACTATTAAATAATACAATAAATTTATGGAAGCTTCTCCATTTGTAACTTATTTATGGGGGTTACAGTTAACACACTACAATCCATTTCACCTATTGCAGTGGGGACCACGTGACGCTTGGTGGTGAATGACAGCATCTTAGACTTGCTCCCCAAGTCCCACTCCTTTATTCCCCGATTGTTTAATGGTTGTTGATATTTTTTGATTAAATTTACTTTCAAGTTTAGTCACATACCTGCAGTGGTGAGATGGATTGTTCTGGGTGCAGAACACCCCCTCAATTGTCGACCGCCAGTCCGGCAAAGAAATCTCAGAAAACTGTGCTCACTGGCAACATGGATAACAGTATCGGGGCAACGAGTTTGGATATTGGCCAACTGATGGACTTTGTTACAGAGCAGATTGAAGCTCTTCCTGTTAATTTGACATCCACTTTCCAAAATAACTTTCAGGGCTGATGTCAGCGATTTAAAGAGGGAACAGCATAAGCTCAGAAAATCTTTCACTCTGTTTCAAGGCCAAGTCGAGAGGCACGCAGTGTAGCTGAGGTCGCTTTGCACCGAAGTCGGACACCTGAGGGATAAGCCTGCCGAACAGGAGGACAGGCGGGAATGAACATTGTCAGGATTGTCGGTGTTCCAGAGGGCGTGGAACGGGGCAACTTATTCCAGTTTCTAGGTCTTGAGTGGTTGAAATGGTTTCTAGATCTTCCCCACTTCAAACCCAAAATAATGAGAGTTCTTCGGCTGTACACGAACAAAACCAATGGTGCGCACTCTCGCCTTCTAATTTTTAGTCTCTTGCGCTACACCGATCGACAAATTGTCCTGTGAGACGCTCGGAAATCCCAAATCCTCTTTGAGGGCTGGAAGATTCTTTTCTTTGCTGACTACAGTGCCCAGACGGCACAAGCTTGCAAAGAAATGTCCCCTGTTTTGAAAAATGCTCGGGAGACTTATATATCTGCTCTACCCAGCTAAGGTGTGCCTTTTTTTTTTGCAGGGAATCAGCAGTTATTTACTGACCCTGAGGAAGCTCTCAAAACAGTTGGCACGTTTACCTCCACAGGGACCTGGCCAGTTTGACACTCTGTTTTCTTGGAGGCTTTTACACCACTGTTGCAGTGTACACGTAGAAACTATGTTACTTGTGAACTTTCGTTTTCAAGTTTGACTTTTTGTCTGTTTGCGTACTGTAAGATAAA
>JAAGVU020000001.1:38612522-38623709 GCA_011763525.2 Mormyrus iriodes
GGGGGGGGCGGCGGGCTTCAGTTTTGGCGCATGCCTTATTACCTGCGAGTCATGCGCTGGTTTTTGGCCCTGCTCTATCATGCAGGGCCGGGGGGGAGGGAGGGCTTATTTAGTCAGTATGCCTTAGGGACTGGTCCCTTAGGCTTGGTAGATACCCCTTTACTGTTTTGTGGGATGTTTGTTTTTCTGTAGCTTATATATTTCTGAGTTTTCCGTTTTTGCCTCAAGTGATGCGGCATACTGTTAATAATTCCTTCCATATTTCTCTCTTTCCTTTACTGTACTCTAGCTCTACTTCTTTCATAATTACTAATGGCTCATTTAATTATTACCACCTGGAACGTGAGGACGCTCTTGACCCCTTAGAAGTGCTCTAGTGTTGTGGACCTCCTATTTAGAAAAAAGGTAGATATCGCATTTTTGCAGGAGACCCATTTGGCAGCCAAGGATGTGTGTCGTGTCTGTTTGAGGCGCTATGTTGTGGTGGCTGCTTATTCTGCATCCTCATGCAGAAGTGGTGTCCTGATTCTTATCCCCTGTTCCTTTAAAGCTAAGATCTTGGGCTGCGGTAATGATGATGAGGGCAGATTATGTTATGTAGTGATGGAGCTAGCTGGCAGGAAATTAGCTTGCATTTCGCTTTACACTTCTAAGCCATAAAGGAATACATTCTTCCAAAACCTGACTGGGAAAGTTCTGTCCTACTCTGAATATGAACTTATAATCCGTATAGATGCTAACACCATTATTGACCCTGTTTTGGATAAATTGCGTCCTGTGATTAATCAGCGTATTCCCCCATCCTCTCGTGCTTTGTCTAATCTCTTGATTTATCTGAAGCTACTAGATTCGTTTCGTCTCCTTAACCCTTCTGTTAAAGATTACTCTTTCTATTCCTTTCGTCACAAGACATCATCTAGAATCGATTACATTTTCATATCTGAATCAAATCTGTAGTGCCTTTCTGTCTTAACTCCTTTTTGACATCTTCACTGTCTGATCACGGACGCATTCACCTTAAATTTTATTTGCCGTCTCTAATATCAAAAGCCCCACTATGGCGGTTTAACCTCTCTCTTTTGCAAAATACTGCGTTTAAACAGCAGATGAATGCAAAACTGGAAGAGTTTATATCGTGCAACGGGGCCGCTGTGAAAGAGCCCTGCTTTGTATGGATGGCTATAAAAGGCTTTATTCGCGGCTTCAAAATTTCTTTTATTTCTAATCTTGCCCGTACTACGCACCAGAAAATTACTGAATTGGAGGCACGGCTGAATAGTTTGGAGTCTATGCGATCTCAGCAGTTGTACCCAGTGCATGAGTCTCGTATCTCCAGGGTGCCTGCCGAACTTAATTGTCTGCTTATGCATAAGGCTGAATTTCATGTTCACCGCACTAGGGCACGGTACTATGTTAATGGAGCAAATCCTAGTAAGATGTTAGCACTCAAGCTCCATCAATGTGACTCCTTTGCTACTATTTCATCTGTAAAATCCAAAGACAGCATTATAACCAATAATCCTTCTGAAATCATTGATTATTTTGTTGACTTTTATACAGATCTCCTTTTAGCCGATACCCCTCCCTCGCAGGTAATTCTGGATTCATTTTTCTCCTCAGCTCCTCTGCCTAAACTTACTCAGTCAGATGCCTTGGTCCTGGAGGCCCCATCACAATTAGTGAGCTTACAGAGACTCGCAAATTATTGGCAAAAAATAAAGCTCCTGGGGCAGACGGAATTCAAATTGAAATGTTACTTTTTGACCACAATTAGCCCTTCCTCTGTTTCGTATGCTGTCCTCAGCTATAAGTTCCTCTCAACTCCATACCTCTATAAAGCTGCTGGTGAAGGTAATAGCTCACCACCTTCAATCGGTAATAGCCAAAATTATTAATCCTGATCAGACCGGCTTTATCTCATCTTCCTATGCAGCTGTCAATATGTGTCGTCTTCTGCATATTGTCAATTATGATTATTCACAAGTTTGTCCCACAGCACTTTTTTCATTAGATGCCGAGAAGGCTTTTGACAGGCTTAACTGGTGCTACCTTTGGAAAGTTTTACAAACTATGCGCTTTAGACTTTCTTATATTGGTATGATAAAAACCTTATATTCTTTACCGAATGCCTGTCTACTTATGAACAAAAACATATCCCGGCCGTTCTGTATTCAAAGAGGTGTTCGTCAGGGTTGCCTGTCCCCCCTCCTCTTTATTCTTTCTTTGGAGCCAATAGCAGTTGTCATACGCTCGTCTGTTTCATGCGCCCCTATTGTTGCCCATAACACTTCTCATAAAATTTCACTGTATGCCGATGATGTGCTGCTGTATTTGGTATTGCTGTATTATGTGTCATCTGACCTTCCATATGTGGTTGAATTGTCCCACGAGTATGAAAGAGTTTCTGGAAATAAAATTATTTGGGACAAGTCTGCATTATTCCCCTTAAACTCTGTCTGCAGGTCACTAGTGCTTCCCTCATATATTCCAAAAGTCGACTTTTTATACTAGAAATACTGACCTGTGCAAATCTGCGTAAATTCCTTAGAACTCCCTAGAACTCCTAAGCTTGCACAGGTTTGCACAGGCCTTCAGCCCCACTGTCCTCCTGCTTTTGTTGTGCAAACACAGTAAGTACTTGTGAACCCTGGTACATTTGCATGTATTTACTCAGACTGCTAGCTCAAATCCAAGGCAGCCCGAACCTATGTGTGTGACATGGAAACCTTCACAGAAGCCTGCCATATCTATAAAAAATATCCAACACACTGACTGACCTGCAAATATGCCACGTCCGGACGCCTTCCTGACCGCTCCGTGCAGACTGCACTTTTTTTTACTTTCTCTGTTTGCATTTTTAGCTTGCATTTTAGCTTTTTTACAGTATAACCTTAGCATAATTGGAGTTCTTAAATTTGCACAGTCTACAAAAGAGCGGTTCAGGATGCATTTCACTGCATGTTGTACTTTGTATAACTATGTATGTGACAATTAAAGAATCTTGAATCTTGAATGAAAGACACATTCACAGAATATATGGACATACAAGTCTGTTTTATTTATAAAAAAATTGTGTGAAAATAGAATGGTTAAAATAATTCAGTGGTTACTCTCCCACACAGTCTGTCTGTCTGTTTCAAAGTCTGTGTTGCAGCGTTTGCAGACCAGTGACCATCTGTCCTGCATTTGGCGCAAGTGAATTTGTGACACTTTACACAGGTAAACCTGATGCGATTTCTGTTGCAGCTCTCTTGTACCTGGCACTGAGTTGTCTGTACAGGTCCTGGCACAGCAGCAGCAAATGCTGCAGCAGCTGCAGCAGTGTTCCTCTCTGTCTCTATATCTAGGCATCAGAATTACATTCTCCATTAAAAGCATCACAACCTTTATTTACAGCCATGCTCTTGATGGCATCAAACATTCAGTAAATAGCTGGAAGTCTCTGTCACTGTCATTTCAGTCACAATTGGCTATTATCAAAATGAATGTTCTGCCTTGCGTAAACTTTTTAAATGCCATGCTCCCATTGCCACCTAATTCCCACTACTTTGTATGATGTAAGATCAACTATATTTTCTTTTCTACGGAACCCTCGTAAGCCTCAAATAAAGTATTCCTCCCTGACCCTTCCTAGAGATGATGGGAGTGTCACTTTACCGGATTATGAGTGGTACCATTGGTCTTTTGTTCTTCGCTCAGTCTGGCACTGGCTCGAACCTTCCTCATCACTGGTTTCTGATTGAAGAGAATCTGGTGTATCCACACCAGCTATGACACCTTCCTTTTGTCTCCTTGAAGGCTAAGGCAACTAATCCTGTGCTGGGTCCAATAGTATCTTATGCTGTACAGACCTTCCATTGCGTTGAGAAACGCATCAGTCCAGTTCCGCACTGGCATTCCTATACTCCAATATTTTTAAATAGAGCACTCAATATTGGAGGTAACCCATCTCAAACTCCCAGTGGATTTCATCCGGAGTCCACACACTGAGGGATCTGTATGATGGTTCTGGTTTTCTCACATTCCAGGCTCTCTGCTCTAAATTTCATATCCCTTCTTCTTCCTTCTGTTTCTGTCTTCAACTGCGCCCTGTTCTCAGAACATGTGGAATACGTTTCTCTGCTCCTTTGCCAACTCATCCTCTCTGTAAATTTACTGCTTCTTTGGCTAACTCTGATAAATCCATTTCCGTGATGCATGCACTGCTGCGGGATGCCGGTAAGGTAACTTCTCCTACTGTCCAGAAATGGAATGAAGACATTCCTGCATTCGCTCAATTGTGCTGGCATACTATTATTAAAAATGTCAAACATGCTTCTAAAAACCCTAACTACCAGCACGTCTAATTCAGATTTGTACATATGACATACTTCACCCCAAGGCTGCATTTTACCCTGGCTCTAGAATCGGATTCCCTATGTAAATTGTGCCCACTTAAAACTCTTGGTACATTTTTCCATGTTCTGGGAATGCACCCCTGTACCCACTCTTTGGCGCTCAGTGTCTTCCTTTCTTGCTAACATATTAAGTGTGACTGTCCCTTGTTCTCCTCAACTACTATTACTCTTGGATTTCTCTCCTCTTTCTTTTTCCCTTTTTCAGCAGCAGGCAATTTCTTTATCTTCTGTTGCTGCAAAACTTTTGTTAGTCTCTAGATGGAAAGACTCAGAACGCAGCACTTTTATAGTTTGGAAGGCTTCCTTTTACAACCTCATCATGTTGGAGCTATCTACAGCACGAATAAACGGTGCTTCTACCACTGCTATAAACAATTGGGAGCACATGGCCTAAGTTGTGAAAGGTACCACTGATGGCAACATGTTACCTTCTGTTTAATTTTTATTACTTATTTTTAATACTTTTTAAATTGTCCTTGTGTTTTGCTCCAGATATGGGTGGGGGGTCTTGTTTCTGTTCTGTTTTTCTCTTATTTTTTGTCTACCGTACTATTTTAAATGTGTTGTCATGTCACCTTTTGTACATTTTGCCGATAAATTTCAATAAGAAATTGATAAAAGGAATATGAAAAAAAATCTATTGAAGTCTTTTGTAAACATTTAAATTTTTATAGCAACATTTTCACCAAAAGATAAATTAGAAATGCTTCATCTGAGTGCACGGGACTCGGCACAAAACTTCCAAACAACCAACCAAAAATCACTAACTCCCATTTATCTCCTACTGGAACACCCTGCCCTTTAATATTTTGATGAATAAAGATTTTGCCATGTTGTTTAAAATTGTGTGAAATTTTGTCTTTATCTGTTATAGGTATAGATAAAGCAAGTGACCTTGGCCAGGTAGAAACAGTTGCTTCACAAATAGTATGTTACTTTAAAATTGTAAAATGAATGCATGACAAAATATATTGTGGCTATACTCAATATTTTGTACATGTAAATTATTATTAAAGATGTTCTGTAATTCATTTTGGATAGTCCTCACCAATTTCTATGGAAAAACTGCTAATGACAAAAATGGGAAATATATCAAAAGTGCCTTTTTTAACATCATACCTTTTGAAAACTTTTTAAAATCTCTCTTATTTGGCAGAAGTAAAGGGGTTTTGGAAAATTTGCTTAGTAGTCATAATTGCTTTTACAGGATCTCATTATTTTGTGTCAAGGCAGTCCATGCTGCGAAAAGTCTATTGGTTTTGAAATTTATTTTGCTCATTGTCCTTTGTAGTGCTTTGTAGTCATATCGCAGCATATCATGCACTTACAACAGATGGATAAGTTAATGAAATCTGCCAACATTCACTGTACACACTGGGGGTCCATGCTTCAATCAAGTCAAAAAAGTGAGTAAAAAAGGTGATCTCTTGAAAAGATGTAACGATGACAATGAAACATACCTGTCAATTTTCAACATTGAAAATAAGGGATTTTTCCCAAGATCCCGACCCAAAATATGGGGAATTTAGAGCAGCTTCCCATTGCCATTCCTCTGTTAACAGCAAGAAAATGGACTCCAAAACCGCTGTTATTTATTTTTAACGGAGCATAAGCTCTCGCAGCACTTGCGACACCGGAGCCACTGTCCTGAATCCTGAGCTTCGGAGTTTTGGCTTCATCTATTAACGCAATGGGTTTTCTCCACTGTTTTCCAACCTTGTTTAGCTACTATTAGCGAATGGAACACTTCATGACACACCACTGACTACCAATCATAAATACGTTCGATCTTTTTATTTTGATCATTACCCAGTGAAGTTTGGTTGGATGATAATACGGGAGATTTATGGGAAAATACTAATACGGGAGGACGGCGGGAAAGAGGGGTAAAATATTGTAGTTTCCCGGCCAAAACGGGAAACTTGACAGCTATGCAATGAAATTCCTACCCAGAGGTAGTTTCCTCCTAGAACTGCTGTCCAGACCTTTTTAAGGTTGTTTAAACCTAATGCCATTATGAATGTTTTACAAATATGCTGGGTTTAAAGAGAACACAAAGCCAGCACATGCATTACTTTTCCATGTAAATGATTGTTTCACAGAAGAGGTGACAGAAATTTTGGTTTCAAGTGACAGGAAAATAATGATCCGAAACAAATTTATTCCAGGCAATTCAACATTGAAATCCATTAGATTAATCCATTCATGAAGCTAATGAAGAAGAAAACAGTAATAATTCCTTTTGATACACCACCAAATCTCATCCCTATCACTGATACTCATTAGTATAAAGGTGAAGATATGTTTATTCTTCCTGAAGCATGCTGAGTTACTACCCTCTCTGCTCATCTCTTCCTGTTTGACACTGCTGTCACAGTGATCGAGTGTAGCTTTGTCAGACACTGCCCATGATCAAGGTGTCCACTCTGACAATTCATCATATTATTATACATATATAGACGACAAGCTGTTTTTATTCTACATCTATCTCTGTAATTTTAACACTGAACCCTATCTTGGTATCGGTAACAATGTATTGTTTCACAGCACTGGCTTTCTTCCTAATCTTGTAACTATGTATGCTCACCAATACAACAATTTTTTCTCTAAAAGTGCTGAGGAGTGACATATTTCACACAGAACACATACCTTCTGCCTAATAAGGCAAGCAATCTACAACATACTACAAAAATAACACAGCAGGTAGTACTGAGTGACAGGAAGGTTTATTGCAACACCAGAGAAATGATGCAGGAGCTATGTGTAGTTAGGCAGTTTGTTACTTTATTATTACATTAAATCTGTTAATTGTGAATCTGTATAATATAATTTATAATATATAATATATCTGTATAATATATTCTATAATTTAATGTCACATGAAACATTTACTTTGTTTGTTTGTTTATTTTTTATTAGCTGAAACAAACAAAGAAAATGTCAGTCCAGTAACTGGTGCAAACTCTCTTTTCAGCAAAATTAATTTCCTGTCACTTGTTATATTGCAGCTTCACGTGTATTCTCACAAAGGAATGTCAGAACAGCCAGGAGAGAATGCATATATAAATAATGTTTGGCCCTCTTGACCATAATTGTTGCTCAACAAACATAGCTGCATAGAACAGGCTATCATCCGCCTAGATATCTCAAAAGCAAGAGGTTGTATTGTGGACTTTCACTTAAATAGATTAGTTCAGTCTGGAAATTAAGAACAGATCTGCTGACAGTAATGTGTTTTACACTTGAATGGTACTTGAATTCAGTAGCTTGAAGATTATTCAGTATAAAAAAACACTACAATGCAATGTGCCATTAATACCAAGCTTAAGAAAAGATCTAGGACCTATACAACTTTAACTATAGTCACTCTGGCACATGGTTTTACCCATTTGTTGATCAAAATCCTGGTCACAAACACAACAAGTTAGGGATGAACGACGATATCAACATGACATCCATACTGGGTGATAAAAACTTAAAAAGTTATCATATCATTATCATATCATAGTATCAGTAAATAAGAAGATTTCTGCTGATGAGCCTAGAAAGTGACGTACACGATGACACTGAATGTGCCTTATGAGTGCACTTTGCTCCACTCACATGCTTGCTTTGCTCGCCAAAGGAACCAAGGAGACCCAAAAATTTGATGAGGGAATTTTAAGATCAAGAGAGGCCTAAACAATGCAATGTGGAAGGGTTGACTGTACTGGTATATGATTCCAGCAGGTTTTCTGTGTAAGTCTAAAAAAGTAAAAAAAAAAATCCATGAGTCTTCAGTGGATCCTAGTGTACAAACAATTGAGAAGCATGAAAGCACCAGGCACAAAAGTAAAGCAAATGCGTTGAGGCAGCGAATGAGCTTAACCTTCTCTAAGGAGTCAGGTCTCCTGGATAAAACATATTTTTGCAGAAATGCGGTAAGACTTACTCCTCACCCCAATTAATTTTGCCCCATTGAAGAAAATGAGCTGAGGACATATTTTACAGTAGTGTGAAACACAAAACAGTGACAGCAGTTTTGGGGAGCATTGTAACGGTTTGGCGTATTCTAAATCTTTGGACATAAATTGAAGTGGTATAAAATGTCAAAACAAAAAAATGGTCAGGAAAAGACAATGCATTCAATAATTTATTTTGACATATTATCCATCCATGCATCCATCCACTTTCTGTATCTGCTTATCCCATTTGGGATCACAGGGAGTCCAGAGCCTATCCTAGAGGCTACGTCTGTAAGGCAGGGAACAACCCAGTAAGGGGCTCCAACCCATTGCAGGGCACACTCACGCACCATTCACACACACATGCATGCAAGCATAGCTACGGGCAATTCAGCAGCTCCAATTAGCCACAGCGTGTTTTTGGACTGTGGTGGGGCAGAGTGCCTGGAAGAAACCCCACGACTACACGGGGAGAACATGCAAACTCCACACATATGGAATGAAGGCAGAAATGAGTCCTGGTCCCATAGGTGTGAGCCGACAGTGCTAACCACTAGACCACCATGCTGCCCCTGCTTTGACGTGTTACTACAATTAAAAAAAGAAAAAAAAAAAGTATGATTCTTGGTTTATTGACCTATTATTGCTGTTTACAATACACAGCATCCAGTCCTGGGTGTACCCTGCTTTGTGCCCTGTGCTTCACAGGAGAGGCTCTAGGCCTCCAATTTCCCTGTGTGGGGAAAATGGTTATGGAAGATGGCAGAACGAATGGATTCATTGATCATGCTATGTCAGAATAACATTTTTTGGAGGTAAAACCAATTTTACCAAAAAGCGTTTTTGTTATTTAAACTAAGATGCACAAATAATGTGCATTCACAGTATTTATATGTAGAGTTGTAAAATTACTCAAAAAATTCTCCTTTTTACAAAGTAGTAATACCATAGAACAGGGGTGGGCAATTATTTTTCCAAAGTGGCCACATGAGAAATTGGAATGGTTTTAGAAGGCCAGAATATACACTACCAGTCAAAAGTTTGGACACAACAGGCCACCTACAAAGGTTAATGATAGTGTTGCATCGCACGCCCTGGCCACCTGACCTAAAGACAACAGAAATAATTTTGGAAGAGCTTGACCAGAGAGTGATGGAAAAGCATCCAATGCATGCTCAGCATATGTGGGACTGCTTTCAGGACAACTGGAAAAGCATCCAAGGAGGCCACCTCATGAAACTGGTGTAGAGGAGACTTTAGGGTCAGCTATTCCATGGAGTAAATGGGGTTGAGGGCCTTGCTTAAATGCCCAAGAGTGGGATCAGTCTGTTGGCCAAGGCGTTTGATCAGGCTGTGAGTTTCTGTGAGTCCTGTAGGAATTTATTAGCTCAAATTAAATGTTGATCTCCACCAATGTATAGGGAAATTAATTAATATTTGATTATTAATTAATTGTTATTATTCGTTAATTATTTTACGTAAACGGTTTAGTTCTGCCCCAACCAACGTGATGGACTCTCCAATGAAGATGCCAATATAAAATCGAAATGGGATCTATTAATTCAGTAATCGCCCGGTAACTGGGATAGGGTGATCATCCAACGTACACACTTCACCAGGTACCTTAGCGGTTATGTACGAGGCTCTTCTCACGGCCTATGAGAGAGAGTCTTGCGAGATTCCTAGGTAGCTTTGGGGTTTCAAAGCTTAGGGGCGGTTTCGAAGAGGAAGAGACTCTTGTGAACATTCAATGAGACAGAGAATGCAGTTGTATAAAAGCATGCGTTTATTTCTAGCTAACATTGTACTAACATATGACACGTATCACACATAGCAAAACACAAACATAAATAACAGAGTGAAATAATGATCTAGGATGAAATATGATAATATGAATACAAGAGATGCAGTGACTAGATTTAACCGGGTACTCTTAAAAGGGAAATACTGTTCTGCAACGCAAGCACAGGATTTTAAGAATGCAACACAAGTTAAATCAAACGGATTAAAGACCAGATTAAACTGGTAAATAAATGGAAGTTAGTTTACTTCATTGCAGAGGTGATTGGAGTCTCTGGAAGTTGGTCGTAGAGGTGGTACGCTGAGGACATGATGACAGTCCAGAAGAAGCAGAGGTATCCGGCGCGGTTCTTGTAGCAGTTGGTTTCACGGCTAAACTTTACGGGGCTTTAACGGTGCACTTCATCGGGTTCCTCAAAGTTCTTTTACAGGGTTTTTTCTTTGTTTCTTCTTCTGTTCCTATTGTCTTCTTGCTACGCCGCACCGCTTTTGCTTTGCTTGTCTTTTCTTTTCTCGCTTATTCTTTTGTTTCTCAAGAGATCGCTAAGTTTTATGGTGTGAGGTCCATGAACACTGATCACCAGAAATTCGATCCTCAGACCAATGATCGGGTCCATTCAACTGGCAGGCTGGTCAAAGGGGTGTTTGCCGTTGGCAAAAGTGTGTATATATGTGTGTGTGTGTGTGTGTGTGTGTGTATATATATATATATATATATATATATATATATATATATATATAGTTATGCCAATAATTCTTTAGGCAAGGAAGATAGAATAGGTGATAGTATGCTAGATACCTTTATGAGAATACCCATATTGAAAGCAGTCAAAAATACACACACAGACATAACATTCTACAGACAAAGGTAAACTTTTAGACAAGACACCACCACAGATAAATCTTAAATCAAGCCCACTCTGAGGTACTGTGTGTGTGAGGGATGGAAGAGGATTAAAGGGGGGTGGCTTGTCTGAATCCTTAAGACACCAGCACTCATGGTTTTATCCTTATCAGTCCCTAAGTGTTCACCCCCCTTTAGACTA
>JAAGVU020000001.1:38684065-38695595 GCA_011763525.2 Mormyrus iriodes
GTTGTTGTCTTGCTGGAAGACCCACCCTTAATGCATTTTTAGTGCCCTGGCTGAAGGAAGGAGGTTCTCATCCAAGAAATACCTTTTTCTGAAAGTTAGTAACTCCATTTTAAGATAATCTCTTGTATAAACAGATCAGTCTCAGTATAATTATAGACTCATAAGTTGTAGCTCTAATAAGATTTTTCTTATTCAAGTATGCTGTGCAATGGTAATAATGTTATATAAACTAGACAAAACAGTACAATTTATTTTAATCAGGGTTTGTGCAGCTTTTTAAGAGTAACATTCAGGCACTTTTAAGGTACCTAAACAAAAAATCTAAAAATGCAACAGCAAAAAATGAATTTTACAGAATTCATTTAAACCCACAACAATCAATGTATATTGGTACTTTATGAATTTCACCGGCTGTTCGTATTAACCTTAACTGCATGTTTTGGTGATGATTATTTAATGCTTCCAGAGTAAGGAATCAACAGTGGACTTATCTAGCAAACACAAGGGAAGAATTTTCCTCTTTTGAATCTTTAATGATGTCAATAACCAGAATGCCTTTAAACCATTAAAAAAACAGTTTACATGTGAACAAATTAACAAAATGATCAGATTATCTTGGAAAAATATTTGCGTTATAAATTATCTACATGTTTTCTTTGGTGAAGTTTAGTGCTCATGGCAACTCATTCAGTTCTTTTATTAAGATCTCAACCACTGTGCAGAGTGGCGTGACAACAACCACCTTTTCTACTGCCCTGCTTAAATGCACACTGTATAGGTTTATCACACATCTTCCAGCAACTCAACAGGGAAAATTTCCAATCACATGCAAAGTCATTGTCATGGAGGATTTCCCATGAGCAGAGCATATAGGCATGTTTTACCATGTGCCATTTTTAGATTGTATCTTTACTGCTAGAACTATCTGTACTTAAATTATCTGTGCACGGACAGCGTCTCATATTCAAACACCCCAGAAACTCCTCTACATGGACATGGATTTCCTCATGATCAACCCTTTTCAGCCAGTTCCATGACAGGCTGTCTTGTCAGCTGACTCAGTTTGCTACCAATGTGTATCAACAATCGAGGGCAGTGAATTCCAAACTGCTATTCAAGGACCTGTTTTACAAAGCAAGATTTCTTGCTTATCCAGATAACTTGTCATATATAAGGCAGTCTGAGCTAAATGTCAGTGAACAAAGATAAAATATATTTAAATCCAGGTGCATTCCCATATGTGATGGCTGCACGTCACACATATAAATGAATATATATATATAGTGTGTGTGTGTGTGTGTGTATAGGCTTAATAATAATACATAATCAATATAGATAATAATAATTAATGCATACTACTACTATTAATATTATTGTTGTAAGGGTGAGGTTTACCCAAACCTGTATTATAATAAACAATTGCAATAGATCTACCAACCAATTACCAAGTGTATTTTTTTTTAAGTGGTGGTTTCATCCAATTCTGGAGTGATGCAAGTTCTACCCAGAAGGTGACCAGTTTCACCGTTATTCAGATGCTACTTAGAGTCATTCACACCTCCACCACTCCCGATCCACCCCACCCCAGCAAGTAATTTGTTCTTGAAAATTTAATAATACCAGTGAATGTGGACTTCATAGGCTGTAAATAGCTGTTAACTGCCGGAAAGTTGTTTGCAGTTTGCAGCAGGGTCAAAAATCCGTTTTTTTATGCAAAGTGTGGACACAAGAGGAAGTTGTCTTCAAATTGTATCCAACAAACATAAAACCACAGCTCCCCAACTCACTGCAAAATTACATGCTCATCTTGACTCTACTCCACCTCGTGCACCTCGACTCCACATGGTCAATATTCATGGTCAGTATGCTATAACCAAACTTTTGGTCACTTCTGCCAGTTCTAAATTAGATCAGCATCAGTATATATGCAACTCAATTTAGACTAGCCTTGGCAATTAAGATGGGCATGCTGCCTGCTGATCTTATGATTAACTATGGGCAGAAGTTTGAGGTACTGGAAGAACTGGTTAAGGAACAGAACTAAAGTTAATAATCTTGTCTCTGATTTGGCTTTGTGATATAAAAAGTACTGGTGATCTATGATCATTTTTATTTATCTGTTTTCCATAACCACTTATCCTTTATAAGATCGGTAGCCGATCCAAGGAGGCACAGGACACATTCTTACATGGATGGATGGAATCTAAGTAATACAAAGGATATTGGGGTGCCAGTTTACCCACCTGCATGTTTTTAGAATGTGTGTGGAATTCAGAGGACCCAGAAGAAATGTCACATGCATAATGCTCAAAGTACTCACAGTGGTATCCAAGTGGTAATACAGCTCATTTATGTGGCAAAAAAGTCTGATGTTTGCTCAAGAAATTCAATATACATATGTACTGAAAATTATAAGAAAAATAGGAGTAGAAAGGAAACTGTAAGTAGTTTGTTATGTTGTTTCTGGCAAACTTTATTTGCGGGTCTGTGCTATGTTATAGTCACAAAGAAAAGATATTGATTTAATTTACTTTTAGATACTCTCAGAAGGCAGTAGTTGGAAAAACAATGTCTGCTATGCTCACTACAGAAGTCTATCATCAATCATTTTACATGAGGAATGAAAGCAGTTTCAGACAATTTGTGTATATGGGAAAGTATAGTTGTCATAAAGCTATGAGAATACAATACTATAAACTTTGCACAAATGAGAATGTGTTTCAGTAAGCAGCACATATTTTACAGAGAGCACAGAACGCATTAATCACAACTGAACAAAGAAAAATCCGGTCCAAGATATAAAGTGACATTTTACATGAAAACTGAACCATAAAATGAAGACCATTAAATGTAGAAAGTTGATCCTGAAGGCAATTTCAGATGTACAACAATAAGAATGAGGTCTGAAGCATAAGCCTGACTGGTACAATGAATTTCCACCTAAAACACCTAAAACATCAAAAAAAGATGGTTATGTGAGAGTTCTTACTGGAACAACAGGCGATTTAAATAGTTTTTACTACGTATGTTATACATCCAGCCATCCATTTTCTATAACCGCTTATTCCATATGGGTCGCAGGGGGTCCGGAGCGTATGTTATACATTAGAAATAAAAATGATAAGGATATCACAATGTTTTAAAATAATCAATAAAACTTTTCCTTTTATTCATTATTTCTTAATGGCCCATGTAAACTCCCTAATGCCGATAAACCAATAAAGAAATGGATTATGTTGCTTGTTCAGCTAAGGAAACAATAGAGAGTCTGAAACTCTCTAGGGGTTTAGACAGTAATTGCCTTTTGAAAAGGGTTGAGGTAACTGATGGAGCTTTGTCTGCTCAGGTGTTTGCTATCAGACTGTCCTCTGGGTTTGTTTCAGTGAGGGACAACCAATCACAACTACCAGGAAAGGACAAACCAAATGACAATTTCATTACGTATTATTTTAATATATAACAATTCACATGCAATGATAAATTCACCTGGTGTATATGTAACATTTGGGATTCAGGCAAGAATTAACGGGAAGGGTGAATTCTTATCCGATCAAGCATGAAATCATTTCTGTCTTTAGCTCCAGTAACACAAGAGAAAGAAATATGGTGTTTACCTGTCATTGTGGCAAGTAAAATGACTATGTTTTTGTTCAGTAATGCAAGGGAAAAATTTTATCTCAAGTCAGAGGCGGAGAAACTGTTCCATGGAGGGTTAGGGTGCAGGTTTTTGGGATGGCCTCTCAATCTGCCAATAACAGTGGGTCCCCAGGACTGGAGTTGAGAACCACTGTTTTATTATTGGCTAACTGAGGGGTCATCCCAAAAACCCTAACCCACACCAGTTATCCATGGAACAGGTTCCCCACTCCTATCCTAAGTTAAAATGAATATGAAGCTCTTCCTTCCAATTTTACAAAACTAAATTCTTAATTTACTGAACAAAATGCAGTATCATATTCAAATGCTGTAGAAATCCAAACGTATCATTGTAACTATTGTAACTATTGCTTACAGTACCATATAGCATGGATCCCAAAAAATGTACAATGTACTACCCTCTTTGTGCGACATCATCAACAGATCCATATTTGTCAAACACACATCTTAATGAGATACAGTACCTGCATATTATGTCATTCTGACCATTCAAATGTCAAAATAATGATGTTAGATTGATGTTATAAAAAACATTGATTGTGGCCACGTCTACCCCATCATGAACTCTTATCCTTGCTTTTATTTCTATCATTTTAATCCAATATTCGGCCTGTTTAATCCTAAAAAGGAAAACATGGTGCTGTTAATTGTTTGCACTGCCGATCTATCAAAATGAAAAAATGACACAATATATGTAACATCCTGCCCGTCATGTCTGCCTGACCCTCCTGTCTCCTTCCTAGCATAGCCCTGATGATCCACGCCTGTCGCTTGTTGTCCCTTGTTAGTCTTTTCTATTTAAGCCCCAGTCCCCAGTCTCCACATTTTCCCTGAGCCTAATCTCCTCCTGGTGTTTGAGCTTCTCTCTCAATGATGGTTCGTGGACAATCCCCTCATTGACGGGCTGAGCAAGAGTGACATAGAGGAGCCTGAGGAGGATGAGGATCCTGATGAGTCCCCTGGCATGCAGGTCGCCCCACCCATAAGAATGCCACACTGAACTCACCACCATTGCCCGGACAACATACCTACGCTGATACCTCTGGAGCTCTGTGTCTCCAAGGTGGACTGGCTCGCTGCTCCCCTGCAACTTGAAGTCGCTCTGCTCACCACTTCACCATGAAGTGAGGCCGCTCTGTTCTCCGCTTTGCCACAACATGAGGCTGCTCTGCTCTCTACTTTCCCGCAGCGTAAGGCCGCACTGCTTACCGCCTCGCTGCAGCATGAGGCCGCTCTGCCTGCTGGCCCCCACCACAGCTCTGCAGCCGGACAACTCTTCTGCAGAGGCCAAAAGGAGAGGATCCACAGTGCCCTTCTGTCCAGCCCTGCAGTTCCCTCAGCATCCTTCTGCTCCAGCCCTGTGAGCTTCTCAGCAGCCTCCTGCTCCAGCCCAGTGGGTGCCTCTGTCTCTCTCCTATGGCCCTGCAGTTCAGATGAGCTGTAGAGCGGGCTAAGGAAACTCCGCATCCCAGGGTCGCCACCCAGTTCCCCAGGGTCCGGAAGATTCCTCAGACATTCCCTGCTTCCTCTAATCTTGCCTTGGTTCCTGTCCTTTTGCCCTGTCCTGCCTTAATTTCCATCTCTCTCCTTGTCCCCCTTCTTGTCTGCCCTGTTCTGGTATGGCATGTTCAGTCTGTGTCTCTGTCTCTCCTCCTCCCTGGTCCCCACTGATCTGTCGTTCGTTCCCCTGGTCCCTGGTCTGTTGTCCCTGGTGCCTGGTTCTGTCCCGTGTTTGGTCTGTTTCGTCCATGTGGTTCTATTTGGTGTTGGTCTCTCCTGTGGTCTGGCCCCTGCCTGTTCCGTGTCCTTTGTTGAGCCGTGTGTCCTGTCTGGTGTCCCGTCAGTCCCTGGCCCTGTGTGTCCACTCTGATGTCCAGTCCCCTCCTCTGTTTGTCCTCTGTGCCCTCTGGCAGGGGGGCACTGTAACATACTCCCTGTCATGTTCGCCTAACCCTCCTGTCTCCTCCCTGGTGTGACCCTAATTAGCCACGCCTGTTGCTTATTGCCCCTTGTTAATCGTTTGAATTTAAGTACCTGTTTGTCCCAGTCCAGTCATGATATCAGTCACACCTTCCTGGTTCCTGTGCTCTTCCCTGTACCAGTCTTCCTGTTTTGGATCCCTTGCAGTCCTGTTTTATTTTCCAGCCCCTGTTTAGATTTGATTTAATAAAGCCCCTTTTGTTCTTCTGCCCACGAGTCCTTTGTTCTGCAAGTCGCTACAATATAAAATGTTCAATTAGTTTTAGCATGCAAACACTACAAATTCCTCACCCTTATTGTTATACAACCTTAACTTAGATCACTTGATTTGATGTCATATCTCTCATTTTGATGTTGTTTTTGCCATAAAACACATATCACATGCTGTCCAGCTTTGAGTCCTGTTGTGAACATCAGAGATCAGGCTGAAACAACATCTGAGCCTATGCAAAGCACTTTGTGAACTTTGATGAAGTCTTGTGATTAATTATGATGTGTTTAGTGGGAATTGGCAGAATGATAAAGGAAACAGGTTGTGAGTTGTACAGCTGTCTCTGAGACATAGCTTCAGTTAGAAGTATCCTCAGGGACTGAGCCGCTCAAATTATCACACAGACAAACACAAAGGGGTTGGTCATTCAAAGTGGAAATGAATCGCTCATTTGGGCCCACTACCAAACATTGTTAAACAATAGAACGCTGCAGAGCAAAGCCATTTCACACACAAACAATACATGTCCAAGGACCTGGTAAGAAGCTGAGTTTTGTAACTTCAAGGAAAACTATACACAAGTGCAAGATGAGTCATGCAAAAAGAATTCTATTTACAAAAATGAAAGAAGCTTTGTTTGGTCTCATTTCTCACCTTTTTATAAAAAAATAAAAAGTCTTTTAGGATTTATAATTAGCAGGTAGGTAATGCATAAGAGACAAACTGCAGTCATTGACAATACTGAGTAGTTCAATTTAAAAATAAAGAGAGGAAGGAAGCTGCAACTATTTTATTGTGAATATTTCAAAGTACTGCCGTCTTACTAGTTGTTCATTGTTGCTTCTGTTCTGTTAAATTCTGGACATGAAGTCAAATAGCTTTTTAATGCAATACACTGAATTAAAGTCAAGGACTCATACACGATTTACTCAGAACAATAACGATGAATTATAACTGTTGCAAAACTTTGAAAGGTGTCACAGAATACATTTTTTTCCTCAAAATTTTTCTCTGGTGTCTACATAGAAGGTGTGTGAACTTGGTTTGGTCAAAGTGGTTTTACAGGCCTATTTACAACCATAAAATGTGGCCATAGAATGAAATGTAGAATGTTTTCCCTTATTTGGTTTGCTCATTTATATGTTCATGAGCTCTGCTCTGATTGGCTGGTTTATAGTGCGTCACTGATGGCTCAAAGAGAACTAACATACATTATGTCCATTGAGCATTAAAGTGGGCTGGTGTATGTTAACTTTGGAGGCATGGTTTAGACTGTTAAGTAACAGTTCAAAATTTCTCATTCTTCATTATTTTAGATGTTAATGTTATGTCGTCCTTTTTAGGATTTTATCATAGTGGCTTTTTAAGCTTTATTATATGGAACTTCAGCATATGACTTACTTTAAACAATTCACCAGGTACCTTTAACTGTGATGTATAATGTCCAGTTTGGACTGATGTAGTTTAGGAATGATAGCCAAGAGACTAGCTAAGGTAACTAAGCATTTTGGTTATACTGAGAGGACTGGTGCATTTTACAATAAAATGACATACTTTTCTTGTAGAAATATCCCACCATAAATTCTTCTTCTGTAATTTATGTTTGTTTTCTCGAAAAAAAAAACTTGAGTTTCCTTTCTCATGGAGGAAAAAAAAGCATGTAATAATTAAAATAAATAGCATTTCCACCTCACCATGTTATCAAAAGTACATCATCATCATTCATTTTCCTAAATTAAACATAGGTTCTGGTAATAACCGTGGTTTAGTGTTGATCTAAATTCCAGCAGCCTATTGGACAGTACCTCAAGACAACCTCAATCTTTAGCAATCCTACTATGATCATTAAGAAAATATTCAAAGTAATCATACATGACATCTGCAGCTCTTGTTCCTCCCAAGAGCTGCAGAAAGCTGATTTTTTTTTATAAAACTGTATGTGGGAGGAAATTATTTCCCTTGAGGGAAACAAAAAAGTCCATAATCATTTCATTTTTGGGTTTTCGTGAAGGCTGAGTGGTTGCACCTTAATAATTCCATCTGCCTTTCAGTTGCCAGGGGCTGGCTTTAGGCAGTTTTATCAAGTCTTTGTGAAAGTATCCCTGTCCAGCCCCCACTAACACTTTTATTTAATAAAACACTTGAAGAGAGGGCACATACATTGTTTCCTGAGCACATTTTAAAAACCTAACATATCTGGCAGGATTTAGATTCCGTTAGCTCATAGAGTACGCCAAACTGTCTAAGGCTGCAGCTGGTTCTATTCCAAATGCAGAGAGAGGCCAACCAAGAATTTAAGAAATTTACAAACGAGAGGAGGCCATTCGGCCCATCAAGCTTGTTTGGGGAGAATTTGACTAATAGCTTAAAGTTGCTAAAATCTTATCTAGCTCTGATTTAAAGGAACCCAAAGTTTTAGGTTGTACTACACTAACAGGAAGACTATTCCATACTCTAACTACACACTGTGTAAAGAAGTGCTTTCTCAAATCCAGTTTAAAATGTTCTCCCACTAATTTCCACCTATGGCCATGAGTTCTTGTATTTAAAGTAATGTTGAAGTATATTGAACTATTTGGTTGAACAGCATCCAGACCTGTTAGAATCTTATATACCTGGATCATGTCCCACCCAGGCTCTGTATATTAAAGATTTACAGATTCTTGATTTATAAGTTATAAGTTCATTTTTGTATTTTTTTTGTTTTATTTTCAGGTACTATAAAAAAATACTACACCTCAGGCATTCACATACATTTAAGTAAAATGTGCTGCCAACCACACTAACAATGTCCTTGGCATACTGTCCATCCATTTTCCATACTCACTTTTCCGATGTAAGGTTGCGGGAGTCACAGAAATGTATCACAGGGCACAGACACATTCACACCTATGGACAATATGGCAGCTCTAATTCACCATAGCATGTTTTTGGACTATTAGGGGAACTAGAGAACCTGATGGAAATCCCATGATAACATGGGAAGAACAAACTCCACTTGAATACTGGTCACAGAGGTGTGAGGCAATAGTGCTAAACACTGCACCACCATGCCTCCCTCCCACTTGAAATACCATTATAGTAATATAATATCTGTCATATTATTGATATAATGTGATAAATATGTAATTTGGCAGACTTAAACACAAACAGGAAAGCAGAGAGCCTGCACTCTGTTTGAAATAACAGAACCACAGTCGTTCTTTCGTAGATGCAGATGTCTAAATTGATGGGGGTACAAAACTGATGCTGCAATAATATTTTAAACCGTTGCTTTAAAAATGATATATACACTCAGTGGCCACATGTAACATGATAAGAAAATAAAACTACTTTTCGCAGTGAGTAACAAACCATATCAAAACATTTCATTCAATTGGAGTTGCCAAAGAACCATGTGAATTAATCAGTTGTAGTTGTAGTTATGAAATGGATGTTATTTATATTCTCTAAATCGTTTCTTGTACACTTTCTCAACCACTTAATAGTTACTTAAGTAGAAGGGTCCTGCACCCTTTAGTTTTGCCTTGCACAGAAAGAATTTTTTCTGAACATTTTCAATTTTCTCCCTCACAGGCATATTTTCAATTTTCTCCCTCATATGCATTATATTTATTTATATTTATTGTCTCTGCACTCGGGTAAACACCTTGCCCTTGATGTACCTCAACACTGATGTGCTCCTTTACTCTCTGGGTCAGAGCTTTTCAGTCTACTCCAAACCTCCTAGGCAGATATAAGTTTCAGATGGCACCCTCTTGATATAGACGACATGCCGCTTTCATATTTGGGCATGAACTGTAGTTCCACCTCAATTTATTATTTTTTTTAAACCTTAATGCTGTGAAAATAACATTTTTTTAAAGATTAGCTTTAAACATTCAGTAATGGTTGTCATTTTAAGTCTGTTCATGAAATATTTACATAGACATTTGTGGAAAGTAAATTGGTAGGCGCAGGGGTCGGGTGGCATATTGGGCTTGTTATGTCTTAGGCCTTAGGCAGGAAGAAGTTGTTTGTATACTATGTGTCCTTGTTTCACGGCCAGCCTGCATGTAAGCAGTCTCACAGGCCTTGAGCCCTTGGAGACGTGGCCAGCACGAGGGGGGGTGAAAGCCCGTCACAGAAAGGGTTCGATACCGTCTTGACTGGCTGAGCTCAAGGTCCAGGATGTTGTAGGGTCAGAACGTAGCTGCAATATGTTAATGCATCATACTAGTCATAATAGTGTAATCCATAATCACCAATGTATTTGCCTTATCCGTGTGATTCTTCATTGATTTGTGTGTTATTATCCATATTATCCATAGTATTAACCGATCAGTAGCCCCATGGGATAAGTAGGATGTTTAGAGAGTAGGGCAGACGGGAGCAGATGTTAGTTGTGGTTAACCCAATGCCAAAGTAGACCAATAGAAGTAGAGTATTTTGTTTGTTATATGGCTGAGCTTGGTTTGTTTGTGATTTCTGACCAATTAGGGCTTAAAAGACCTTATAGGGACATTAAGGTATAACAACAGGCTGTTGATTGTGCTGGGGGTGCTAGTACCTGAGTGCGGCGGAGCGCTGTGCTGGATTGCTGAATAAAAGGAAAAGACTTTGCTCACCATCTGCGTGTTCCAGAGCCTTATTACTAAGTTATCTAGTTGTTAAATTTGTTCCACACATTCGATGTAAATCAGCTTAAAGGGAACAGCAACACTTTTGGATTAAAACATTTCATGTAACTATTTCCCATATCCATGTTCCAAGTTATACTATGCATGGTTGCAAACATTAATCTCTTAATTTTGCAGTGACTAATGATACTTACCCAAAATAAAGGTTTAAATTGGTAAAAAATGTGAGCAGATGTGAGTCCTCTTCTGGCCAAAGCTTGCGGACAGCTTTCAAATGGCCACCAGGAAGTGTGAAGACATGCATGCTCATATCAAAGTATGCATCACATGATTACGCTTAAGATTACAGGAAGTATTCAGTGACAAACATATTAATTGGTTCGGACATCAAGTAGGACAATAACATGTTTTTTATTTAAGTAATTTGAGCTCAAAGATGGTACAGTGCTTAATGGGTGCGTGAACTTAATAGGCACGTTTGCACTATATCTTCTGAATCATTTATTTTGACTTTGATTAATAATAAAGTTCAGTTTTTATAAACGTTTGACTGTTAATTAATTACACTCACAACTATGTGTTTAAAGTAAATGCACGCATTTGATTTAGCAAAAGCAAAGTATCATAGTACTGTGGCTTTATATAAAAGGAACCATCACAGCAACAGCACAGGAATCCAGAATTTTTTTTTCACTACATGTCTCACTCTCTTCCCCTCAGTTTCAGTGCACTCTATTGTTCGATGGCTGGATGTCTTTACCATTAGCTAGACCTGCACTTAAACGTGGCTCAGGTACAGCCTCGTTTTGAGCTTCACAATAGTTGTAAACATCATACAATATACACAAAATACGATTTAGTGGCACACATGTAAGCAAAACAACATGCCAGGTAGCAAAAGTCCTGTGCATCCTCCATGTTGACATGTGCCTTACTTCCGTGAAAGCATTTATTTATTTATATATATATATATATATATATGTATATATATATATATATATATATATATATACATACATACATACATACAGTACTGTGCAAAAGTCTTAGGCAGCCAAAGAAG
>JAAGVU020000001.1:38731725-38746615 GCA_011763525.2 Mormyrus iriodes
GATATGCTTGCATATAAAATCCGCAATACAGTGAAGCCGCAAATGTCAAAGCGCGATATAGCGAGGGATCACTGTAATAGTGAATGGAACTTTGACAGAGCTGATCGTGTCCTGCAGAGAAGTAAGACACAGCAGGATATAGCTTACTGCTGCTATCAAGCACTTCTATAATCTTCCATTTACTGCCCTCAGGGATCAGTAGACACAACATTTATTTCTCATAATGAAGATATGGTTTTGCCACGTAAAATGACAGTGCAGACAAATTTATGTCAAAACAGTACCCCAATACAATAAAATTGCACCTCAAGGTGCTGTGTAGCACAACATTTGTTGAATTTCTAGATATTATGCTTCCACCACTGCTTCAGTATTGGAGTGGATTTTCATGTGAGATGAAAAATTGAAAGAACTCAGGCACTGAACGATTTCCATCCTGTCTCGTTCTGATTAAGGGGGTTGAAATCCGTCCCAATCAGCATAAGGCACAAAACAGGCAATGCAGATCAACCCACTAACTTAACTAAATGTTGTGTGACTGCATTAGAATACCCATTGGAAACCAAAACACCATGAGAATACACACAATTAAACACAATCCAAGTCAGAAGCAATATTCGAACCTAGTAACCTAGTAGCTGTGAGCAAACACTCAGACTCACCACAGCAACCCACTCAGTCTGCATGACACCCACACAGCACCTTCACAGTATTAAATTATATGTGTTTACACAAGTATATTTGGGTGTTAAATTACAGGATTTTTTACAAATAGCTCGGCATTATCTGTTGCTTAATTGGGATCTGCTAAAAGTCTAAACAATAGTCTGCAATAATTAAGACAATATAATTAACCTATAACATAAGTTTAAAGGAAAGTTCAGCGATAGAGAGCATGATATACCACAGAAAGTTATTTGCATTTATTAAGCTAATTTACTTTTTAAGGGAAATATCTATAATATTCACACATTATATAACAGTATATTGTTATTAGACATCAATGTGGATTGGAGAGAATACAATTCCTGGTTTTCCAACAGTTCTTGGGGACAGTCAATACTTGAAAGCAGTAATGTCATACTTTTCAACTGAGGTTATTTTTAGACTTTGCATTTTAAATGAGCTACATTACCTCTTTCATAGATTAGTCTGGCTCTTCACTCACAAAATAAAAGTACATTCTCTCAGTTTTACACTCTCTCTATATATATTATTAAATTATTTTAAATTTTCTGGGAAAATTATTCTTAAAATATACCTACTGGAGATCTTTTAGCTGAGATAGACAAAATTAACATTGCTTCTTCCATTACATCCATTACATATTTTGATAAGTGCTTGGTCCATTACTGACTCATGGAGTCTTATGTTCATTTTTGCATACCTGTAAGTCTTGGTTTATTTGGGAGTAAGGTGTAACCTTACAGACCAAAAACCTCCCTATCCAACCACATAAGTAGAGTTTTACTAATTATATAAATACAGATGTTACTTGCTTTACAGTGGTTCAATTTATGATTTTTTTTATTTTATGATGGCAGACATAGCGATACACGTTCAGTAGTCATCAAACTTTGAAATTTTATCTGTTCCGCGGTTAGCGATATGCCATATATTTTCTACTGATGCTGGGTGATGACAACATCCACCCAGTCATGCTTCCAGTCATTGTAACAATCACAAGCATAAATGTGTTTAACAATGTATCACACCATGTTTTTTTCTGTGTTTAACCAAATTCTCCCAAGCCCATTATGTCTACTATATGCCCAAGTGATATCATATCATATTCTGTTTACAACATTTTCAACTTACGATGGGTTCATCAGAATGTACCCCCATCATAACTCGAGGAGCACCTGTAATAATCATAAAAAAAGGTTAATAAAACTCTAATGTCTGACATTTTCAGAATTTAAATCTACAATTTGATTACTTAGATCAAAGAATCAAAAAGACTAAGTATATGTCGTAGGAAATAAGTTGACTTTTAAACAGTCTTTTAATGTCATGCATGTAGATGATGAGGATATTCCAAGGGTTCTTGCTGCAGGTTGATTCTAATGGCGTGAGCTCCACAGACATTATCATAAGGAAAAAAAAGGCTGAGATTACAGGCTCTAACAATATGCACAACATGTAATTGCAGTGACCTTGAATAGTTTATGACCAAGGATTTAGTGTGACTAAACCATATTCAGTTGGACATAGTGGGTACTACAATAATATCTTTGTATACCTGTAAGCCTTGGTGTAACTGAGAGTAAGGAGTAACCTTCCAGGACCATGATTCCGGTTCCGATAATGGCCAGGGACTTGCAAACCACCTCAGGAATCTTATGATGTCAGCCAGCGATTGCTCACTGACCATGTACATGACCTTACATCAAAGCATGGAAGCTGTATAATAAAATGTAAGAGAAACTCTTGTTATTTGAGCAGAGTGGCCTGAATTCTGTGATGTGCAGCAGAATCCATGTCATCGTATACATATCATAATAACAACAGGCACTACTATCATATGTGGCTTCTTTTTCATTTATGAGCCGGGTTTTGGTGTGACCTAACCAATGAAGCCCCTCCCAGCAACTATGTCTTGGATAGTGCAGTAGTTGGCAAGCAGTCAAGGCACTACAAATAAATCCTGTACTTTTTAACTATTGTAAGCTATTGTGGTAGTCATAATAACAAACCAAATGACAACATCCCATCCATCCACCTACAAATACAGCTTATTCAGTATGGTGTAACAATGAGGCTGGAGCCTTTCCAAGGGAGGACAGAGTGGGGAACACCCTGATGCAAGAACAAGAAAGAAATAATCTGAAAAACCTCACATTTCAGTCACAGTATTTCTGGGAAATAGCTGTTAAGATAATGCATAGCATTCGTTTTAAAGTATTACAATGCCAGTAGTCTTTCAGTGCTCTCTAAAATGTACAGGACAAAATGACAAATGAAAAACACAGTATCGAGTGGAAAGCTCAGAAGATTGAAGCTGTTAACATATGCTGGGTGATTTCCTCTCACTGGTCATTACAGCTCTTGTTTTGTGGCAGAAACAAACATACAGTGAGAGCAGCAGTTTGTTAAATCATGCTACAGAGAAACACATAAGAGACAGTGAGGCATCAAAGGTAGCAGGCTATTTCCACCGCCAGTTAATGAACTCCATATCTAATGTTTTCTGCCACATCTCAAGGCTTCCTCACAGTGAGCACATTGAGAAGATCCTCCATAAATATTTCACAAGCACAGATGGAATGCTATCCATTTACTATAAATTGCTTCCCTACCCAGGAGTTAAGAGACCATTTAATGTATTATACTGTATATACAGTATTAGTGCCCTGGATTCATTCATGAAACATTAATTTTTATTATCACACATTTCAGTGATTAATGTCTCGATTAATAGATGACATCATTAACTATGGAAACCCAATACTATTATGCTACATAAGGTGTTTTTACACCAAAGTTCTGGAACCTGGTCCCTGGTTACAAGTTCCCGGGCTATCTGTACCAGGACGTATTGAAGCTCCTGGCCACCTTCGTGTGTAGCTTTCACACTGCACAACAGAACTGGGACCTTTATGCTGAATAAGCATGGGAGATGCAAAAAGCTCATAGGTTATTCAGCTCATATAATTCGAAACTACATCTCAACCCCAAAACATTGGAGAATGAACAAGTTGTTTTGTTAAGCTATTGTAAAGCTATAATAGCTTTGTTTACGATAGTTACTAGTTATTGGGGGGGGTGGGGGATGATTGCGATCAAAACAGGACACAGTCTTTTATTTATATTTTATTCATAGGACTTGCAACCAGTTTATATTTCATCATTATATCTGGCTAGCAGGTCGATCTTTTGGTTTCACAGAATAAAAAACAGTGTAACATATTCTGGTAATAAGTGCTGGTAAGTTTCACTGCCGGTGTTATGATAGTCGCAGCCACACGGCACGCATATACAGTACATTCATATATATGCCAATTGCATATAGTTTTCTTTAGATACCCAAACATCTTAGTCTTATATTAATAGTTGAAAGTGGTATTTGTATCATTTAAAAGCACCAAGTACACATAATAGGGTTAATGTGTCGTACATGTCGAGCTTGAACAAACCAATGAATATTTTACGTACCTTTCAGTGAGATATTGTATATATCCCTGGGGGTGCATGAAACCCAAGTTCAAGACGGCTGTCCTAGTTTGTAGCAGGAGGACAGTGAGATAAAATGTAATCACTTGCTCTTCATCTTGTCAAAAGAGAAGTACTGTAGATATTGATTTATGTATCTCCTAAGGCAGGACAGGTAATTTGATCAGTACTGCACTCCCACCCTTTGTTGAAACAAGAATAATATGCTGATTTGTTAAGAATAACCAATGGAGATCTCCTTGTAACCTCACGAGCTGCTTTTTTTTAAATTAGCTTGCTGTCTTAGGAGAGGAAATGAATTTATGTAATTAAAGGGTTTTGTTTCATTTGAGAGAATGGCCTAGTCATGCAGAATATCACACAAGATTGCAACTTGACTTTAGTTTCAAATGAACATGTCTGGGGGCTGCATTCAAAAGTGAGTGAGAAGTAATATATTCACACTTTTTAGGTACAATGAACCAGGGTAGATGATACACTGTATTAGAAGAAGAGGGGCACTCCTCAAAATCATTGAATTTAGGTGTTCCAATCACTTCCATGGCCACAGGTGTATAAAATCAAGCACCTAGGCATGCATACTGCTCCTACAAACATTTGTGAAAGAATGGTTCGCTCTCAGGAACTCAGTGCATTCAAGCGTAATACCAGGATAGGATGCCACCTGTTCAATAAGTCCATTTGTGAAATCTCCTTGCTACTAAATATTCCACGGTCAACTGTTAGTGGTATTATAACAAAGTGGAAGCAACTGGGAACAACAGCAACTTAGCCACGGAATGGTAGGCCACGTAAAATTACAGAGCGGGAACAGCGCATGCTGAGGCACACAGTGTGCAGAAGTCGCCAACTTTCTGCAGAGTCAATAGCTACAGGCCTCCAAACTTCATGTGGCCTTCAGCCTGCAGTGGTGTAAAGCACATTGCCACTGGACTCTAGAGCAGTGGAGTCGTATTCTCTGGAGTGACAAATCACGCTTTTCTGTTTGGCAATCCAATGGACAAGTCTGGGTTTGGTGGTTGCCAGGAGAAGGGTGCTTGCCTGACTTGCATGACTTGCCTGAGTTGTGTCAAGTGTAAAGTTTGGTGGAGGGGGGATTATGGTGTGGGGTTGTTTTTCAGGGGGTGGGCTTGGCCCCTTAGATCCAGTGAAAGGAACTCTTAATGCCTCAGCATACGAAGCCATTTTGGACAAAGGGGGGACATGCAAACTCGAAAAATAGAATTTGTATCCTCAACCCTGGGGGGTGAGGTCACTATAGTACCCACTGAGCCACCTGGTCATCTTCTTTACATTAATTTACTTATGTGTTCAAATTTATGTGAAAAATATTTAAAGTATATTTTTGATTCTCTGCATATTTGCTAGGAATATTAAAAAAATTTCCCAAGGGTTTTCACCTGGACATTAACTTTCATCACGGTTCATTTATATTCTATAGACTCAGATGGAAAATTTTTGAACGTTTGTTTATTCAATATTTTATTCTCCTCTTTGTTTGTCAGTGTACTTAAATCCCTTTGAAGCAGTGTGAGGCTCAGGAATCAAATATATTATCCACACTTCTTAAATGGATTGTTTTGTTAGGTTGTCATCTTTTTGCAGCTTATGTGGCTATGGCCCAGCACAAAGGTTATTTATAAATTGGGAAAATAATCAATATTGTTCTTCCTTGTTGTAGTCATGCAGTCATTTATAAGCATGAAAAAGACATCCCCAAGCACAGAAATTTGGATGATAATACTAATACTATCTGCAGGAGTTTGCCTGCCTTGTGCCCTAGCTTCGCCAGAGGCATAAACAAAAATAAAGACAAACAAACATTCGGAATGTTTTACCTTCTTAAATAAACTTAAAAGGAACAGGTTTAGATGTCTTATCTGTTTCGTGCACAGATAAGGGAAAAGCATCGGCAGTAATGATGGCAAAAGATGGTAGGTTCACTTTACAGGACTGGAGAACTTCAACATAATGGCAATTTAACATGATGTGAAGATACAGGACTTTAGAATAAGCCTTTTTCCATTTGAATCCCTTCTGACTTTGTGGTAAAAAATATATAGTCCTATTCATTTTACCATTCACTTTTTGTAACTGCTTGTCCTATTCAGGGTTGTGGGGGGCCCAGAGCCTATCCTGAATGCTATGGGGGCACGGCAGGGAACAACCCAGGATGGGGCGCCAACCCATTGCAGGATACACACACCATTCACACCTAGGGGCAATTTTGCAACTCCACAATTGCCCATAATTGTGGGGGCAAAGAACCGTAGGAAACCCCATGACAATACAGGGAGAACTTGCAAACCCCACACACATACCCTCGTGGAGACTTGAACCCAGATCCCAAAAAATGAAAATATGATTGTATATTTCATTAAGTAATCCTAAGTAATGTTGGTTGGCTATTAATCTCAGTTATTCTTCTTAATATTGACATTAATCAGGTCTTGCATTGTTGCTGTCATTGGCAAAGAGCTAAGATGCACTGCAAGATAACCATAAAGACAAGACTGAAACATAATAATGTTAGTAGTTGAACTGCACCAGGTCTAGTTTGCCAATATCAGTTCTATCACTGAGTTTCACAGACAATTCTGTGATATCATAAACTGAAGATTAATATGTA
The DNA here is from genome assembly GCA_011763525.2 of Mormyrus iriodes. Classification (NCBI taxonomy): domain Eukaryota; kingdom Metazoa; phylum Chordata; class Actinopteri; order Osteoglossiformes; family Mormyridae; genus Mormyrus; species Mormyrus iriodes. Next base: position 38,738,528 of record JAAGVU020000001.1, read on the forward strand.
TCTAAAATGTCAATATAAGAAAATTACTTATCAATTACTAAATGACTGTGATTACTTAATTACTCAGTTACTTAAATTAACTGTGACCATCCCATCCAATTAATATAAGTACAGTTTTAGGTCTTACTTTACCGATATTTCATTTATAAATGAAAAAAAAATATATATATATAGTTGCCTAAGACCAAGTACTTAAGTATTATATAATGAATGTGCAAACTGGTATATTTTGATAATCTTCAAACTATTTTGCCTCTGTAAAAAAATAAAAATGAAGGAAAACACAGACTGTAAGCCAGGCAGAAAAAGAAGGGGACAGTGATACCATATTGAGTTATTATAAAAGTGACAATTCAAGTAGTAGGACTGCAAAAAATAAAGGGGGAATTGAGGTTGTGATCTTATCATATTTTGTAGACAGAAATGATAGCATTTTAGACTAGCTGAAAATATGATAAAATGTAATTACACTGAATAATTGGTGATAGATATGTGTGTGTGTGTGTATCTAGGTGTCTGTGGTATGCCAGAATGTGGACATTATAAATACAGTAATATGAACCTGCACTTTATCTAAATATGATCTCCCCAGTAAAGAGTAAACGTTCACTCTTTTTAGACCTCTTCTGGCTTTTTAGCTCGCACCCAAGCTTATAGCTACAAGATGGACTTTTTTTCTTGCTTTGCTACTGCTAGTTTAGTTGACTGGGCACATTACTATTGTGTTGTCAATTGTAGCAAAGTGTACAGTGGATGAATGTGTAATTTTTTCTACTTGCTTTAGCAAAGCCAACAATCTGTGCTTCTTCAGTTTTTAACTGCCATAGCTTCTTGGGGAAAAAAAAAATGAGGCACCATTGAAACAAATTAAAAACAGTAAAGATTTTAGCTCATTTGCAGTCTGGGGTATGGTGGTTATACCCTTATTTGAGAAAACACATGTCTACCACTGGAAAGTCTCATTATTCACCTGTCATTTTGTGGTATAATATGCAGTTTTGTTTTTAAGGTGGTTACTTCTGAAAATAATTCCTGTGTCTCTTTTAGTGCTTTTCTCTGCTCCTTGTCTAATTTATATTCATTATTTCTTTGGATCAATAAAGACTAGATGCAGCATAATTTAACATTTCCAGAAACACAGAATGGGGATGAAGATGCAAAGTAGCAGTGGTAGTCTTTGCAATTTACTTTCTGGAAAGATATGTTCTCAGCAACCAATTGGAAACTCGTATTAGTAACTTCTCTAATATAGTATTATACCAGGCAGAACACCTGCTTTAGGTAAGGTAGCCAAACTGTTTACAGATATTTTTATCTTACTTTAATACACTGAGTTCTACATTTAATACTATACAAAATGCACACGACTGTTTGTTTGCATTCTTTTAGTCCTATTTGTAGGCCCTGTTACTTTAGTGTTCTTTTGCATATTATTGGATCTTGTTCTGTTGCTTAAAAGTTTGAAGACATACATTTTTAAAGTGACTTTTATAAAATGGCAATGTGCCATTTTATCTACTAATACAGCTGAGATACAGCTAATCCAGGTAGAAATACCACTGTGGCAATTCCAGATATCAAAGCTACGCATTTGGAATTGACTAAGGTTATGTTATCTCATTGGGCGGCACGGTGGTGCAGTGGTTAGCACTGTTGCCTCACACCTCTGGGATCAGGGTTCGTGTCGCTGCCCGGGTTCCATGTGTGTGGAGTTTGCATGTTCTCCCCGTGTTGTCGTGGGGTTTCCTCCTGTTTCCCCCCACAGTCCAAAAACATGCTGAGGCTGATTGGAGTTGCCAAATTGCCCATAGGTGTGAATGGTGTGTGAGTGTGCCCAGCGATGGGTTGGCACCCCATCCTGGGTTCTTCCCTGCCTTGTGCCCGCAGCCTCCGGGATAGGCTCCGGACCCCCCGTGACCCATATGGACTAAGCGGTTATAGAAAATGGATGGATGTTATCCCATTTATCACACCCAAAACTTTCATCTACGTCCAAGGGCATGAGTCAGGGCACAACCTCGTAATTCTGTCTGGCCCCAGTAATCTAGAATCTTAATTATATTAGCTAAACCATCATAAGTACTGAATATTGAGGCATTATAAAAGCATTATAGAGTGTAACGTAGCAAAGCTGCTTTATTGCTAAGTCATAATGTGTAGCTTCCGGAGGTGCTACGGGTTTCTGCTAGACCCTATATTCTAAGCCATCAGTCTATTTTCGATAAACTGTTATCCAGTGTTGGGTTATAGTGCATGCCTGAAGACTATTCCAGGAAACACAGAGCACAAGGCAGGACACAGCTTGAATGATATAAATTTCCATCGCAAGAAAGGCACTCACACACAGAGTGATAATACACTCTGGGCAAATTAGAGATGCCAATTCACCAAACTGCCTGTCTTTGCTCTGAAGGAGGAAACTGGAGTATCCAGAAATAATCTCTGACCACACACACAGATTGGGTGTAGCACTCAGTGATCTTGCACCCAGAATCTCATGTGTTACAGGTTAAAACATTTAATCTGCCGACATTTTTTTATGTAGTTAGTCATTACATTGAAATATCATGTTGCCATGAATGGATTGTCTGAAAATGTAGAAAAAAATATATCTTCACCATGTACCTCTGCGGAAGACTGCATTTGTTTGTACAGTAGCTTGGTTTTGGAGTTAAAGTTACATTCATTCCTGTGTCCCTTTTATTGGTGGTGTGTCTTATTAAGAAATGAAATGGGCTCACAGTAATGAAACTGCTCCTCTTTCATTTAGGGAATATGGCTGAGGCCTTTTTGCTGTCATTCTGTGAAGCCCCAGTGTATTCCTCGCGTGCCACCACAGCTCAGTGATCACAATTCATCTTTCTGCAGGGTGTTGGGCACAATCTGGGATAAATTAAAGCATATTCAGAACCAAGCTGTTTGGGTGCTTGCTGTTTCGTGGAAACTGCATTAGCCAAAGCCTTTGAATAATACAGCATTAGCCCCAGGCTTACATTCATCACAAACTTATGTGTCTGACTTGCTAAGCAATTAATGGTCTTGCACCTTCCAACCACAGTGATCACCACCAGGTCTGAGGTACTGTAAAACTGATGCTGTCTTACTATAACTAGGCTTCACACTATGAAGAATAGGTCTCACAAGTTAGCATCCCCCTAGACCTAGCATATTCTTCCAGTGCACCCCTAATAATGAGTAGTTTAAAATCCAAGCTGTAAAGTGTTGTATGATCTATGTGTGTTCATTTTTGTTTGTAATTAGACTTAAATGTATTTATAATACAGATTTTACTGTTCTTTTCCCTTTGATAAATCATCTGCCATATTATTCCATAAATCTAAAAAAATGGAGTTGCAGTAATAACAGGGACACCACATCATTGATTTTCTTCAGTGATTAAGGGGTCATTTTAAAATCAGTAATAAAAGCTGCCATGTTAATTATGGGATCTGCCACAAGTCAAATAGGTTTTACAGAAAGTTCAAAGTTCATGAGATGATGGAGATGGAGGGAGGGAAGCAGCAATGACAGGCTTTTTAAATCTATCGATTAAAAATGCATAATCTGACAAAACAGTGCAGGGAGACATGTCTGCACAGTGCATGGGCAGGGGGTACAGGAATGGCTAGACTGGGTTCAGGTATGTAGACTGCATCCAGCTTTGTGCCCAAAATAAATAATTTCTCCAATCTGGAGCAGGAGATTGAGAATAAAATGAATTTATATTATTCTTCTCCTGTCAAGAAGTCCACTAACAAAGACTATTTTGTTGAACATTTTGCCCCAGAAACATTAAAATCTGCTGGTCTTGAAATAATGATAGTAATTCACCTGCATTTGGTGACCAGTAGATTTGCTAGATTTACAGGGAATACAAATATAGATACATTGTGAAAATTCTGTCAAGTAAAGGCATTTGTGGAAAACTCTGCTTCTAGATTTTTTTTTCTTTCTGTTGTCATATAACAATTTTAGAAGGTGCAACTTGCAAAAGACTTTTGTTTCATCTTAAAAACTGCTCACATGCAGGAAAAGTTATTAAAACACATTATCACCTTATCATACTGAATCTGATTGATATCACCTTGGGGGAAAAATGTTGCTGCTAAGAGCGAGGAATGTTATAAAGAAATGCCACCTTGCTGGCTTGGGACACATTTTGCAGTTCTAGATGGTTCATTTACAGAAAACCAAAAGCTGGCTGTTAAGTAGTATAGTTTTCAGTGCAGATTCAGAAGTGGAAATTCAAGGCTGAAGAGAATGTGTCTAAAATGTTCTGAGGCAATGGGAAAGTGATGAATAGAAAAATGACATTTTCAGGCAATGTGGAGCCTGGAAACTGTTTCTGAATCTAACTACTATTAGAAATCATATTTGTTGGTTTGTTTGTTAAGCAGGGCCCACAGGCTAAATCCACCCCTCTGAAAAATTTGGCCCAGTCCACTGATTTGTAAATCCCTTCAATAGCATTGTTCTGTTACTGCGTATAGTTGCCGTCATGACTTTTTTGCACCCAGCTCCCATATTTACAAATACGCTAATAATGCTCTTTTGCTTATGTACATTGTGGTACAATATCAATAATTATCTACAGATTTCTTTCATTGTTACTACACATACTTGATTTGTTTGGCTCAATTAAACACAGAACATCCTCTTATGTGAAGAGGCGTGCTTTTGAATGAACAGCAAGTTTGGAGGTTTAACAACTGAAAATTATGAGCAATGAATACACCAATGTCAAGGAAATTAATGACTAGTGCAGAGTCACAAATTAACATAACAAATGGTCAGAAGATGACTTGTTTGCCCCTTAGAAAGACGTGATTTATCTCATATGCTAAGAAATTGCTGCTGTCATTACAGAATATAACATTAAAAGATATTATAAGGGAAATTTGTATGATATGATAGTTTTCTTTTTTTTTACATATACAGAAACTGACTTTGTTATTATATAAACCCACTGGCAGAGAAAGAATGATGAGAAATGTTTTCTAGCTGTAACAAACTGAATTATATATTTCTGTTTAGTTTCTTTGAGGGGAAATAGTAGTCTTGCAGATAAGGTATATGACTGCCTTTTATTATTAAAGGAGGCTAGTGGGAGGAGCCTGCGAGATGTGCTATACTTGATGGCAGAATGACAGGAACAAAAAACTGGACCAATAACTAGAATTAATTATCTCATTGAATCAGTGAGCACAACGAAACTCATTGGATTGCACTGCACTTTCCTTCTGCAGACACTCTGTGTAAAGTCACAGGACCTTGCTGACATCATGATGGTTGTATTAAGTATGAACTTCACCCATTTCCTCAAATTTAATCATAGACCCTTTCAGAGTTTCCTGGATGAAACCAATGCACAGTAATAGTAGTTATATGGCAACAAATTAGATGGCTTAGATGTAGCAGAGAGCCCAAGAGATTTTTAGAGCTGCGTATTGAAATTTTCACATTTGTGACTGCAATGCCATAAATGAAGTGTCTAATGGCATATAGGTTTGAAAGCTATCTTTCTTTACTGATACTACACAGCACGTAAATGATCTGAGCAGCAGACTGCAGAGCAGGGGGAAACGCATTTGCAATTTATGCAGGAGTCTTTACTGGACTTATGCAGAGGTGTCAATGTCTTAGCTATACTAAACATCACATTGCTGCAAGTGCAGATCTTTCACAGAGTCCATGTTATTTATGAACTTAGGGATGACGATTTCCCCTCCATGAATCACCACCTTATCATGGTGGAGGGGTTTGTGTGCCTCCATGATCCTAGGAGCTATGTTGTCCGGGGCATTTGCCCCTGGTAGGGTCTCCCAAGGCAAAGTGGTCCGAGGTGAGCAGCCAGACTAAGTGCGGTTCAAACAGACCCCCATGAGAAAAAAAGCAAAGGGTCATGTTACCCTGCCCGGACTGGGGAGACCGGGGCCTTGCCCTTGAGCCAGGCCTGGGGCAGGAGCTCAAGAGCGGGCACAGCCCGAAGAGGGAACATGGGTCTGTCCTCCTGTGGGCTCACTACCTGCAGGGGGGGGCGTGGGGATCGGGTGCAGTATAGATCGAGTGGCGGTCGAAGGCAGGGGCCTCGACGGACCGATCGTCGGCTAACAAAACTAGCTCTTGGTACATGGAATGTAACCTCTCTGCTGGGGAGGGAGCCTGAGCTGGTGCGGGAGGTAGAGAGATACCGACTAGATATAGTCGGGCTCACCTTGACGCATGGCTCGGACTCTGGAACCAAACTCCTGGAGAGGGGCTGGACTCTATTCCACTCTGGAGTTGCCCATGGGGAGAGGTGCCGGGCAGGGGTAGGCCTATTAATAGCCCCCCGGCTCGGTGCCGATGCATTGGAGTTTACCCCAGTGAATGAAAGGGTCACCTCCCTTCGACTTCATTTCGGGGGACGGGCTCTGATGGCTGTTTGTGCGTATGCACCAAACGCCAGCTCAAAGTATCCGGCCTTCGTGGAGGCCTTGGAGGGGGTGCTGGAAGGCGCCCCACCTGGGGACTCCATCATTCTACTGGGAGACTTCAATGCTCACGTGGGTAATGAAAGTGTAACCTGGAAGAGTGTGATTGGGAGGAACGGCCTGCCTTCTTATAATCCGAGCGGTGATCTGTTATTGGACTTCTGTGCTAACTACAGTTTGTCAATAATGAGCACCATGCTCGAACATAAGGGTCTTCATAAGTGCACCTGGCACCAGAGCACCCAAGGCCATAGATCGATGATCGATTTTGTAATTGTGTCGTTGGACCTGCGTCCATATGTTTTGGACACTCGGGTGAAAAGAGGAGCAGTGCTGTCAACTGATCACCACCTGGTGGTGAGTTTAGTCCGATGGCGGGGGAGGATGCCGGATAGACCTGGCAGACCCAAACGTATAGTGAGGGTGTGCTGGGAAAGCCTGGCGGAGGCCCCTGTCTGGGAAATATTCAACTCACACCTCCAGCAGAACTTCTCTTCCGTCCCGGGGGAGTCAGGGGACATGAAGCCTGAAGGGGGAAGCGGGGCTTCATCAATGCTATCTATAACAGAGATGGAGGGCTGCTGACTTCAACTGGAGATATAGTCGGGCGATGGAAGGAATATTTCAAGGATCACCTATAACCCACTGATACGCCTTCCTTGGAGGAAGTAGAGCTGGAAGGGTCGGAGGAGGATTTTCCCATCTCGGGGGCTGAGGTCACTGTAGTAGTCAAACAACTGCTCGGTGGCAGGGCTCCGGGGGTAGATGAGCTTCGCCCCGAGCTCTTGAAAGCTCCTGATGTTGTGGGGCTGTCCAGGCTGACACGCCTCTTCAACATTGCGTGGACGTCGGGGACAGTGCCTTTGGATTGGCAAAATGGGGTGGTGGTCCCGATCTTTAAAACCGTGTGTTTTGTGGACTTGGAAAAGGCATATGACCGTGCTCCTCGTGGATTCCTGTGGGGGGTGCTTCCCGAGTATGGGGTACAGGGTCCGTTGTTGCGGGCCATCAGATCCCTGTACAGACGGAGCGAGAGTTTGGTTCGCATTGCCAGCAGTAAGTCGGACTTGTTCCCGGAGGGTGTTGGACTCCGCCAGGGCTGCCCTTTGTCACTGGTTCTGTTCAGAACTTTTATAGACAGAATTTCTAGGCGTAACCAAGGGGAGCAGGGGGTACGGTTCGGGGGCCTCAGGATTGCGTCTCTGCTTTTTGCAGATGATGTAGTCCTGTTGGCGTCATTAGGCTAGGACCTGCAACATGCGCTGGGGCAGTTTGCAACTGAGTGTGAGGCAGCTGGGATGAGAATTAGCACCTCCAAGTCTGAGGCCATGGTTCTTGACCGGAAAAGGGTGGATTGCCCTCTCCGGGTGGGGGATGGTTTACTGCCTCAAGCTGAGGAGTTCAAGTATCTCGGGGTCTTGTTCATGAGTGATGGAAAAAGGGAGTGAGAGATCAACAGGCGGAACGGGGCAGCGTCGGCAGTAATACGGACGCTGCACCACTCTGTTTTGGTGAAGAGAGAGCTGAGTCAGAAGGCAAAGCTCTCAATTTATCGGTCGATCTACGTTCCTATCCTCACCTATGGTCATGAGCTCTGGGTAGTGACCGAAAGAAT
>JAAGVU020000001.1:38763330-38775527 GCA_011763525.2 Mormyrus iriodes
TTGGCTTCCGTGTAATTCCTGGTGTATGTTGATCCCCATTAAATCCTTGTTTCCCCATAGTTTGTTAGTGGATTGTTCCCCTTCGTTTCCCGTTGGCGCCATGCCCCGCTCGCGCCATAACACGCATGATAACTACTTACAGAGAACATGGAAACACGGGAGTAACTGGCACATATCGGGGCACACACAGATAAGCACCCTTAAATAAACCGAAGACACAGCCAAAGTATTTAAAACACCAAAAACAAACAGGGCTATGGACATGGCTCAGGAACATGCCAGGGCATGCTAATAGGATCCGCTATGCGGAGCCATCTCACCCGCGCTACGATGTTATTACACGTACAAAAACCCAAAGGCAAAGCATGTGATATGTACCTTTGCCTTCAACCAGACAGCAACTGTTTTGAAGCTTGGCTTGCGCACTAATTTCACTCAGCATTCCAAGCACGTTTTCGGTGACTGACTTTTTACTCATACATAAGCAGTTATTCTTATCAGCATAACGTTCCTTGGTTCCCAAAACGGAAGTGCCTGTCTGTTCACGGTTTCTACAGTAACTTAACCCTTATGAATATGGGACTTTCAGGAAACAGTTTTATTATTAAATATTTTCTGGTTTCAAGCACTGGCCCTCCTGCGAGCTGGTGTTAAGTTTTAAGTGGTGATCCCGTTAACTGGTGACATGCGCGTTCACTCAACATGTATTCAATTATTTTTGCAGCATACTGAAGCAGGTTTGTCAAATTTTGGAGTGCCAAATAAATCAAAGACATGTATATATTTTTAAGTAGCCTGAAGTATTTGTGTGGACAGTTCTAAACATTTACAGTTTTATTTCATTCTTCCAAAATTGACGAATCTGGTACCACCACACATCTGCAAGGATATGGAAACATTGACGACAGCAGTGTTTGCACCAACAAAAGGGTCTAGTGATCAAAGTCTGTTATCGTTCTTAATCCAAAGAACAAGCTGCATTGGACAAACACTGCAAAAACTACCACTAGATAATGTCCCATTCAGATTTCTCAGTTTAGGAACAAAGATTGGAAGTGTGTGTGAAGGGGTAACAATTAGATGCAATAATTACATCTCATGGTGGTTTATCCCTTACAATTTGCATAGCTTAAGAATATGTAGTATTCTCAACCGATTGATAAATCATTTTTTTCATCACTGTCTCTCCAATCTTATCTTTATTTATTCAAAAAGGAGAAAACTTTAATAGTCTTTTGCTATTGTCCTCCTGTTTTGCTGAAATGCACTAAGGCAAGTGTTTAATATTCTTGACAGAATATGTCATACAAAAACCTAGGAGGCTCAACAGCATGCAATTAGTCAGAAGATGACAAGAACTGTTGTGACAAGGGAACCCAGGAGATGCAATGGGCTTGCCTAGGGGTCATTGGAGCGCACCTTACAATGTTACAGAAGCTCTCTTGCAGCTCTGTGGGTCAACTTTGGATCACCATGCACATGAATATGTTAGGCAAGACCTCCTTTGAGAAGATATTGTATTTTTTTTACACCATTAGAAATTATAACTTGTTTAATGCCGGTGAACACTTTCATTATTGGATATGTAAACATGTATTTTCAAAGGATCCACATTACCCTTATGAATATACAGAACCCCCCTGAGACATTCAAATAAACAAATATACAGGCGTTTGTTTCCCTGAGGCTGGCTGTGTCATTTCTTTCAAAGCCTGTGTGTGTCCCAGAAAAGTCACATTATCTTTAGTCTGTAAACAGCTTTCAATTGTAAACTTGAAGGATGGTATCCCTAATGTTTACGACAAATTAATCCACTGCCGAAAAATTTAGTGACAGTAAGCTGACAGTGGGTCAGCATTCATTCTGCATCTGCCACTTTTCATTCTTGTCTGAATGAGCATTATTTGTGTGTGTGTGTGTGTGTGTGGATGGATGTGAATAGCTATAGTTTCACATTAATATTCTATATATTATTTCATGAAGTGATGATAACCAGATAATATTTCTATAATTTCATGAGGTGTTTTGCCTCTGTTGTGCCTTCCGAAACACCACTAAACTACTCAAGATAAATATAAACATTCTGTTCTATAAAAAATACTCTTTACCTTAAAGATCCCAACTTACCGTTGTCTGGACACATACTGGATCCGCATTATGCTGCCTGCAGAGTTAATTGACAAATAATGACTGGGGATTTTTTTTATTTTTCCCAGGATTTCCAATGGCTGAAATGGACAGACGTCTCGCGGGGTTGAGATGTGGGGGAATAATTAGATGTGTCTGCCCAAGGAGAGACCCAGCATAGGATCGTCATTAGGAAGGGGACTGGCTAGGGACTTTGCAGGGAAACAGGTTGCTTTTACTTTGCAAAGTCTATTTGTCTGTCCCACTGGTGCTGTGAAAGGCCTTTGTGTTTCAGTTGCACGGATGTATTGTGGGAATTCAAGGAGTATCATGGAGTTTGGCATATATGTATTGATCACTTTATCTCAGGTCTGCACATTATTTTCTTCTAGCAATCTCTAGGTATTATCAGCATATGATTACTAATTCTCAAAATTGAAAGAAACTTTTTGTTTTTTTGTCTTTTGCAGGGCATTGACAGTTTGATGCATCAGCCTACCGTTATGTGAAAACCTATTGTTAGGTGTGCATATACAGGTTAGCATTTATGCTGTGTTTACTGAATGTTTCTGTGCTTTGTTCCTGAGTGATAAGTGTGAATATATGCACCAATCCCAATTGGTACATGTTATTTAATAGTTAATGCTCAGCATCAGTTTATTCTCTGTGCATTGCCACATCTGCTTCTGTTTCCTTGTTAGGAAAGATCCCTGGGTGCCTTATGATAGACTGGGAGCTAATTTGGTATTGCATTCAGGGTTATGATGTCTTTGGGGCTTTCCAGGGATGATCCAAGACACAAAAAATATTGTCAGGAATGATGCAAACAGTCAGTAGAGTTATAATGATATTGGGATCACGCACCCTCTAACACCTGGGCGTACATATTTTATGATCTTGAATATAAAATATTTCAAAGTGTAATTTACATTGCACCTGTCAGTATTGCAAATTAAATATGAACTGTTTAGGAATAAATTAATCTAATTAATGATGAGGTGATACCAATAAATGAATGACAGATGTAGTTGGTGGCTCTGCAGCCTCATATCAACAGGGTTATTTGTATTTGAGTCCCACCACTGGATTGGCATATTTGCATGTCCTCTGTGTCCATACAAATTTCTTCCCACATTCCAAAAAATATGCAGTTAGCTGCATTGTAATCTCTAAATTGCCCGAGAGGGTAATTATAGTGTGAGTGTTTGGTAGCCAATGGACTGGCATCCTTTCCAGAGTGTCCCCTGCCTCATGCTCTGTCCTTTTTGGGATAGAATTCAGGCTCACCGTAATCCTGTATGGAAGATAGTTGGGTGGGAACAATAATATGAAGAAATCATTTGGTCTAACCAGGTAGTGAAAGATATAATTTTGCACTTAAAAAGTCATGTGTGTATGTCTAATAGAATGTGATTTGCTGGCATTACGCTAAGAAGTAAGTGATCTTGTGGCATGTCTTCTGTTTCTCAGCAACAGTAAATAAGGTTAGAAATCAAAGAAGTCTAAATAATGAGGAAAAAGTATGTTCTGGTTTATATCCACAAATTTAAAATAACATTCTGCTCCATAGGTAGATCAATAAACTCAAAAAAATTAACAGGTGTAGTATAGTGAAACAGAGTGGTAATTGCAGGGAGAAGTGTGCATAACCCAACCATTAAAAATAACCCACAATAGTATAACAACCATCGCATTAAAGATGCAATTCATTAAACTGCAGGCAACAGGAGATGAGCTTGTTAGGACAACAATGCAATTCCCACTTTTAAACAAGATCAGCACAAAACAGCATTTCCAGACAATAGACATAGAAATTCCAGTAGCCTCAGAAGACGGATTATAATTCATGCGCTGCATGGATACATTTTAAACTATAAATAAATTAGGATCAGGTCAGTAAAACATCATAAATACTACATGTTCAGCATCAAGTCCTAATATATATTTCACATACTGCCAATGCAGGCTCCTTCTATTCACCACGCCGTCAGTCTGATTTCCTCTTTACACATTAATTGGTGTGGAGCTATACAGGACACCTAAGCACTTATAAAAGATTTAACTGGGAAATTTATGCTGAAAATCTGCAATATGCAGGGATCTGATTGGCCTGTGAGCTCAATTATGCTTGTAAAAACTTTCTCCCACAGCAGAACAGTTGCAATATTAGTAAGTGCTAGTAGACAGAGATAATCAAAAATTCTTACTATTAGGCAGTTAGCTTGGGAAAAATCAAGGTCGGCATTTAAAAATAATGCTTCTGAACTACTAACCCATTAAGCATTTAATGTAATTGACCCAGTAAATGGAAGCAGGTGAAACAGGGATGGGAGAAGGAATTGGTTTTTTTATTGGGGAAAAGATTTTTCACTTGAGGGCTACAGTGGAATGGCCTGAAATGGGGTTAACAGAAACGAATGAAAAGAAGAAATAACCTGTTTCAATGAGACTACGAAATAAAACAGTGCACTAAACAGACCATTATCCTTAGGCATCAAGGAGCACATCTAGACTGAATCAGAGTGACACTTCAGGTCATGTGACTCAGGTCACCTTACTCACCCTATGCCCATCTTTCACCCATCATACAGTGGCATTTATTAAAGGTCACTCAATGCACACATCAATCAATTGCTTTTGAGTACAATTCATGCAGAAAATTTTAATAATTACTGCCAACACCAGTTCATGACAATACTGAATGTTCTTGATAAGAAATCAGTAGGAGCAGCAAATGGTACATTATTTATCACATTATGTATTGGCACTACCATTAATATGACCTGCATAGGTGCTGTAATTGTTGTGTTAGAAAATGCTTTATTTTTAATTGAAGAAAAAGTTGTGCGAACGTTTTTACACATAACAGAAACAAGACTGAAACATTTTTATTAAGAATAATTAATTTTATTAAGAATCTTTGGGGCCAGGAAATTCTTGCCTTCAAAGTGATAATCTACTAAGTCTTCCCATAAATACTGTTTAGAAGTAAAACTATATAAATATACTTTATATGGGAAGAATATACAAAATACAGTATGCTTGCACTAGATGAGTATGAAATTTTCAACATTTCAACATTTAAAGCACTTAACATACACTCGGGAGCTTAATTTAATATTTCCTTAGGGGGACACAGCTTGAGGTAATTGGCTCTTACATCAATTCTCCCTTACACTATGAAATAATTAGATTCGCTTCAACTGATGGTGAACCAAATTAAATGACCCAATATTAGACAAATTGTTTAAGCACATAGAACTAAACTTGTAGAGTTTAGTCAAAATGGATCTATTTCACATGTAAAGCATACTAAATTCCATTTATCTTACATTTCATTTAAATTCCCACTACACATTTCAAAATGGGGCATTCATTTATTAAAAAGGCAGAGAGGTAAGCATTTTAAATGCATTGCTTTAATTGGCCTAGTCAAATTCCATGGTCAATAAAATCCTTCTTTGTTGAAAACCATTTCAATCAAAAGGGGGGTTCAGCTCAATGGCCAAAACCACAGCACACATCAGTAATACAAAGGAGTGATGCAGCTAAACCCTAGTCCTACTCAGCCAGTGAGATGACTAGGAGATGGTGACTTAGGTGGGTAGATCCTTTCAGCTCTGTTCACTCTATTGACAGATCTTGTTTCGATGAAGTCTTAACTTTCCTTACACGGCACACCTGCATTTGAAGTCGGGACAGTGATGATGATGATGATGATGATGATGATAATGATGATGATGACGATAGTAGGTGAAAATATTTTATTCTACACCTCAAAGTTTAGAGCCATAATTTCACATTGACTGTAAAGGGGATCCAGGACAGATATCAAGAAAAGACTTTAATAGGTAATAAATTGTGTATTATTTGAAAGTAGATTGACAAGATGTATTTAAGAGTTGTAAATCATCTAAAATTAATTTAGAAAGGGAACACAGTGCAATACTACTACTAATGGCACTAGTATTAGTACTAATTACTTTGGGTGGGAGAACAAGGACAACAGTGACACAAAATAAATTTGGTGTATCAATGCAGAATGTTCACAGTTGTTGCTAAGCACTAATTGTGTATTGCATGCCAGCATTTGTCCCTGAAGTCTGGAACTTGCAGACACTTTCTGTTAATGATGTTCATAATGAAGTGATCTTTAAGTATATATAACCTAATGCACATATATTTATTGATGGTTATGTAATGTATCATAACTTTCATATCATGACTTTACTTGAAGCAGCACATCGTCATTAACTAAATGATGAAGTACATATATAATAAAATCTACAATCTAGTGTGAAATTTTAGCAAATCCAGATCATATGTGTGTCTGCAAGAATCCAGGGATGCCCGTTTTCTGTGTGGCATTTGCATTGAGTTGACTATAGTTTGTTTGGCTTAAAGCAGAAATTTCTGAAGGGAGCAGCTCAAAATTGTCCACAAGTTCCAGACTTTAGGACCAACTGTTTTGCACGATTCCCTGTAGCTGACATGTGTATCAGGTAGCCTTCTGTACTAAACTGAATCTAATGTGCTACAATCAAGTTGCTCTGAACCCTTACAGAAATGAGGCTTGAAATTGTTGAAGTTCATGCTGAATAAATAAATAACTAAGGCTCTCATCTGCACACTGTTACGTGCCGTAAGTGTTTTTAGGAATGAGTCTGCCGGTCTCCCAATCTCCACTTGCCAGCTGCTGCTTCAGCCCGCCTTCCGGATTCCGGCCACTCCTCTTCCATTCTCTGCGCTGGTCCTGGTTTCTGGTATCCGACAAGAAAAGGCTGCTGTTCGTCACCCCCAGAAGCTCTGCTCATTGTTTGGATTATCGTGGTTATTGGTTTTGATCTGTGTATGACAAGTTTTGTTTATTGGTTTCGGATTCTCGTTTTGCCCTCTTGTACTTTTGCTTTGGTTTGATTGCTTTTCTGGTTTTTCGATCTCTTGCCTGGTCCCCGACTATTCTCTTTTGCTCGCCCCTTTGGACACTGTAGCTTGGATTGTGTGATTGCTTCGTATGTGTGTGTTCGGGTGCGTAAGGAGTGACTGCCTTTTTGTTTCTGCGAGCGTGGTGTTTACTGTTTTGGTTAGGGAGTCAGGGTTTAGTTATTGTTGTCTCATTTCCTCTTTTGTTTCACTTAGGTTTAGCTTAGTTTGGGACGTGTTCGTTAGCTTTTTTTGTTTGTTGTTTTGGCCTGGGTCACTCCCAAAGTTTGCTGCACCTCGTGTTTGTAAACGTGTCCGTGTATAAAAATAAAAACTACAAAAAATTTCCCTTTGTTTCCCATGTTCCCTTTTCCCGTTCCCTGGTTGTCTCGTCTTCCCCCCTTCCCTTTCCCTTACCTTTCTGTCAATCCGCCACCCTAGACTGGGGATCGTAACAATACTGACTTTAGGTAAAACAGCACTAATTGTATATCGCATGCCAATAGACAGTGGTGTTTGCCACCACTCAAACCAGGCATTTGTGTGGGGCCCTTGTGGTTTGAGGGCCCCTTGTTTCCCGCAAACAGTCACTGCTCTAAATATTAAACAATCATGTTCTTTATTTAGGAAATGCTGAATCAGCATGTTTTGTTAAGCAGCTAGCTAGCAACTACTTTCTGATTTTATTTGCTAGTTAGTTATTTAGTTTTTGAAACCTCTGGAGGGGAGTGACTATCGGTGGGCTCCAGAAACCAGAAGCCCGTCCCTCTAGATAGTAGGTTATTAATAAATACTTAATCATGAATGCATTAGTAGTTAACAATGACACTTACTAAGTGTCAAAATACTAAAGCTTATTTGTATTACTATTATTACTAGAATGACATCCAGAATTTCATTCACACCTCACATCACCCTATAATATCAGGTGGTAACCTGATCCTGAAGCCAATACCATCCTCATCAAGCTACATATAGGGTGGTAATTCCCCTTGGACAAAACAAGCAGCAAAATCACAGAAGGCACTTTTTTGTTTGTCTCAGAGGCTACTGGAATTGATGAGAAAAAAAAAAAATTGTGGTCCAATATATTCAGACAGTGTTATCTTCATTGGAGTTCTGGTGTCTAGCCATAATGATTCAGAACAATTATAAATGTGGGGGGCATTGTTTCATTTTATGTTGCTAATGTAGCACATCTATGAGGCTGTGAGTGTGAGCTGGGCCTGATATAAAAATAATCCGGCCACCAATTTTTGAGGATTAAAAAAAGATACCATCTCTCCTATGGGTGAAGCAGGCCAATCTTTACATAAGCTGTAGAATGGCACACAGTGACCATGGTTATCTACCACTCTCGCATACTATATATATGAGGATACCTAGATCCGTACGAGAACTGACCCCAGAGATGCTGTAGATTTTCCTTGGGAGGCAGAGAAAATTGACTGCTGCCAAGGTCTCTCACTGACAACTCAGTGTATCATGAGGGATGTGTCACTATTAGCAACAAGGGACTTAATTCAAATGCCTGCTTTCTGCTTTTTAATTCTAACGTCAAAGAGTGAACTTCAGGGGCACGTAAGATGCTGTAATCCATCTATGCTGAAGTTAAATGTATCATCATTGTGTGTGTGTGTGTGTGTGTGTGTGTATACAGTTAGTGCTGAGTATTTCTTGGAAGATGAAACAAATACACATGTGGTCTTGGAGCAAAGAAATGCATGACAAACTGGTAAGGGGACTCATGCATTTTTAAAATATATCATCTTGGTTTTGATACTTGAAACCATTCAGTTGCATGGTTCCAAATGTGTAAGATGCTAACTCAATTAGAAACTATGCTTTTGGGAAACGTATTCCTGTTCTACTTGTATTTTTTAATTTTGTTTTTGAACACGTTTTTGAACAGAGAACAGGTAAGTTGCATTATTTATGTGAATTATACAAGTGTTTTTAGTGCAAATTTAATATTTTACGTAACATATCTTATTTTTAACATATACAATCCATACTATTTTACTATTTTAGAACATGTATTCTTACAAACATAAGGTAAATAAAATTATTGCTTTGTAGTCTTATACTCGTAAAAAAAGCCCCATAAAGTTAGTGGAAAAACGCTTAAAGAACAACCTAGTTACCAGCAGTTTGTATATATTTTTCTTTTTCGTTGAAGACAAGTTTTTACAATAGCGATCAAAATTTGAAAACAAATGACATTTTGTAATTTACAAAGTTACTGCTTACCCGAATTCGCAGTTGTCCATGAGTTGAAGCATGTATTTTTACCATATTTCCTCACTGAAAACTCTCTCCCATCACAAAATAAAAGGTTTCAGTTCCTCAGTCAATGTAAACAAAACCCAGACATGTGCTCTTGTTTATGAGAGTTTTCACGTGTTTTCTTGACCCAGTAACGACTGCCGGATCTCCCAGTCAATGTGAAGGAATATTCTTGGAAATGGACATTATGTGTTAAGGGTCTTATGTCTGTGATGGCAATAATAAGTACGCAAAAGATTGAATTTGGGAGTAATGTCTTTGGGGAAGTACATGGTCTCCTTCATTATATATATATTTGGATAATTTCTCTCTCACACTTCGGATACATTTTGCGTCAATTTACAGGTTGTGGAGTATACCAGCGGTCACTATAAATTAATAATAATAAATAAAAAACATAAATAATGATGTTGATATAGCCTATGACCAATCATAAATAATCATGTTAGTGTTAGCTGTATGAACACATCAAGTGGAAGTGGATGATTAGACAGGAGAGTGAAATAAACACATTAAAGCTACAACCATCATGACTGTTCTATTGCAATATGCAAAAAAAGCGTTTAACTGAATAGTCATTTATTAGTATATACATGTTTTCTGTTGTGCCAGTTCACTAATTTTCCTTAGTCAAACATTATTATTGTGTATGTTGTCTATTTAACTTATTTCTTGTCATTTTTTAGTTGCTTGCGCTTTGACTCAGTTTTAGGAAATACTTGCTATAAATGTAGGTTTCAGGATGAGAACTCCTTAATAAATTCACATACACAAAAGTATACCTGTATACAAGAGTATGCCCTTCAAAGTGGCCAGTGTTACTACCCCAAAGGCTTATAATCTCTGTATCTAACAAAAGCGGACAATAAATTCACTTGCTTAATATTTAATCTGGTAAAAGCCTACGTTTAGGAAGACAAAGTCTCAGACCTCGAACTGGATGGGTCTCAGCTTTATGTGTACTGCCTGTGGAGACCAATTCATTTTGGAGGGACTCCACTTACTGATCCATCAAGGAACAAGACTCTTTGGCAGCCCTGTGTGTGGTATATGTTACAGGCCTTGGATTAGTGCAAGGTCACAGCTTCTCTTGTGAAGGCATTGAATGCCAGACTGGGATTCTAAAGCCCTAAAAATGGATATAAACAGAGTTATTGTGAAATTATATGGACAGCAGAAAAAAAATTAAATGATTTTCATTCAGCTTTTGTTTCTTTCCACTATGTTAAAAAAGCTCGTATTAAAAGAAAATGTGATTAGTCAGAAGCTGTTTGTTGGCTGTATTGTCATATTTGCTGATAGCACATGGACATGAAAAAGTGAATGAAAAATGGGGGAATTACCTCATCATAAAGAGAGGAGAGGGCTATAACCACCCAAGACTTTTAGAGGTCAGAGTAGGAGGATGAATGAACAGGAGTAAAATATGGTCACCTTTTCAAGGGTTACGTTTATCTGTGAAGATAATTTATAAGAAAATATCCAATGAAAACAAGCAAACTGTCATGCCCTACATTCCTGCCCCCTCTAATGAGCCACACCAGTTGCTAATATGTCTTACCGCTTGTTTCAGCCCTCGCGTGCCTCACTCCAGCTGCCCCTCATCTGCTCCCTCATTAGTGATGTATAAGAGTGCCTCCCAGTGCTGTTCTCCCCAGTCTGGTCATTATGTTGTCCCAGTGTGTGGGCCTGTGGTTTCTACCATTGTTAATGGTGCCTTTTGTTTACCTGTTTGGTTTCCTCAACAAACTCCTGATTGTTTTGCCTCCATGCCTGCTCCTGCCTCCTTAGTGTTCTGAACGTGACAGAATGACTGGACTCCCCAATGAGAGAAGTGTCTCATCCTCCATGTGTCAGTGTGCTTGCCCTTGCTGGTTGCTAGCCTCCACTCTCTGCCTGATCCTCCATTTGGTATGTCCCGGTGGTTTGTGGAGAACCTTCTCATTTGCCCCCTTAGTAACAGTGATTTTGGAGGTGCCAGAGTGGGGGGAGGAGGAGGAAGCCAAAGAGGATGTAAGGCCCAGTGTGGTTGCCATATTGGCCGCCCTCAGGTGGCAAGCAGGACCTGACCCCCAGAAACCTGGGCTCTGAAAGGGGCAAGTTCCATACAACGGGGGCAGGTTGCAATAAGCGGATGGAACCTATGCCAGAGCCTGTCCCCACTACCATGCCTGTAATGAGACGGACTCGCAGACGACTACGATGCCCAGAGAGTGTGGAATTAAACAGGTTGGTTCTCCTCCCATTACCATACAGTACTGGGAAGTGACAATTGTGCAACGTTTTTGGGACCAGATGGTTACGCGAATAGACGCGTATGAATTGATGGAGGTCTCTAACGGTTCAGTACGTGTATGGTCTGACCATCCTGAGATTCAAATGTGTGAGCTCCTTGTATGTCCATGATTCACCTCCTTGCTAGCATACTATGTTGAAATCACAAAGTACAGTCGTGGCCAAAAGTTTTGAGTGCCACACATACTGGTTTTCACAAAGTTTGCTGCTTCAGTATTTTTAGATCTTTTTGTCGGTGTATTGAAGTATAATTACAAGCATTTAATAAATTTCAATGGCTTTTATTGACAATTACATCAAGTTTATGCAGAGAGTCAATATTTGCAGTATTGGCCCTTCTTTTTCAAGACCTTTGCAATTCGCCCTGGGATTCTGTCAATCAACTTATGGGCTAAATACTGACTGATGGAAACCCATTCTTTCATAATCAATGCTTGGAGTTTGTTGGAATTTTTGGGTTTTTGTTTGTCCACCGCCTCTTGAGGATTAACCACAAGTTCTCAATTGGATTAAGGTCTGGGGAGTTTCCTGGCCATGGACCCAAAATTTCAATGTTTTGTTCCCCG
>JAAGVU020000001.1:38786145-38801264 GCA_011763525.2 Mormyrus iriodes
CAGGCACACAGGCACACAGGCACACAGGCACACAGGCACACAGGCACACAGGCACACAGGCAGGTCACAACATCAATGACCAGACTGAGGAGTCTAACACAAGGAGGCACTTTATACACCACTAACGAGGGAGCAGATGAGAAGCAGCTGGAGTGAGTCACACGAGGGCTGAAAAGAGAGGTAAGACAAATTAATAACAGGTGAGGCTCATTTGAGCCACATTGGGGAGAAAACAGGGGGGCAGGAATGCAGGGTGTGACACCTTGTAGTAACACAGCAGGGTTTCTTTGGTACTGAACCATCAAACTTTAGGTTACAAGTCAAGAACCTTTATAGCTACAGTACCTGCTACCCTTCATTATCACCCATTACCTGTGTCCTACTACCCTTGTCATCTTCTCATATCCCAATACCCAACTGTCATTTTTTTCCTCATAGAGCATATAACTGTCTGAAATGTGAAAATAGACATGGAACATGTGGTTCTGTATAATGTACATTTGAACTATAAATATTATGAACTTTAAACCCATTAACGTACTACATAATGTTGTGGTAGAAAAGTGTTATTTATACGTTGCAACCCCAGAGACATCAAAGCTAAATGTGGCACGTTGAGTGAAGAAGACTTTGCTGTCTACAAAACGCAGTCTCTTATTTCAAAAATTATCTGCGACTCATACAGAAACCTCACATCCATTTTGGCTACTTTAAATGCTGTTCTGTGTATTTCCATGAGGCCCTCTGGGATTTGCTCCTAAAACCCATTAGAGCACTCAGTGATGTAAAAGATGTATAATGCCATGAATCTTTCAACAGCATGGTTGGGAGCTGTACTTAAGAAGGTTAGGCCCAGGTTAAGAAACACTGTGGCTTCCTACCATGTTATATGCCTCAACAGTTGTGTTACATGACTCAGCACCTCTAAGGTCTTATTAAACTAACACAAGCATACTACATGCTCTCAGTGCAAATTTATTTTCACAAGCAATGGCTAATATCAGATGTCTCCTAGTGATATTTTAAAATGCTTGTTTGCTATATGAAGAAATGAGTTAGCTCCAAAAATAATTTGGGAATTTAGCTATCACTTTAATTGCCAGGCTGTTTATTATTATTACAATTACTTGAAATTCTGACACTTTGTTTTCATAATGTCGCCTAGCAACAAATATTGAATGCTTACTCTTTCCGTTCATTTGGTTTGTATTTCTCATTAAAATTACTGTTTCACTGTTAAGGACTGGTCACATGACAATACACTTGTGTGATCATTGAATGTGCATTTGATTTCATCTTGGCAATCAACCACCCAGTGATAACTATTAAAAATGAACAATGTTAATCTTATTTTTTACCAAGAATCTACTCTTAAAAGTCCCTAATGATAAGAAAAAAAATGTTTTTTATTAACCAGTGGTTATAGCATATTATACAACAGTTAGTTCTGACCAAGAAATATGATTGGACAAGAGGTGTTACAGGTGTAAAAACCTTTACATATGCCTCATTTGAAACCAGTGCTGGACTAGTTCTTGGTCAGTGCCTTTTGAAATCCTGCCCATGTTTGAACGTAGGTGTAAGTGAGGGTAAAATACAGGTTCATATGAATTCTGTTTTGTTGGACTGTTTTGATCTGTTACGGATTTTAAGATTTTATAAGCTGCTGAACCAAGAAAAAAGTTGACTTGTTGCTCTGTCTATACTGCCTGTATCCACTTTTGTGTCTTTAAAGGCTCGCCTCGTGCCTATGACTGAATCACAGCCGTGACATATTGGAGTACAACCGCACTCCTTCTCGTATGTTATTGCTTAAGTATTTCACAAATTCAAAGCAGCTTTGTGTATATTGAAGCACTCAGCGTGAAAATCAGCATATCTACGGTTGTACAGGTCATTCATTTTTTATTCTTGTGTCTTTCATATATTTTACATTTACTGTAAATGTATATTTACCTATTTCCTGGTAATATATGGTTATATTTCTCCATATCACATAAACATACAGATCTATTGTATTATCTTTTTTCCTTGACCAGGGCCTTAAACATCCTGGAAAACATTGTGCCTTTACGGATGAGCACTTTCAAAATGCAAATATTCTGAATTTTCTGAAACTCTCTTCACCATGAAGCTGTAAAAGACAGTGCTGGGAGAGCACAATGTAAAAAAAAAAGTCAATCCTCACCACAAGGACAAGTAATCTGACCAGCCAGTGCACAGGGTGCTTGACTGACTAATTGATAAGAGCTTCTATCTTTAGTTTTGGGCAGTCTTAGTCTACAAGATCAAAACACTGGCTACAGTTCAAGGGCTTGTTTCCTTGATTAGGTATGGGACAAAAAGTGAGGGAAAAATCTGTCACAGGTTTAAAGCCTTGTTAAAAAAATCCAGTTTAAAACCATTTTAAATTGCCGCAAACTGTAAACCAATGTGTGGAGGCTCCCTATGCCAATGAGGTTCAAAAGTAGCTTTTAGAAAAATTATTTCATATCTAATGGAAATACACAATAGTATACTATATATCATGATTCCTGTATTTTGTTTTTGTTCTGGAGCCAGATCTGTGAGTTTGCACATTCTCCTATGCTAAGGTGGGCTGACTAGGGAACCCCCCCTCAACACATACACGGTTCTAAAACATGCTGTTTAAGAAAATTACTGTTTGCAATTTGCCCATGATGTACATGTACAGTATAGGTTCCAGGCTTGCCAAAACCCACCATTACAAAATTTAGTAACACTTTACTTACGGCCATGTTTTTAGTAATTTATAAACACATTAATAACAAATAATAATGCATACATAAAGTATTATGGACATGGCACAGACCTGTCTGGTTACTTTTTGATAGGAACATGTCAGGCTGTGACCACTCCTAGCAGCATGACCAGCCTAAAAATATCCTGGATATAGTGTTATATTCCACCTCGTGACTTAGTGTAATTAGCTCAGGTAGCAGTATAAAAACCTCAACAAAACATGGCTATAAATATTTAGCAAAAGGCATAAAATATTATAGCCATGGGTATAATGCATTATGAATGCTTTATGAACCTCTCATCTATAATGCACTATCGCTTCATCTCATATATAACTTTGTAATGCATTCTAATGGTAGCTATAAGCATCCTTGATGCTTTGTACTGAATTATATATTTATAGCCATGTTTATAATGCTTTATGAATTACTACAAACATGGCCTTAAGTGTTACACAAAATTTTATGGATTATGTGATGGTTGATTTCCGAAACCATTCCTTTTTCTAATATAAAACAATATCAATATTGAAATTAAACAACATTACAAGGTGGTTCAGAGTAGTACATCAGCTACTCACATGGACTTGCAACCATGTTTGGTTGTCCAATCGTCAGGAGTAAAATGGCTCAATGACATGTGCTGAAACTGGTGCGATATCAGCAGTATCCAAGTCAATTTGTGATAAGAATATTTACAGTGGTGATTCCAGTACATATTATTTGCATTTTTAATGAGGTTAAAAAACTAATTATGTAAATATGAATTAAATGAAGTATATAGCATATGAAACAGGACATAAACAGTGACATTTTTGACAGCTAAAAATTCTATAAATAAAAACCTTATATACAATCCTCAACAAAGGTTCAAAATCATATCAACGTAATTGTTTGTTTTGCCTGTTATTAATCTCAAATATACATTGCCCCATACCACTAGATTATCTGGTGCAGGACTGTCTGGTTGCTTTTTGACAGGAAAACGTCAGGCTGTGACCACTCCTAGCCAGGATGACCAGCCTACAGTAAATGTATCCTGGATATAGTGTTACATACCACCTTGTGAGTTAGTGTAATTAGCTAAGGTAGAAGTATAAAAATGTGATCTGTCCTGGATTCCCAGAGTTGAAAACATGGAGAGACATGGCAAACAGAACTGTATGACATGGGGACAGGCATGACATACAATCATAGTCACCTCATGAGATAGATCTCATCCCCTCCAGTCCATGTCACACCAAGTTCCTATTATCCTTTCAAATGTTTAACAGGGACTGACATCCAGAACATCACAAAAAAGACCACATATGTTTATAAATAACATATATTTATAAGTATATAAAAACATAATACATAATAATTTATTCAAATTGTGAATAACTAGATAAAGATTAAAATTTTAATACACACAGAGAGCCTTTCCTCCTGGTGCAATGTTATTGAAAAAAAAAAATAAGAAAGGGGGGGAAAAACCTTAGAAGTGATAGTGAAAGCGTCTGTGTTACATGGAATATTACCCCCAAAACTGTTCCTATTATGGCACAGCTGCTATTGCCTGTCTCACAATATTTTTTTAGAGTAAAGGAATAAAATGCCTTCTTCCTGTAGTGGTCAACATGGACGTCAAGGGTTCAACATGTCAGGAAATTCTGTAAGCAAACCGTTCATCTATCTTACCAGTCCTTCACTAAATGAAATACGGAAAAAAGAAACACACAACCACACTGACGTAACAAACATCACTATTGTGTCACATTAAAAACAATGAAGTGCATTGTACTCATTTTATACATACTGTGGCTAAATTTTACACAGATAGAAGTTGGCCCTCTGCTGTAATTTCTACTGCCTGAATTCGTCAAGATTTGCACTCAACAAGGTGTTGAGAGGACACTACAGGGATGCTGACCTCTTCCAATTTGAGTGCTTCCCATAGCTGTTACAAATTATCTTGTGGTGCATTTCTACTCTTGGCTTGTTCCATCTCATCTCACAGATGCTTGATTGGACTGAGATTTGGCTTACTGGGCAGACCACTGCAATACTTGTAGTTGTTCCTGGAATCAGTCCTTGTGCAAAAGTTTGTGTCATGGAGCGTTATCCTGCTGAAAGAACTTGAAAGATGGACACGCTGCTGTCATGGAGAGCAATCATACCACAATCATACCATCAATACCAACTCACATTGTTGACACCTGGCTGGATGGATCCATGAACTTGTGCAGTGCTTCATGCTTTTCCATTTCCCTTCAACGTGAAACAGTAGGAACCTGGGTTCATCAGAAGAGGCAACGTTCTTCCCCAATCCTCTAGTGAGCTGTGTTTGTATTTCTTAACCCACCATAAGCACATTTTCTTTTCTTTTTTTTTTATTTTTCACTGACAGGAGTGAGACTCAACAAAGTCGTCAACTGCCATACCCATCTGTGACAAGGCACAACGAGACCAGCCTTCTGATACTTCTGATGATATTTCAGTGTCTTAGATGTTCTTAGTTTTTCTCAGTTGTTAGCCGAGTGACTGTACCCTGTCTGTCACTCTGTCAGACTCTCATTGCAGTAATCATAATGGCTGGATTTCTTAATTTTTTCCTCTCTTTGGGTAGCGGACCATTCTTGATGCAACTGTGACACTTTGGTGAGTGAAAAGCTCAGCATGCTGCTGCCTCAGTAGCACTCATACTCTTTCACTTGCTGCGCCAAGCATACCTTTTGGAATTGTGGCCAAAAGGCTTCGACCTTTTTTCATCAGACAATGTTTGACAGGTTTGGATGTTGGTTGAATGTTTTGGTCACAATTCAAAAAGGTATGTTTGGCCTTGAAACAACACTGCTCATCAACAAAAGAACACCATACCCATGGTGAAGCATGGTGGTGGCAGCATCATACTTTGGGGTTGGTTTTCTTCAGCTGGAACTGGGCCTTCAGTTAAGGTGGCTAGAATTATAAACAGTTCCAAATGCCATGTGGTCTCTTTTTTTTTACATCACAAAAATCTGGTATTTGAACTTTTCCACTGTAAGGCAAAAACTGTTTACAGCTGTTTATGCACTTGTGTGTGTGTGTGTCTATCCGTCTTCCTTAACTACTTATCCAGTACGATAAGCTGTGATGTGAGCCTAAAACCTTTACCAGAAGCACAGGGCACAAGCATGGGGTCATCCCAGATGGGGTGCCAATCCATCTCATAGCATTGTATGTGCATATCTAACCTGTGTCCACATGGACTTATCTTGATTAAAGTCAGGCCAGGCAGCACAGACGACAAGGCTGGGGTAGACCCTGGAAGGGGATCACTCCATTTTAGTCTGTTATGTATGTGGTAGGAGAGGAAACTTTAGAGGCAATGATTCAACTCTTGTGGGCTTTATTGCACAAAATCTCATCAGACTTGTATTCTGCCCATGTAGGTTTTTACCATTGAATAATATTATTAATAATAAAAAGGAATATGTCTCAGCTGCTGCAATGGGAGGCTCAGTGGTTAGCAATGTAACCTTACACCTTCTGGGGGTGTGTGTGTCTATGTGCAATGTTCGTATGTTGTCCCCAAGTGTTCCCGAGGGATTATCTTTGTTCTCCTTCTGTCCAAAAAAAAAAGAAAATAGGTGAATCTGTGTTTCTGAATTGCCCACAGAATGTGATTGTGTGTGCTGCAATTGCAATGTCATCCAGAATGTGAACTGCTGTGTTCCCTGTCCTTCCTGGGATAAGACAGGAATATGCAGTATGGATGGGTGTCAACAATGAATTTGCCCATATACAAATTGTACAATATTTCATTTTAAATGGTACCATGTTTTAAATTAAACTGTACAGTGTATATAGGAATAATTCTCCCACTGGATTTTTTTCAGTTCATCCTAGATTCCACTGTTAATGCTACTTTCTACCCATCCCTAAAAGCAGGGGATCTGTTACATTAGTTACTACATTTTAAGCAGCCTGCATGCAATGTTTTTCTTTCACCTGAAACCAGATTAAATGCATTGATCTCTCAAGAGATCCCACAGCTGTATAGATTATCCAGAGAAAAGATAATACCATGACGAGCTTTTCTAACTACTCTGGGAGAAAGTTTTAGAAAGTCCCGGAATGAGGAACAGTATAAAAAGGTTTCAAAGGAACCGAGTATCCTGTTTCACATGATGAAGTTGACCATTAAGAAGCTGAAAGTAGACGGTGCCACCTTGAATATGCTTAGAGTAGGTCATCCTTCCATGCCAGGCAGGTAAGATTAAAAGGGTATAGGTCATAGAAGCCACCAAGAGGCTAATGACAGCCCTAAAAAGACCTGCTGAGTTTGATGACTCCTAGAACTCAATAAATCTTTTAGAATAATGGCAGGAAGGAAGCTTTCTGAAACCCATACCATCATATAAAATCCTAAATAACCAATCAAAAAGAAGTGTCTCAAAGATAAAAAAAAAAGACCAAAAAAAAAACCTGCAGAACAGTGCCAACCCAACAGCATAACATTCAAGTAATGCTACCCCTTCTATGTGCATGGCAGTAGGGGTGTGATGAAACAGGGATTCATCCAGTGAAAGCCAATGAAAAGCTTATCAAGATTGAGGGTAAAATGGATGCCATTAAATACAGGAAAATCCTCGAGGAAACCGTCTCTCAATCTAAGTCCAATGACTGAGACATAGATTCACCTTTCAGCAGAACAATCACCTCTAGATCACAGTTGAAGTGTCTTAAAATCGAGAAATTGAATATTGTAGAGTCTCAGAGACTGAGAATTTGTACCAAAACTGAATGAAGACCGCTAGTCAGCTGTGATCCTTATTACAGCTTGACAGAGGTTGAATGTTTTTGCCAAGAACCAGCCAATTTTGCACTACCCAGATGTTCAAAGCTGCATTATGCCAAATCTTACAGATTTACAGCCACAATTACTGTAGATTACTAAGTGCTGACTCAAGATGATGAATACAAAATCTGACCAAGAATTCCGCTCTTATTCATAACTGTGGTTTCTTCATCTATTTGACATATGAGGGGTTTTTTTTTTTAAATAGAGCTGAATGAAATTTAAATTATGGGCAAAAATATCATCTCAGCAGAAAGATGTCTGGAGTGTATTTAAAGTAAATTGTGATAATCACATTACACTTTCTCCTTACAGATCTCTTAAGAGGGCATCCAATACATTGATTTTTTTCTCCAAGGTTATTTTTTAAAGTGAGTAACTGCAAACCTGCATAGAAAGTAGACAAACACTGTCAAGATCTGTGAACCCTAAAATGCCACAACTGATTTATTGGAACAATTATTTTACTTAACATTAATGTAAGTGACTATTTCTCACAGATAAGTATTAATTAGACAATTCTTATTGTTGATGTACAGTGTAGTCTTTTACATAGCAGCATGATTTCTATGCAAATGATTATTCTTTGTAATATTATCTGTGATTTTTATATGCAACTGTATATTGCATATAGCATAAATACTTGGTAAACAAATCATAAGGTGGACTTTTGTGTAAGACACCATCAAGACACTGCATTTATTTAATATTTTATTTCATATTGTATTTAAATTCTAACCACTTGCAATAAGCTCTTGAAAAACAGAAGCATTTTCATGTTTATGGTTGTTTTTGAAATGTCTTTTAAATTCAATGGGGCCCACCTCTTAGAACAAAAGCTTGTATGCGGGTTGCAGGAACAGGAGATAAACATTCCTGAAAAGCAGCTTATTACAGTGCATATCCTAATTCATTTTTAATATTCAGACTATAGAAGATAAAGATTAATGAAAAAATAAATTTAGTAATACATTCGAGTAATAACCTACTACATACTCACCTGAGTAACTAAAAGCAAAATGACTTACATAGGGTTCTCGTACAAAGGCCCCTGTTGTCATTTCAGTGGTATTTGAATAATTCTGCCAACTGACTATACAGACAAGAAACCAGAAATCATGCCATGTGGCATTGTAAGTAGACAGTCAGAAGTTCACTACAAAAGAAGGTCACTACAAAATCTGAGTCATAAAGTAGCCCCCTATATTTTGTGTATTTATTGTGAAAGACCATACAATTATATATCTTGTCATTTTATCCCAGCCTTAACTTCTATTTTAGAATTATAATTTCACATCCTTTAGGATTCTCTCTTAGCATGCAAGGATTCATACTCAGAGCTCCCCTGCTAGTAATCTCTGTGTCAACTGAATAAAAGGTCCTCATATGCATATACCATATAGCACAACTGTGATACGAAACATGAAATGGCACACATTTCTTTGAACAGGTATTAGTAATGTTTATTTATCACCATCATTACTATTATTATTATTAACATTATTATTATTATTAATAAAAATAATAATAATAATAATAATAATAATAATAATAATAAATCCATAACAGATGCTTTGTTTTTTAGAAATGCCAGATTGAAATTGAAATATAACACAAAATAATTTATATTCTTGTTGAGCAGTAGAAAACCATCAACAGGCAATAGTATGACCCATTAAATAACCATCATATACTCAGCAGAAAGTTTAGCATAGACAGAAGCAGGACTCCTAGGCTTCCCTCTCTTCAAGACCTCAAATCGCCTATACTGATGATACTTTGATCGTGTATCATTTAAGCATGCATAATGCCGTATAAAGCAGCATGCACACAGCATGCACCGTCACATAAAGCAATCAAGGGTATCTGAAATATCCATGGTAATGCAGATTAAACAGTGTTAAATTGTCATTTCATCACATCAGAACATTCGGGTGTTTCCTTTACCCCATTAATTTTGAATAAATACAAGTTAAAACTATATGGCTTTAATACTAGCAAGTTAACAACATCTGTATTGGGTCATACCGTCACTAAAAACAGCCTCATGGTCTTTGCAAGTGACGGTTAGACGGGAAGAAATATGGCATAGATTTCAATCCAGAGCTTATTTCAAAAACAATTACCTTCATTATGCCTGTAGTGTAATCTACACTCTTTGGCAAGGCATGCACATGTTTACTGCTTTATTTCCTTTTACACATTGAAAACAAACAAAAATGCCAATCATAAGTCTTTAACCCTTCTGCCTGTACATTTGTCATCAAGCCTAATTTGCCATTAGACCAGGGTTATGCTAGTTACAAATAAGGAAAAACTGCATCCAATTAGAAGTAAAGGGCTGTCTTTTGCATTACGTAAGACTTGAAAAGATGTATTAATAGAATGACAGATTAAAACTCACATTTCCCTGATTATATTTCTTATACTTCTATTATTAGGTATCCTTTTTTTTCTTTATTTGGGAAATTATTTACTGCAATATGTCAGATAATTCATCACGCTGTGCATCTGTGGGAGGTCTGCTGCTGATAAATTAAGACAATCAGGGATATTATGTCAATAAATTTGAGGGAGAAGAAAATCCCCAGCCCCATCTTCTTCTCTAAGACTCTGTACTCCCAAAGTTTGGGATTTAAGAAAGGTAAGTTTTACATTATAGTTAGATTCATGTATAATGCCATAAAAGTTATTCAGTTAAACACAATTTACTACAGGCAAGGAAAATTACTCCCCTTTAAAAACCAGAATCCTTAGATTATTAATTAAAAAAATAAAACCTCAAACAATACTAGTGTTCCGCTGATATTCTTGCAAGACATCAACAGGATTCTGTTGTAAAGAGCAGATTGGACATGTCAGACCCACACTGGAAAAAGGCTTCAATTATACTCTTTTCAAGAAGTGATCATCCTTGAGGTTCAAACATACTCTCTACCCATTTATGACCTTGAAATCATTTGTTCAATAAAGATTTGGAAATGAAAAGTCTTGTGTGTGTGTGTGTGTTTTTATTTATACTGTATTTATTACTAAAACTTTTGAAAGCCATTCATGCGTAAATCCAAATAAATTCGAAGGTTTCACAAGCATTTACACAGCCACCGCCTACATATACAGTAGCTCTTCTGAATATACAATACTTTTTTGAGAAAGTGTACTGACATCCAATATGGGATATTAAATCGACGGAGCTACACCAGCCATGGAAGTGACGTGTCAGGAAGGAGTCACTCAATCAGCATAGACTGTAATGCAAATGTTACATTGCAATTATGGAAATTGCAATCAGCAGCTTTCCATGGTAGCAAGTCAGGTAAAGACCTTGGACCCTCAGACTGAAGCACTAGCTGACTGCTTCCTTTCTAGGCAAGATGCACTGCTGACTATGCAGACACTTGAAAGGGTCTGCTGCCAATTAGAGGAGAAGCAGGAGCATCAAATCCAACACAGCTGATCTTTGCTTATGGCTGGAAGCTCCAAGGCTGGCCAGCATTATCAGGAGCTATTCCGTCAAGATGTTGATTCTCAAACAAAACGAAAAATAGTTAAATATAATATAACTGGATTAAAACTCACTCTGCCCATAAATCAAGCAAACAAAGAAACAAACAAAGAAACAAACAAACAAATAGGTCATGTCAGACTTCACATTACACTCCTTCTGGTGTGGGTGTGTGCATACATATGTACATATACATATATGTGTATATATACATATAGGTGCATATATACAAACATGCACATTCACATACATATACACATACATACTTTTACTTGTAAAAGATATATAGCATATACCATAACATTTCCAGTGATTACCACCTCAATAAGGCTTCTGTATTAAAAAGTAAACACTAGTGGGCACTCTTACTCCATTCTAAGCTCATTGCATTGTTATTTGTCCTCAGTAGCAGTATGAGATACAGACTAATCACGATAGCAACAGGGACAGAGCTCTGCTGAAGGTTGTGGGGTGACAATTTCATTAATTAATACTCTGATTCAGGACATTTTTAATTTCACTGCTTTCAAAAGAAGGCTATTTAAACAAAGGCTAAAACTGCTTTGCAATGACCATTACTGTAGTCACAGCCTACTATGTATATTACATGGAGACAATATTGGACTGAATTATTACAAAAGGTCTAAAATATAAAGAAATGACTAGAGAAGTCTTGAAAATTATAAAGCATAAAGCAATTATGTTCTTTTTTCATAATTAAACAACACATCATTTGTTTCTATATTACACGCACATAGTGCACATCATTTTATGTCTGCAAGCTAAAGGTAATGTATCTTATTTTATGTCTGTTAGTTAATGGTAGTGTTATAGTCATGTGAATCATGTCATGACTGCAGACACAGCGATCCAGTATGTTGCCAGTGCTGCAAATTTAAGTATTTATTTCATATTAGAAATATCTGCAAGCTGTATACAACATACACTTTCAATTTCCAACAGCAGCACTATTTTTAAACCATTAAAACTACTCCCCCCCCAAAAAAAGAAAGGAATTATTCGATTCTTTCCGTTGTCTTCCTATTGGAAGGTATTTAGACTTTGCTAAGCATGCAGGAGATTCCCTCCCATAATTAAAATGTGCAACATTTTGGTTATCAGTTCAGTTTTGAGCCACTATCCGCTGTCCCAGATATCATCTAACCTTAGGTGAGGCTACGAACAGGAGACTTCAGCTGGTTTCTCTTGAATGGCTCACTGGGAAAGTGTTTTGAGGTACAAGTGTGAGAGATGCAGAAACTCCTGTCTACATTTAGAAAACCATATCATCAGTTAAACAGATTGTCAGCCAAATAGGAAAGATGAAAGTTATTAAAATGAATAACGTTTCTCAGGATGGCAGCCTTAACAACTCACACTGTCAGTGAGGATTTTGTAAATTATGACACTGCACCTGTTTTTATAGTACCATTTCTGAAAATAAATGAATCACACTAGAGTGTGATTTATGGTATTACAATGCAATTGATATTTATAGTCCAGTCTGTCTAATCATCAAATATTATAATTTTTTCTTAATGTTATTTTTTTATTAATATGTAACAAATATGCTATACTGCCACACATAAAGTCATTAGTAGGCCCTAAACAAATTAGCCATTTCCAAAAAACATTTAAAAATGAGTACAGTAATAGAACCTCTCCTAGAAACTACTTAAATAAGAGTAGCTCATTTAAACAGTATTCACAGTAGTGAATATTTTTCAACTATCTTCCACATTTAAAATATTGTTACTTACAAATTTAGTTCACATTAACCATTCCTTTTGTTTTTCCTAATGAAAAAGGCATCCTGTGAGTTTTAAAATTTGACTGACGATTAATGCAATACAACAATACAAAACAGCTTTCAAATATAAAACTGAATTATAACATAAGAACTAAACATTATTCAACTCAATATGTTTTGCTGCAGTATTCTGTTTGATTAGGCCCTAAATATGGGTGGAGTTTGGGGGCATGGGTAGCAGTGCCCACCCCTGCCAGTTGTGTGAGTCGAAATTGCAATAATGTTCTATGCTAGCATTTCGCAAATTTGCATAAGCGGTTTGTAGGTACCCTATAGGCAGATAACAAATAATAGGGTGTGTGTCCATTAGATATGCGTGTTAACACATAAGGTTAGCAGAATATGAGTTATTTGCTCTCCACCCCCCACCCCCCAACTGCAAACGTCAAACTCCTCCTATAATCCTAACCAAACTCAAGATTGCACAAATGTTACAGCATGGTGCTTATAGTATTAGAGTCTATACAAATATTTAACGTATAAGTACCTAGAAAATAATATGAAATTTGCACCAACTTGTGGTTTCTGCAGGTTAATATGTACTTGGATTCTTTGAAGAAAAAATTAACAAAAAGATGAAACATCTAGCAGGTTCCTACAATATTGGAAAAAAGAAACCCATACAACATTACATATACACCATCATGTGCACCAGCATATAAGCCAACGGAAAATACCTTCAGATGCAAAGCAGTCTAGCAGATTCTCAAATTTACATTAATGCATGTTTACTGCATGAGTCAACAACAATGAGCCTACATTTTGAATTTGCTCTTTACTTTTAGACTGAGCTGTATTTTGTATAGCCAGGCTCGATTAGGTGTAAACAGATGCCCAGCACAACTGAAAAGGCATTCATACGCCACAGAGGCAGTCGTCGTTGTATTCAGTCTGAGTCTCTTAGCTGTTTTTGTACAGTACATTGATTTAAAACCCTCTGGGGTGGCGAGCTTTGTTAGTGAAGCTCGGAGAGATTTCACTAAAGCAAGCTAAAGCTAACGTTACACTGCAGCACCACAAGTTATGATAGTGGGCATCTCACACATAATAGTACTGTTACAGAAGCCTAGTAATAGCAGTGATAACCTATAACAAATGGCCTAGCTAGCTAAAAAACAACTGCAAATAAATTATTTAACCTAGTTTTGTATTGGTGGCTAAAATGACAAATTGAAATTGTATCACAGACAGAGCTTTGCTTGAGTGTATAACATATATGGCTGACTAACCAGTTTGAAATAATGTGATATAGCCTTGAGATAAAAGAAAACCTCTTACCTCTTCAAAATAAAGGCCAAATGCATGAATAGAGAAATCTCAACAACCTCACAAAGGCTCATCTGACCTAATGGCGATGCTATCATATTCTTTTGGTTTCAACGAAACAAGACGTTTTTTACATTATTATTATTATTATTATTATTATTATTATTATTATTATTATTATTATTATTATTATTCAGTTGCTCAACTTGCACTGAAAATTCCCTGATTTTAAATTCACTTTGATATGACTGCAATGGAATATAATCTGGTCCAATAACTGATATAATCCACATGATAACAGGTCACACAATCTTTTACAGCATAACTATAATAACAATAATCGATAAACTGGTCCAATAGAAATAATACATACAACAATACAATACAAACAATTTACAGTATATTAATAATAAAATTGATAATTTATCTTTTCAAGGAAAAAGGATGATTATAAGATGTGCATAGGTGATGTCATGACAATGTTAAGAGCGCTGTTTGGCAGAAGCAGACAGGGCTGGCTGCAGCGAGTGTTAAAAGCAGGCTGTGGAAAGACTTAGGACATGAGGTGAAATTTACTTTAATTTACTTTCGATTTAACAGCTTACATGGTGATTTATTTATTTATTTAACTAAAAGGAACAGAACTGAAAACATTTAAACCAGAAAAGTTGGTGTGATGAATTTTGAACATCAAATTAAGCAACACTGTTAGCTTGTTAATTATCTTAATGTTTACCTATAATTCTGGTTTAATTATAAACTGAACGGATTATGATTAAGTTTTTATTTTTCTGCATGGGATTGTGATTTGTTAATATTAATACGTTGTAATGTAAAATATGCACCAGTTAAATTGTGTATATATACACTGTGTGTATGTGTGTGTGTGTATATATATATATATATATATATATATCTCGTACTGCCATATCTGCATGTGGTGCGAAATGGAGC
>JAAGVU020000001.1:38801364-38824320 GCA_011763525.2 Mormyrus iriodes
GTGAAAATTTAAAAAATGTCAGGGCATGTCAGATTACCTCAAAACTGGCTAAGAGGCCTCAGACTCCAGAGGGTTAAGCCTAAAGGGCATCCGCAGGAACACAAAAAGCCCAAACGGGGTGATAACCGCAGTCTTTGCGATGTCCCCAGCATGGACTGGGACCTGATGGTAGCCACGCTCCAGGTCAACCTTCGAAAAAACACGCGTCCCCGCCAGCTGCGCAGAAAAGTCCTGGATATGTGGGATCGGGTAACGATCCGGGGTCGTGGCCTCATTAAGCCGCCGCTAATCGCCACAGGGGTGCCATCCCCCACCCGGCTTGGGCACCATATGCAGAGGGGAGGCCCAGGCGCTGTTGGAACGCCGAACAATACCGACGTGCTCCAACGCGTCAAACTCAGCCTTAGCGATGGCTAATTTACCTGCATCGAGGCGTCGGGCTCGGGCATGTACTGGCGGCCCTGTTGTGACAATGTGATGCTTGACACCGTGCTTGGCCTAGACTGATGAAAAGGTGAGCCTAGTGAGTGCCGGGAACTCCGCAAGCAGGCGGGTAAAGATGTCAGTTGCACTCAAAGCGCTGGACAGCAGAGACGAACCGGCACTGTTGCGCGAGCACAGCACAGAATGGAAAGTCTTGGCATTAACCAGGCGCTGGTGTTCCATGTCCAACAGCAGGTTGTTGGTGCACAAAAAAAATCAGCACCGAGCAGGGGAGTGGACACCTTAGCCACCACAAAACTCCACCGGAACCGCTGTCCACCAAAACAGACTGCCTCGACGCGAGTGCCACAGGTGCGAATACAGCTGCCATTTGCAACCTCCAGGGCCGGGTCCGTCTCCCCGGACCGCAAATCCGCCGCTGACGCCGGCAAAACACTGACCTGTGCACCTGTGTCGCAGTGGAAACGGTGGCCAGACACAGCATCTGTGATGAAGAGCAGGCTGCCAGCACGGCCGACGCTCGCTGCTGCTAACGAGCGCCGGCCAGCGCTTTTCCCACCTCCTTAAAACGGCAAGGAGCAGTGCACTTCTTAACCTTATCACCAAACCGCGCGTGGTAAAAGCAGAGGTCTGGCTTTCTTTTCCGCTGAGCAGCCGAGATAGTAGCGTCGGTCTGCGGTGGGTAGGTATCAGAGTTGCGAGGACATACGGCCGAACAGGCTGCCAGCCTGGCCGTGTGCACATTGTCGGCCTCTCTAGCAAGCTTCCTATAATCCTTAAGCGGGAGATTAACCAGCGCCCCCCGCACCTCCGTAGGGAGCTGTTGCAAGAAAAGCTACCGAAAAATGAAGCAGGGCTGATGGTCACCGAGGAGAGCTAACATATGATCCATGAGGGCCTTGAGTCGCCTAACTCGGGAAGTGCGAGCAAACGGCACGCACGCTCCGTCTCGGAAAGCTCGTAAGTACGTAGCAGCAGGGACTTTAAAGTGTCGTATTTGTCCAGCGGGGGAGGGTTCTGAAGCAGACTCACCATTCTAGCCGGAGTGGAGCTGTTCAGCACTGCAACGACGTAATAATACTTCGTCGTGTCCTCCGTGATGCCGCGCAAGGCGAACTGAGCCTCCGCCTGCGTGAACCAAACTTCCGCCTGGCCGCACCAGAACTCCGGGAGCTTGAGCGCAACTGCATTCGCCAGCATGGTTGGAGCGAAAAACAAACGCACTGAAAGGATCGGGGTCACCACTGTGGAGGCGCGGTGCGACGAAAAAAGAAAGAGGCAGACAACAAAAGCCGAGCACCAAAAAACAGGTCTCTTTATTCGGACCTCACAAAACCCACCAAGAAAGCCTGCGCTGATGTCTCCTTCCAGCCCGGGCATGCGCAACCAGCCAACACTTATGCGCATGAGCATAGGTAAGGGAGAGTGAATTCTACCTACACACCAGTAGCCCCTACAAGACTAAACTAAAAGTAAAGTGTATTTGTAGTATGTTACTTTACAACCCTGAAAATGAATGATTCCCCAAGCAAACAAATTTTAAAATTATCTGTACCTGAGTGTTGGGAATGCGAGAAGATGGACACTGACGCGGATGTGCTGAGGGTATTCCCGGTTATTAGGACCTAGCAACATGACATCGGCAGATCTCAAAACACACACTGGCGTTCCGGATATTGCGGTTGCATTCTTCCAAAACTGCGGATGGCGAAGGTAACCAGGGGGCTGGGCCAAAAGTCGGTCGGTCTTCCAGGCAGGGGTTGGGCGATCAGCGTCGGTTACCGGAGGGCAGAGGCGTAGAGCGAGGTCGGGGTTCCAGGCGGGTGTTGGGCGATCGGCATCGGTACTGAAGGGAATAGGCAGAAACTCGAAATCCAGGAAACGTAGCAAAAGTCAGAGTACCGATAGCCAAACACAGGAAATAACGCTCGAACTCAGGG
The DNA here is from genome assembly GCA_011763525.2 of Mormyrus iriodes. Taxonomy (NCBI): domain Eukaryota; kingdom Metazoa; phylum Chordata; class Actinopteri; order Osteoglossiformes; family Mormyridae; genus Mormyrus; species Mormyrus iriodes. The sequence continues at coordinate 38,803,749 of JAAGVU020000001.1, forward strand.
CACACCATAAAGATCACACACGGACCTAAAGCCCAAGTTGCCAGACATAGCGCACCGAAACAAAGGAAAATTAGGCACAGCTGGAAGAGGAGTGACTGAGACCAGAGCAACCGGTAACACTAGAAAAACTAGACGACTGGGCGCGAAGCCTCGGGGAAACCCTATCGGTCGGAATCCCCGGGGAGCGTGGCTGAGATGACGATGGAGATCCTCCAGCGCGATCCATGACACCTGAGCTCTAATTGACTATTGCTTAGTAATTGGAGTTTCCTTGTTAAAAATGTTTTAATTGTCATTGTTTAATAGTTTGAAGCTTGTATTGGGAAGCGAGAAATGGACAAATAAAGAATCACTATTTTATTCAGTTGAATTGTACCTTGTTACCTGCCGATTGACACCTGAGGCCAACTGATATCACAGATGCATTAGCATTTGGTGAAACTTCACTAGCAATGGACTACTGTACACATACAGTAAAATTCAACTACACATGAAAAAGCAGTAGCGTGGGATGATGAATGAAGCGTTTCTCTTTCTAATGCAGAACAATACAGAACAATGTTGGAATACCTGAAAATCTGTTTCGTTGGAGGAAGTTGTGTCAGGCATTACTTTGGAATTATGATTTTTTTTTACATTCTTGGGACTAAGACACACAGTAACATTAATACACCATAATTTATATTACACTTAGTTCCGTCAAGTTATTAACATATTCCATAAACAGAGTGAGTAAAAAGGAATGTGCATTGTTTGTTGTTATAAGTAGATAGTGATATGACAAAAACAAAAATAAAATACAATAACTGCAGTGAGTATATATCAAAATTTTGCAATATACTGTATAATAGAGCTTGGAAGCAAAGGTAGAAGGAAATACAGGTGTTGAAAAGAGTTAGGTGAGCAAAAAGCCTTGGGAAAGAAGCTGTTCGGGTGTGGGGTGCCACTGCTTCAGAGAGACCCATAGCATTTCCCTAAGGTGAGTTTATTGAACAGATGGTGGCTTAGGTGGGAGGAAGCAGCTACAATCTTTTCTCTTTGCTTAATTACCGTGGAGTTGTGCAGCTTTCCAATGGAGGGCAAATTGCAGCTGATGAGTCTCTCCGCAGAAAAGATGATACACTGCAGTTTGCACCTATAACAGGTAGACACTGAGCCAATTCAGACAATGATGGAGAATGTGAGGATGCTGTCAATGGTGGCTGCTTGGAACAAGAGTGAAATGGGTGGGATCACAATTTATTTATTTATTTGGCACAGGACGTACATCCCTTATGCACTTTATTTGTAATGGTGGTGATCTTCTTGTGAGGGACCAAGATGGAAGGCACAAAGAACACAGGTGGATCAGGAAAAAAAAATCCCTTTTTTATTTACAAAAAGCCTAGACTAGAATCTCTGTATTTCTTAACATCTGAGAACCCATATTGGATAATGACTCATTCAGGCTGTTCTCACGAGCCCTTGTTTCTGTAACACATCCCATTTCAGCTCCAGTAGATCTTAAGAAGGTTTAAAATGCACCCTTTTTCTTTACAAAATACCACGAAGAAAGAGGATAGGGAGATTATGGATAATTTTCTTATTTTCTGTTATTTTGACCTTTGTCAGGATTCTCTGTCTGTGATTTGGTTTAGTACTTTAGTATCTTCTTTTCCTGACGAGTCTGAGCCCTAGCACTTTCAGAGGTGCATTAACGTGGTGAAAGGCCAGTGCACCATTTCAGTTGTCATAGGGCCCCCTACTATCCTGTCCAGCCGGGGATCAGTCATGCCATCTAATAATAATAAACAATGTTAGTTGAGGCCACTTTTTAGCAGGGGCCCCTAGGCCTCCACCTAGCTAAGCCTCTGCATTAACATACCCCTGACTATTTGCCTACCTCAGGCAGCTCTAGATCCCTTTGTCTGCCCACATGATTTCAGCATCAAATTTTCCCTTAGTGTCATTTTAATGTCACCTGTCATAGAAAGTGACGATTTCTTAAGCAATCCAGATGAATACTTTCATAATTGTCATGGATTCAATCATAGTCTCCTTCATATTCTTCAAAAGCCTCATCAGCATTAAAAAAATCTACAAAAATATAGTCACACAACTATACAAGTTTTACATAAAAATAACCAAGCAATTTTTGTAAAATGGATGGATATGAAACACAAGTATGCTCTTATCATTAAATAGTTAGTATGTAGGTAATTCTAAAGGAAAGCTTAAAAGAGTAGCATGATAGTAAATCCATGATATGAATGTGGAAGGGAAAATCATCTACTTCCTTACTTCCTTATTGGGCTTTTAAGTTGAATCAAGTAACAAAGAGAGGTTAGGGATTATACTATTATTTGCTATTTCAATTTCTTTGGATTTTATTGTACACAGTTGTGCCCTTGAGATAGAACAGTTTTTCCTGTGGAATGCCAAGTTCAATAAGCTCTCAGATATAAAAACAAACAGTATGCCCTACAGACATTTTTAAATTAAGGCCAAAGACCAAGAATGTTGCAATAAGCTTCGAGAAGCCCTAAAATACACAGATCAGAAGTGCAGTTGCCCTTACGACAACAAAGTAGTTTATGGAAGAAATAACGTCTACGTGTGTCTGTGTACACACACATATATATATATATATATATATACACACACACACACACACACACACACACACACACACATACATACACACACACACACACACAGAGTAATGCCTCGCTATATTGCAGTTTCACTCTATCGCGGATGTTATATGCAAGCATATCTAAATATATATTGCGGATTTTTTGCTGGTTCGCAGATTTCTTTTTACTTCTGGTACATGCTTTCTCAGTTGTAAGTAAGTTGTAAGTACTTTTAAGTAAGCAAAGCAAGTGCATTACTGTATATTATAGTAAATATAAAATTAGTTTTGTTAAAATATTTATTATTACAATGTGTTTACAACTGTATTACGTATTAAATAAAACTCCTCAACGATATACGATACGTATGTTTGTGCGTAGTATATAAACAATGTGTTTACATACACAATTTCAACGAATCTTACCTAATATCTAAGAGAATATAAAGGGTTTATAAGGGCTTAAAATATACAAAAATAACCATACAAACATAGGGTATTTACTTTGTGGATTTTCACATTTCGCAGGGGGTTCTGGAACGCAACCCCAGCGATTGAGGAGGGATCACTGTACACACACACATACACAGTAGAACCTTGGAACTCGAACGCCTCATGTCGGAGACATTGAACAGGTCTGTCAATTTTTTTTTGATTGGACCTCGGCCAAAATCTTGGAACTCGACCGGTCCTGCTAAAACTTGCATGGGTCGAGACGCGTTCAGCTCTACCGATTCGGACCTTGAACGGGTCGGACAAGAAAAATCTAGCCGCAGCTGGACAGCAAACTCAGAACACGACGAAACAAAACAGACCTGTAAAAACTTTTACAGATTGAGTACCTCTCAACCAAGTTTGATGTGCAAAAGCTGTGTTCCTCTGTTCAGTGTGATTTTTTTGTGCCTTATCTACAGTATAATTAGTAATACAATAATAAAGGCCACTAAGAAAATTCGCAGTGATAGCAGCAAACCAAAGAGGAAAGTGGTGTGAGTAACTGTAGGAAATTATAGCGGTGGTGCACATGTGTCTACTCTTGCTTCAGAGTATGGGATTATCATTTATTTCATGTTTAATGCTTTTGTGTGTGTTTTTCATGTGTGTATTAGTTTTATATTGATTGTTAATGATTTTTATTGTTAATTAAGTATATAGATAAGTTAAGATCATTTGGGGGTCTGGAACGGATTCATTTCATTTACATTATTAGTTATGGAGAAATTTGAATTGGACCTTGACCAGCCTCGACTAACCTTCTGGAATGAATGAAGTTTGTGTTCCAAGGTACCACTGTGTGTGTGTGTGTGTGTGTGTGTATTAAGGCAGTCAAAATGACATGTTAACTTTGATTAATTAATCATATAAAAAATAAAGCATTCAAAAAAATTAAATCTGAATAATTCCATACAGTGCTGCTGTCATACCAAATTTCTACCTCCTGTGACATATCGCTGTTAGGGCAAAGATGCAATCACGATGGGGCAGTTTCAAGAAACCCTGTAAGCTTCAAGGTGCCCCAAAAGTACACTCTTACCAGCAAGTTTGCATCAACAAACTGCATTTGCTAATGTTTTTTAAAAATTGTTTTTATTAATTATTATTACAAACTCTTTTGCATTTATATCGATAGTACAACCGACTTTTTGTTTTAGATAATTGATGTATGTTTGGCTGTTGATGCAAGAATCATGATTATGCATTTTATCAATTACAACCACATTTTTAGCTAGATAGTGACATGGTTTATTGGTTATTACTTACATAAAATACGTTTACGAATGTTTTAAAAAGACTTTTAATTAACAAAATTCGTTTACATTTAACTTTATAATATAATCAACATGTTTTATTAGATTAGAAATGCATATTCAGATCGCTAGTGATGATTTCTTAACCGGTACGATTTTACCTCGACAAATCCATATATGTACCTCAAATGACGATTATGTTTTAATGGTTATATCTCTGTATTTAGCTCTATAGCAACAGGTTTACTGAAGTGGCTTGATTTTCATAATTATTACCTTGATAAATTTACAATATGAGGTATTTTACTTTGAGGGTGTACTTGAAACTTTCGGGGTATCTTGCAAATCACAAATAATTGTATTCAGGTGTTCTAATCACTTCCATGGCCACAGGTGTATAAAATAAAATGCCTAGGCATGCAGACTGCTTCTACAAACATTTGTGAAAGAATGGGTCGCTCTCAGGAGCTTAGTGGATTCAAGCATGGTGACAGGATGCCACCTGTGAAATAAGTCCATTTGTGAAATTTCTTCGCTATTAAATATTCCACGGTCAGCTGTTAGTGGTATTATAACAAAGTGGAAGCAATTGGGAACAACATCAACTCAGCCACAAAGTGGTAGGTCACATAAAATCACAGAGCAGGGACATCGCATGCTGAGGCGCACAGTGTGCAGAAGTCGCCAACTTTCTGCGGAGTCAATAGCTACAAACCTCCAAACATTGTGTAGCCTGCAGATTGCTGAGAGCTTCATGGAATGAGTTTCCATGGCCGAGCAGCTGTATCCAAGCCTCACATCACCAAGTACAATACAAAGCGTTAGATAGAGCAGTGGAGACATTTTCTCTGGAGTGACGAATCACGCTTTTCTGTCTGGCAATCTGATGGATGAGTCTAGGTTTGGCGGTTGCCAGGAGAACAGTACTTGCCTGACTGCATCATGCCAAGTGTAAAGTTTGGTGGAGGGGGGATTATGGTGTGGGTTGTTTTCAGGGACTGGGCTTGGCCACTTGAAAGGAACTCTTAAGACCTCAGCATACAAAACCATTTTGGAAAATTTCATGCTCCCAACTTTGTGGGAATAGTTTGGGGATGAGCCCCTTCCTGTTCCAACATGCTTGCGCATCTGTGCACAAAGCAAGGTCCATAAAGACATGGATGAGCAAGTTTTGTGTGGAGGAACTTGACTGGCTTGCACAGAGCCCTGACCTCAACTATATAGAACACCTTTCGGATGAATTAGAGTGGAGACTCCAAGCCAGGCCTTCTTGTCCAACATCAGTGCCAGACTTCACAAATGCTCTCCTGGATGAATGGTCAAAAATTCCCATAAACACACTCCTACACCTTGTGGAAAGCCTTCCCAGAAGAGTTGAAGCTGTTATAGCTGCAAAGGGTGGGCCAACTCCATATTGTATCACATATGTATTAAGAATGGCAGGCATTTTACAATACTTTTACAATTGTGTGTGTGTGTGTGTGTGTGTATATATGTATATATAGTTAAGCCCAACATTATTCATACCCGTACCAGATATACCACGTAAAGTGAATTTTTATTTGACCAATAGCTTACTTCTGGCTGGAAATGGCATAAGCATCTGACAAAAGAGAGATTTTTTTTCCATGTAAACAATTTTTATGTTTATTTTACATTTTTATGAAAAATTCCATTTTCAAAATGTGCTTTTTTTAGTTAATGTGGAGCATAAAGCTATCTTGCTAATTAGTATTTTAATACAAATGTAATATTCGTTATGTATTTTTCAATTATTATGCGTACCTTTTGTGTAAACCTGCCCCATATCCTGCATTGTCTGGAACGACAGGAAGGGGACAATCCAGTTACAGCACATATCTTTATCACAAATGTTACCATTTAATAAGCATTCCAGTTGAAAAGTTGAAATGACTCAAAGCCTCTAGAGGTAGGTAAGCAAAATGAATGTGCACATTAGATGTAGCCCAAGGCATACAGCTACTTCATTAGCCATTACTGTTTTTTCAGACTATTACTCATAATTTGTCAATGAACATTTGATTTGACTTTTTGGTTCCCAGTCAAGTATGTATTCTACAGTTCAACTCTCAAAAACCTGTCATTTGAGATTTATTTAAGATTTAAGATTCAACAAATATCAGATCTTTGAAAGATATCACAACAGTTCAATGACTTATTGAAAGAGTAACGTTTTGATCTAAGATGAAACTCTGTACTGTAGAAACATGTGAGATATGTGGTCTGTTTATTTTCAAAATTATAAAATGATGGAATAATTTTGCATCTTTTTATTTAACATTACAGAGTTGTACAGGCATATTAAAACTGAAAGACCCACATTTTAACATGTTTCAGCTATTGAATAAACAATTGTTTGACTGTAAAGGGGGCATGGTAGTAACTAATTGCACTGTTAGCTAGGGAGAGGTCATTCAGGGAGCCTGGCTTTAATAAGTTGTGAGCAATACTGTGACTTACTTCAGCTCCATTAATTAGATAAGTTTAGAGAAGCTGATTGTCATTCAGCCTGTCTCAGGGCTATTTCCGTACACGTCTGACAGCATGGTACTTATTAAAAACTGAAAAAACTCGCATTATACTTCCAGCAATGAAATGAGGTTAGATCAGACTTTTATTGCAACATGAAATAAAGTGTTTTTCAGTCTGTTTAGAATGTGTTCTCATTCTCTGTCATTCTAAAGAAAAACAAAATGCATGTATCCCATTTATTTTGCCCAATAATGAACCCCTGTGTTTATAGAAACATAAACATTCTTCTGGCTTACATTATACATGTAAGTTATGTGTCCCCTGTGATTGCGCATAGCTGTCTACAATAAATGCATACATTCATGAGTCACCCGTAGACCATTAAAACCAATACCAGTCTTGGCCAGTGTAGCAGGAAAGTTTTAAACTGCATAGTCTGATCAACTTTAAGCAAAAGTGTTTCAGGTACTGGAAGACATTTTTGATTATCCAGCAAATGTAGTAAAGGAATGATTTGTTTTTGGTGTACGGCTTTTTTTTCTATACATACTATATTGCAGAAAGATTACTAGGAGAAAAATGTAACATTACACAGACCTTTGTATCCACAGATGGTGTATTTATGAACAATAATCCTCTAGGAAGTTAATTATCATTCAGCTGTTGATGCAAGAATCTCATGTTGTGCCCTTTGAAATGATAGCATTGCCCCAGTAGGTGATTAGAAACTTGTACAGGAGTAAATTTGATTGGATCTGCAAGAGCCTTTCTTTGTTAATACAAAAAAAAGGTCATTCTCAAAGATTCTATGAATACCTTCATGTCAAACAGCATTAAAAGAACAAATTTACTCCTCTGTTTACTGCTACTACTGCTGGGTATGCAAACATCTTGGTGTTATTGATACACGTCACAACATCTGTCAGCTTGGACGTTCGTTTGGCAGTTCGGCAGGGTGATCATTGGATTGTCCGATGGAGGCTTTTTAAGACTGGAAAAAGTGATTACCACCCTTAATACCAAGGTTAAAAAAACACAAAGACATTGTACCCTTTAAAACAGCACTTGGCAATCTATATTCATGTTTAGTTTTTAGATTTAAGATGTAATATTATATTTTGATGCGGTTTACATAGTTAACGAAAAACCATACTACATAAATATAATGTGAATATGCATTTGTTGTGCATTGTGTCTGGGGAGATTTTACTGTAGACACATCCTTTGTTCTGTCTCACTTTCACAGTACACCTTAGGTTCTGAATCCATGTTCAGTGGCACCCTCCCTGTAATTATTTATGCGTGAAAATTAAAAAGGTTGACACAGGATGCCAGTACCTTAGATCGGAGTGTCACCATCAAACAGGGGGGCTATAACTCAAGCCTGCTGATTATTCAGAGGATATCGTGCAACACAGTCCAAGGACAGAGTAGTACCAAGAGCCTGAGGAAATAAGACAGAGATATTGAATTAATGAAGGAGTCAGACTACAGTTACTTACCTGTGCAGCGTGTCAAATGGGATAGTTTCTTCCTGCTGCTCTGGCTTCCTTTCTCCTGAAGGGGGCCCTGTTTCTTTCACACTTTCATAATACCCAGAAGATAGCAACTGACAAGGGCAGTATTAATATGCGAACAGTCTAGTTATAGGGCCTGAAGTCACAACACTACAGAATTTGTTTTTTAAATAATAAAAATGTAGAGGTATGTGGAGGATTTTGTCTGCATGCATGGTGTTTTTGGTGCTTGTTTTGTAGTTTTTTAAATGAGATCCTTAGAGGTATGCTGGGAGTGTTTCCAAGTATCATATCTGGATATTTTGCAATTCACATTTCAGGTAAGAAGACCTATACTTAGATTCATGTGGTCAGGCAATCAGATAAAAATAGTGGCCTTGGAATACATGACTGTGTGTTGTATAAAAACCTGTTATTTTGACATGGTGGGCACAATTTTTTGGTCCCCATAAGGAGAAATTCATTTTTTTTAAACTGTGACTGCAATCAAAAATTAAAAAATGTCCTGCATTTTGTATGGTTACTTATGGTTAGGGGTAGGGCTATGCAGGGGTTAAGGTTTTCATTGCTGGGATTAGGGATTTTCCCATAGAAATCACTGTATGGTCCCCACAAAGATACAAATAAAAATAAATATAAATGTATGTGCGTGTGTGTGTGTTGGGGGGGCAGCAAATTTCTGTTTTCTGTAATTAAACTCTGGTGACATTTGAAATCACATTAGGCATCAAAATAACACAGAAATGTAAATTAACAGCTTTCTTCAATAGCAAGCTGTGTGAAAGCAGACCACAAACCTCCAGTTAATTTACACCAAATCACTACTGTCGGCAGTAAGGTCTAGCTTTCCAAAAGGAGAGAGCCAAAGTGAATGTACAATCAAGGTATAAGTCTACTTCATTCTCACAAAATGTATGATGTTAAAATACAGTATATATAAATCTATGATAATAGCATTCATAAAAGAAACATTGCAAAAATAATGCCTTCCGATGTAAAACACCCTCTCTGTTGCTGAAGGACATATCAATAAATAGAAGCTGGTTGCTCTTCTTTACAGACAGTTCATGGGCTTATTGAAAGAACAAAGGAATACTGCTTCTGGCCTCTGCCTTCTGTGGTATCTGAGCTGACAATCCAGAGTATTTGAGTTAATTAACACTTTATGCCCCCCTGGGGAGAATAGCTAACATGGCTTACGGTATATGGAGAGAGCACATTTTTTATTCCATTTCATTCCTTGGACATCCTCAGTCTTTTTGGGCCTACATTCTACAGCAGTGATTTCCAATTTTCTGTTGTACGCTTGTCTCTCAAAATCACACAGCAATTGTAACACAGATGATTTACCTTGTCTTTCCATTTTTCTTTGGAAAGTATGTGAAGTCCTGACTCTGCTTTTGTGCTATGATCTGATAAACAAAGAAGCATAACCTCTTTTTCACAAAGACTATGTGACAAAAGCACCAACCTCTATTACAGCCAATGCCTTTCATTTTATGCCATTCCAGGGCCTCCCGTGCACTCGATATTGTTCATCCAATATTTAAGCCTTTTGTCATCAATTTGTACAATTTACTTTTTAAAAGAATTATATTATGAATTTTAAAGGATTATGGTTTAACTTACCACCGATATGCTAGTTAACCCTAAATAAGTGATAAATCAAACTTGACCAGACTTATGAATAATATATAAAGGTGATAACTTTCCGCTGAAAGAGCTACACTGTCAATTGTATACTGGATTTACAGTGTAGTACCAGGTAAATTAACAGTAGTCAGAGATTTAAGTTATAAGAAAGCCACACCGAACACCTTAAATATGTGACCGGTCATGTATTGTGGAGTTGTCACTAGTTAAAGCTGATTATTTCAATAAATGTCTTTTCTGGTGGCAGTTATATGTGTTTTGTTACTGCTTGAATGTACATTTAATCTTGCAAGGCTATTTTCAGTATAGACTGTGGCATGGAGATGGGGCTAATCTCTAGACAAACTGTGAAAAAGTGCTCAAAGAACATTTAAACTTCACAGTTTTATGACAAGGTTATTAACTTTTCACACCCACTTTGGAGTCCTCCATGACCCCAAGAAAACTACAATATGCTAAATGGGTTCAAGTTTGCTTTGCTGGTATCCATTACAAGGTCACGGAGCCATTTAAACATGTTGGAGAAGAGGGAAACAATTGATTGAATGGACCCAGTGTCCCGCTCTTCTCATTAGACCACTCTCTCTGCCTGGGGTTAATCACCACACACCTCACGCTGTTGTTCCAGTTACATCATAATTAGTGTGGCAGAGAGAGCAAATTAGAGGTTATGAAATGATGTCCCTATCTGCTCTTCCCCTGAAGCCAGATGTTTTTAGGATGGATTTCATTTATTTTATGACAGCTGTGCTAATGACCTTTTTTTTTTTGATTTGTCATTCTGAGTCATTGAAACATATAATGGAAAAAGTAACCCGTACTCTGTAAACTCATCAAAACAGACAGGGTATTAATAAATTAATATTTGATATTTATCTGATATAAAAAGACACTGGGGAGGGGGTACGGTGGATTGCACTGTTACCTCACACCTCTGGGGTTGGTGGTTCCTGCACCTGGTCTGTGTGTTCTCTGTGTGTTGCATAGATGCTCTAAGAACACTGTTTTCATCTCACATGCAGGTAGATTAATTGACATATCTAAATTGCCCGTTCCCTATGATTGCATATGTGTATATCCCACTTTCTATCTATAATCTATTTTCTTTATTAGATGCTTTTATCCCCTGCTGAGAAAGTAGGCTCAACCAATCCTCAAAGCAACTGGGGGTTAAGGGCCTTGCTCAAGGGCTCAACAGTGAAATCAGTCTGTCAACCATGGGATTTGAACCGGTGACTTTCCAATGCCAGGCACAGCGTGCTAACTCACAGAGCCACACACAGCCCACCTAATATAAGACAACTTCCTAAAAATAAAAATATTGGTAATGCTGTACATTACCAATATACATATATGACACATATATGATTTATAATGTATTACATTTTAAGAAGTAATATAAATTAAAATTTTTTATTTTTTATTTTTATTTTTAAATTAATTAATTTTCGCAACAACTTACCCAAGGGTATATCTGAGGCAATAAGCATTTAATAGGTTGGCAACATTAGTAAATTAAATTGTCTTATTTCTAATTTTGCAGTTTTGGTTGAGGCAGGAGTAACGATGCCTACATTTACAAAGAGTAAGTGATTTTTGATGTCCTAATGGGCAATGAGACTAAATGTAATGAACTGACACTTTCAAATCTGTTAATGTATGTTAAGCTCGTTTTCTTCATCAGCCTTTCAGAAAAGAAAAAAAAAACTCAAAGGAAGCTCTCAGATGTCACTCAAATTAGATATGCTATGGATTTCTACCTGAAGTTACATGTGTTGGATATTTGACAGAAGCCTGTAAAATTTTTACCTCTTCAAGGTATCATGAAAACACAGACTAAAGAAGAAAGTAGGAGCAATTTGCAAGTGTTTGTTACTCTATGACATCATATTGGTTGAAAGACAAATAATAATCCATAACCTCCATTGTATTTGCGCTTGATGGGGCCCTCTTATTGGCTATTGTAGGTGGGAGGTGATGTCTTTGATCCTATAGCTTTGAAACAAACTGCTAACATTTTGACCACATTGTCTTAATCAGATTCAATACCACAGAATTCTGGCTGTTTACTTATTAAAGCTTGTTTAATTAATTAGAAATATCAAAGACTTCAATAAGATGCACGGACACATTCATGGTTTATTTAAATTAGAATTTTGCACATGAAAGCACCACTCAAATTACTATTTCAATTGAGTTACATGAATAATCTTACAAAAATAAGCAAGACACAAAATGCTAGAAAGATGCTAGAAAATACACATTCATCCATACATCCATCTTCTCTATGCTTATTCATGTGATGGGTGTGGCTTAGGGTCTATGGTAGGCAGCATCGGACACAAGACAGGGATATACCCTGAAGAAGGTGCCAGTCCAGTACACATCAAACACCTATTTACATGCAAACACTGTGGAAATTATGAACTCGCCTACCTGTCTTTGGGTTGTGAAGAGAAACATGGATACCCTGTGGAAACATGTGAAACATGAGGGGAACATGAACAGTTCACAAACATAGTGGAGGCACAGTGGATTTTTATATGATCTATATTTAATGCAAAAGATTTTTCAATCTTTTTAATTCTTTATTCATGAATTTAAAAATCCATATTCTTTGCTACTGTTATGATGGGATATCCATTTTTTTTCTTCAAAAAATTGTAATTCATGTTAAGATTGTCATTAAATGTTTGAGTAGTAAATATAAACATCTTGGAAAAAAAGGTTATATTATGAAAGGACACAAGGACCAAACATAGATACCAGTACTCAACTCAAAATATATACAGTGGTGTGAAAAAGTGTTTGCCCCATTCCTGATTTCTTATTTTTTTGTATGCTTGTCACACGTAAATGTTTCAGATCATCAAACAAATTTAAATAATAGACAAAGATGACACAAGTGAACACAAAATGCAGTTTTTAAATGAAGGTGTTTATTATTAAGGGGGGAAAAAATCCAAACCTACATGGCCCTGTGTGAAAAAGTGATTGCCCCCTAAACCTAATAACTGGTTGGGCCACCCTTAGCAGCAACAACTGCAATCAAGCATTTGTGATAACTGGCAATGAGTCTGTTGGTGTGATGTTCCTTTTCTGAAATGCTATGTTACTTTTACGCCAGATGTAATGGGACACACACCTTCCAAACTTTTCAACTTTTGTCTTGTCAGTCCACAGAGTATTTTCCCAAAAGTCTTGGGGATCATCAAGATGTTTTCTGGCAAAACTGAGACGAGCCTTTATGTTCCTTTTGCTTAGCAGTGGTTTTCGTCTTGGAACTCTGCCATGCAGGCCATTTTTGCCGAGTCTCTTTCTTATGGTGGAGTCATGAACACTGACCTTAACTGAGGCAAGTGAGGCCTACAGGTCTTTGGATGTCTTTCTGGGGTCTTTTGTGACCTTTTGGATAAGTCATCACTGCGCTCTTGGGATAATCTTGGTCAGTCGGCCACTCCTGGGAAGGTTCACCACTGTTCCATGTTTTCACCATTTGTGGATAATGGCTCTCACTGTGGTTCATTGGAGTCCAAAAGCTTTACAAATGGCTTTATAACCATTTCCATACTGATAGATCTCGATTACTTTGTTTTTCATTTGTTCCTGAATTTCCTTGGATTGCAGCATGATTTCTGGCTTTAGAGGACCTTTTGGTCTACTCCACTTTGTCAGGCAGGTCCTATTTAAGTCATTTATTCATTGAGGACAGGTGTGGCAGTAATCACGCCTGGGTGTGTCTAGAGAAATTGAGCTCAGCTTTCCAAAGATGTGATAGATCAGAGGGGGGGCAATCACTTTTTCACACAGGGCCATGTAGATTTGGATTTTTTTCCCCCTTAATAATGAACACCTTCATTTAAAAACAGCATTTTGTGTTTACTTGTGTCATCTTTTTCTAATATTTAAATTTGTTTGATGATCTGAAACATTTACGTGTGACAAACATACAAAAAAATAAGAAATCAGGAAGGGGGCAAAAACTTCTTTACACCACTGTATGTACTGTAATAGAGGTTACCACTGGGTCCCTGAAGCCAAATTAACAATTAATTGATAGAAGGGCACATTTGGGGATATGTAAACCCACTGAAATATTAACTAATATGATGTCCAACACACTAGTCTTTCACCCTAGTTACATTTCAATTGCATGTACTATATGCCATATATCTTTACTCATGACCTCTCTGCAACTCAGACACTATTGATCTACATTAAATAATTTAGATTGAGAACATCCTTATGGTTCAAATCTTAGCTTTTCCTTATACTGTCAGCTTTGGAATTATAATTAAAAAAAAATTTGATTTGGAAAAAATATCCTTCATAAGCTTCATTAAACTGTATGAGAGTGACATAACACCCCAGAGTCACCTAAGATGCTTCACTGCATAATCTCCCCGGCTGATAAACCTAGCAATACTGAAACTGATCAATCACATTGACTTTGCAGTTTGCCATAATGTGATGTTCTACTGTAACCTTGGGAAATCCACTGAAAGTTATCATCCTCATTACCATCTATCTAATGACAGCTTATTTCCACAAAGTGCTCGACCAATATGATATACCCAGTAGCACTTATTTTTTGACATATTTAAAGATTTTCATCAAACTCACTGAGCACAAGAAACAAACATACATGTTTCTTACATGCACGAGCATCAACAAATCCAAATCACCACTTACTGCTTACTCCACTACATACTAGCATGATGGTGAGTTCAGTGAGAGGGTCTTCAATTCTGCTGTCTATTTCTCATCAATAGACTAACTTTGTCTTTATGTTGGCTTCCTTGAAATGAAAACCAGGCTTGTTGCACAAGATGGCATCTTATCTCAGGTAGCTTGTGCATAAAATCTATATATACACACGTGTGTGTGTGTGTGTGTGTGTGTGTGTTAGTATATGTGGGTGTATGTACTGTAAATATATACACACTATATATACACACACACACACACACACACACACACACACACACACACTAATCCTCGATGGCTCACTGCCTGGAGCTTTTGCTGTATTACAAAAAAAAACACCTCCTAACTATATAACTAATCAGTACTCATGCAAGCAGAAAGCAGAAAAAAGCAAACTGGATGCCTAACATCCTTGTTTTGTGTACTCTCCTAGAATATGGAATTAGTTTGAAGCTTCTGTCACACTACAGGCTGATTAGGGTAAGCTGCAGCAAAACCACTGAACATATCGTATATCACATTTCCATTCTGATCATGACTTCATGAAAATGTATCTGTCTGTATTAAATGCAAATACTTTCATAGCCACCTTTTTCAATTCCAGAATTTTCTGCCCTGCCATTTATGTATGCAAATTATGCTGTAACGAAAAATACAAGACAGCACTACCAGAAGCAAAATTTGACTTTTCAGTCATTCCTTACAACATTGCTTTAAATATTTAATGTTCCATCATGGATTACATGAAAAGTGGTTAAGGAACTTCACTGGTCAATTGCAGTGTGCATTCAAGTAATTTCGCAATGGAACTACACTACTATGCTTTTACCAATGGCAGTTTGAAGGTTGTAATATATTTACACATTTTTTTTTGTCAATTACATAGACAATTATGTTATTTAATTTATTACTTGTTTTATTATTTGTATTATTAGTGAGATCTGAGAGACACAGTGGCCATCTGATTAGTACTGTAAACTCATATCACCCAGGCTGGCGGTTTATGTGCAGAATTAGCTTTTTCTTCATATATGGTGTGGTTTTGTCCAGGTGCTGTAGCTTTGTGCCACATTAAAAAAAAATGTGTGAAAAATCTCTACATTGCCATTCATGTGTGTATGTGTGCTCTGCCACCCAAAATAAATAAACAAATAAACAAAGAAACAAGCAAATAGATAGATCAAAGGTGACGATGATGACCAGAATGTTACCAGTTTATCAAAAATGCATTACAACATGGCAACATTTGATCTGAAGTAAAAATGAAGACTATACAGCTTGGATTTACTCTTAAACTAAACAAACCATTAACTAATACAGCCTTCTATTTCACACATTCAGCAGCACTTTCTGGTTGTGTCAGTTTTACCACATTCCAAAGTTTGTAGGGCTTTTTTTAGATACGAATGCTTTAGTGCATTTGTTAGTTTTAACCATGCCCTTTGGGTAACTGGAGAAATGTCAGTCTCTCAAGTTCTTGGAGATTGTACTTCAAGTCTTGTAGTCATGCCACTCTGGGATGGCTTCCGGAGCAGATATTGCATTTTGCTGCTGTAGCAGTTATTCATACAGATACTGTTTACAGCTTCGGAGCAAGACTTGTGTGTTTCACCGAATTTAATAAGGTCATAAACCCAAGGCAAACAGAGTAACTTTAAAGAAATAGACAACCTATAGATATCTGATTCATAATGATACTTTATCCATATCATATTTGTGAAAAGTCTAAATACAGTATACATATAAGTACATAAGGCTGCCTTTAGAATAACACAAAACATAATATCTGGAAATGTAAATCAACATGCAGGGTGAGGAAATTGAAATCACAATGTTATCTTTCTCTGTCTGTCCACCCCCCACCCCCTTCTCTTTTGTCCATGAGCTGCTTTGCCTTTGTAAATCTGTCCTCTGAACCATACTAATTGAAATGCCTAGACACTAATTCCCTTGGAATGTTGATCTAAACAGTGGCATTTATCTCTGCCTAGTCACCAGCTTAGTTTCTGTCATCTGAACAAACACGGATGAAAGGCAGGCATCCATCAATCCAAAGTAGGTATGCAAATGTAATTACAAGCAAGGATATCAGAGAAATCTTCTAAATCTTTTATAGCTTTGCACAACTCACTTTGGGGGGGGGGGGGTGATTCTTGGAGAGAATATCTGTTGCTGACATATGGGATACAGACTGCTTTGATTCAATTTGGCTTTTGTTTTACCTTTTACTGTACAAAGAAGCAATGCATTTCAACCTGAGGTGCACTTTGTTTCCACAAGACTCCTTTATTACAACTACTCAGAAGAAACTATTGAAATGATGCTTTGCTTTTCACATCCTTTACCTGACTGTCCGGGGCCTAAACTGATGTGAAGTCCCTGTGCTGGAGTGTGATTTGGGGTTTCACAGAATAACCTGACTTCACAGCAAACAAAGGCATTTCTACAGTCATTTCTTTTTCCTAATAACTTTCTTATTGATTAACACAAATGAGCAGTAATAGTAATAAGAACAGTGATCTCTGTTTAGTGACTACATTAGCAAACTCTACTAATTTGACTTGCTGTAAGGCATAGAGAAGTCCTCTCTTGTGCAGAACCGTAACTCGTCTTCTACCAGACCCACATGTGTCAAAGAGAATAATGCATGTCTCTCATTGCCGACACCATCTAGTGGATAGGTCGGCCCATTGTGCTTCACTACAGCTCCCCCCTGGCATGCATCCCTGCCAGCTCTATCTGACTCCCTCTCAATCATCCTGAGCTCTGCCACCCAACCCATTCTATCCCCTCTCACCTATTGTCACTCAGCCCTCTACTCATCTCGCTCCACTAGCTACCAATAACTCCTCTCTTGTTTTCAGTGCCCTGTAACTGGCAAGTCATACCCTTAACCATGCTGCCCCTATATATGTACCAAGGCTCATCTCTCTACCATCCCTGACCTTGCTTGGTCAACTGTGACCACATGCGATCTGGCTAACCATGCTTGCTGAGCCCCTACCACATGAGCTAACTCGTTTCTGTCGCCTTACTGGTAAAGGTCCTCCCATACCCAACTAGCTAAATCAGTAACCACCTTCAACCACTTTCTATAAACTAACATGCCTGAGTCATACCACATCACCTAATCTACTTACTTTTGTTGGCTCAACATCCATCCATTCATTTTCTGTAACCACACATATTCAGGGTTGTGGGAAGTCCAGAACCTATCCTGAAGGCCATGGGCACAAGGCAGGGAACAACCCAGGATGGGGCACCAACCCATCACAGAGCACACCCACATACCAGTCCCTCAAATAAGCACCTACAGATAATATGGTAACTCCAATCAGCCTCGGCATGTTTCGGGACTGTGGGGGGAAACCCAGAGCACCTGGAGGAAACCCCACAACAACACGGGCAGAACATGCACACTCCACACACATGGCACCCAGACAGAGACTCGAACCAAAGTCCCAGAGGTATGATCCAACAGTGCTAACCACTGCACCACCATGACACCCCCTTGATTAAACATATAATTTCTTAATATCATAAGTGTGCTGGATGCATCCCTACTATTGTGCATCAATCATAAATATGTCAAGCTGTTTTCTTGTGTAATGATTTGGTTTTGCCAAATCAATGTCATTAACATAATCCATTGTAATCAATAGAGCTTTGTCGTTTTGTACCTTTATGTGTTGTCCTTTGTGACGATCAGTGATTATTTCTGTGGTGAGCCTGCAGTAAGACTAGTTGAATGCTTTACATCAATTTAGACTATTATTTATGCCATATAAAGGTTACAAGACAAATTCATTGTTTTTAATGTATGTTATTGACTGCTCTCAATGGCTTTTCAGTTGCAATATTGTTCCATGTAAGTAGTTTGCAGTGAGAAATGACAGAATTTTGAGGAGAGACTTGCAGAAAGGTCATACAAAGTAATATCAGTCTGGTTAACAATAATCTTTAAAATTCAGTAATCCAAAATAAATGATTCAGATTCACTTTCCATATTAATAGTCCTGAATCTTTGGATGTTGGACTTACAGTCCAATGTGAGTATTGTCAATGGCACCTTTGTTCAAACTGAGTTTAAAAGGATATGAAAAAAATGTGCTTGTGGCCAATTCTCTGAAAGAAATCAAAAAATCCAACATCTAAATGAAGTATTTTATTCCAAACAAAAAGAACCATTAATAAAAAGTTTTTTTAAACAAAATCACATATCCCACAATTATTGGAACCCCTGTATTTAGAACCACTTCCTTTTGTCAATATAACAGCACAGAGTATTCTTCTACAACAGTTGATGAGATTAGAGAATAAAAAACAAGGAACCTGAGACCATTCCTCAATACAGAATCGCTCTAGATTATCGAGAGTCATAAGGAATATCTTTTGGACTCTCCTCCTCAGCTCACCCCCAGATGCTTAGTAGGGTGTAGGTCAGAAGACTGGGATACCGATGGCAAAATCTGATTTCTGTGGTTATGGAATCATTTTTGTGTAGATTTTAAAGTATTATTGGATCATTGTCCTCCTGAAAGATCTAACTATTACCCAATTTAGGCATTGAGACTTTGTTTTAAAATCTTCTGGTACTTTAAGTCCTAACAAGGTTCCTAGGGACTTTGCAGGAAACATCCTAAAATGCACCACCATACTTAAATGTGGAGGTCAGGTTATTTGATGAATAATCATTCTTATTTTTAGATCAAACACAGTCTCATCTGAACATAGAACTTGATTTCAGTCAAAGTTTCAGTAGCGTCTTCAGTAGCAAATTCCAGGCACTTGATTGTTGGTGGTGTCCTGAAAGAAAAGGCTTTCTTATGGCATGCCTCCGGGACAGGTTGTTGTCATCGAAGAGGCACGTAATTGTAGTTTGTGAACCCTAGTGACCCCAAAAATGTTATCTTCTGCTAATTTCCAACTGTCACCCTTGGAGAAATTTTTGTCTCTAACTATCATCCTTATTGCGTGTGAGGGAAAAAAAATACTTGTATCCCCTTCCAGGCAGATTCATTACAGCTTTGGTTGTTTTAAATTTCTTAATCATTACCCTCATTGTGAAATTGGGGTTTTTCAGGCTTGCGGATATTGGATTGAGTCAATTTGAAATATTTTTTTTAATAAATGTTCTTTTTTATAGAATGAATTTATTTCAATTAAACAATACATTTCTATACATTTTTTCTAGTGTAAAATTAAGCTTATTGATCATAAACACGTATTTTTCATGAATCGTGTTACTATTTTTTACCAAGGGCGCCAATAATTCTGAAGGACATTGTATGTGTTTGTGTGTTGCCACCTTTGATCAAACCAGATCTAAGAAAATTATTCCACCCAGCCCATTACTTTTGCCTTGCAAATAAGCACAATTCAACAAACTTAATCAAGCAGAGGATTAATGAAAAAAAAAATGTTTGTACAGATGAACTGGGGGAAAAGAAAAAATGTAAGCAATAGGAAGAGAGACATTATGTGTAAATGCAGTGAGATCTATCCATCTGGTACATACTTGTAAAATTATTTTTAGTAAAATCTAAATTATTATTAATACAACTCACTCCTTTGTCTTCTATTTCCTTATTTCTTAACATAAAACTGTAGGCAACAGTAATCTGTCTGTCTGTAGTAGAAGATATCGGGTGTTAACTATTTTGAATGTTCTTGGTTTCATTAGTTAAATGAAATTTATTGCTGTAGCAAAAGAATTTCTTGGGAAGTGAATGTTTTTACTGATTCTATCTGTCATCATTGCAGATGTACACTCACCTAAAGGATTATTAGGAACACCTGTTCAATTTCTCATTAATGCAATTATCTAATCAACCAATCAC
>JAAGVU020000001.1:38854926-38868936 GCA_011763525.2 Mormyrus iriodes
CTGTTATAGCTGCAAAGGGTGGGCCAACTCCATATTAAAGCCTATGTATTAAGAATGGGATGTCATTAAAGTTTATGAATGTAAAGGCAGGCAGTCCAATACTATTACCAATATAGTGTATTTGCATCTGCAAAATCCGATTTGTTGATGTAGAATAGTATGTTAAATCATTTTGCTTTATTAATTTTGTATTACTTACAATAGTAGCTCACACTTCGAAGTGACTATGGGTGGGGCCCCAGAAAAAAAGAGCCCGCCCCTGTAGATAGTAGGCTATTAATAAATACTTAATTATTAATGAATGTGTTAGTAGTTAACAGTGACACTTACTAATGCTTATTTATGCATGATTTGTTAGGTAATTAACGTGCTACAGTATTTACCGATGATCTAATCATTAGTGAATGCAATAACTCATCATGACTTAGACATTAGTTCAAATATTAATATATGCTTATTTGTGTATCTATTGTAAAGTGTTACCATATTAGAAAAGTTAATTGTCCATATGAATGAAAGACTATAAAAACAAAGATGTATTACCGTATTTGCATGCCATTTTTGCAATTTTGCTTAATGCCGTGTTTTTCTCATTTAGAAATGTATACATGTCCAGTCAGACATACCAATAAAAAGGAACATTCACCAAAAAAGGTTTTGAGACATTTCCAACTACAGCAACTTTAAGTTGTTTGTTTAGCTGCATCGATACGCACTGAATTTGTGCGGATTAAGCTGAATATTAATATTATATTTCATATATTACAATATATAACATTGATCTAATACATCTCTAAAATTCCAACAAAAACGTAGCTATGAATTTCTTGTTATAACAAAAAATCATAGTAGATCCTAAATTGTCACCTTAGATCAGTGATACAGATATCCAGTGTCAATTGGATTTCATATTAAGGAACAGGTTAACATGCAGATAATCCTGTTATTTTCATCATTGTCAATAATAATAATAATAGTAATAATAATAATAATAACAACAAAATTAATAATAATAATAACAATAATAATAATAACTATAATAATAATAATAATAATAATAATAATAATGATAATAATAATAATGATTTTAACACTCAAATTTATGGACTTATAAAGCAGGTTTTGCAGGTATTAATCACCGATGCCTCAAACAGCACAGGCCGTGATTTCAAAAGTCAAACTGCTGTTGTACCATTAAGGCTTATGTGGATGCAGTTATAGACATATATGAAGGGTGATTGTTCAAGGTACAGGAAAGGGCTGTTGCATTACCTTTGAGCAAGGCATTTAATCTGAATTATCCTGGTGAAATATACAGTGTACATGGATACTAATTATAGCGTCTTTGGATAAAAATGTTGTCTGAGAAATTATATAAATGCTTCTGTAAATATACATCTGCATTAATTAGTGACTGAAAAATATGCTGACAGTTCAAAGGAGGGTAAAATTTAGCAAAAGAATAGTACAGTGTTTTTTTGTGATCTTTAATGCAATAATAGGCTTTCAAAGCTGTGCCTTAGAAAAGAAATTCCTTCGCGTCTTCATTGTGAATTCCTGTGATTCTGTGTCAAAATATGGCTTGTTGCCCCTATATACACCAATACATATAACCACTTCCACAAATGCCGTCCTCTTTTTTCCCTTCCCTAGCCACCCAGGTGACCGTCCTCTGACAACATGTAAAGTGATCACTTGCTGCGGAGACATGGCAAGGACACGATATGTCCTTCCATTCTGTCCCAGCATGCACTGCCTAAGCATTTTGGTTACATTGCTGGGGATGACGATTTTGTTTGGATGGCTTTATCTAATCCATATATTTATTTTTGTGTATAAGTTGTGTAATTTTTGTGTTTGTGTGCCAATGAAGGGCTTTCTTTATACTGGCCACTAGTTTAGCATCTTTTTGACATTCAGTTATATAGGTTGTTGTAATTTAGCAATTATTAAAAAGTATATGTTCATTTTGCTATATTAGTTTCATACAATACAAGCACACACTTAATGCAAAAGGTAACTCAAGTAAAATATCCTTCCATAATAATAATAATAATAATAATAATAATAATAATAATAATAATAATAATAAATAGCATTACATTTTTACAAAACAAAATTGTAGTGAAATTACCTGATACGTTGATGATAATGTAGTTTTATTGATTATCACAACTAATTGTGCATAATCTTTGCCATAAATTAGCATATTACGATATAATTTACTGTCTTTGGTATGTTATTTATGTGCTAGTATGCATATTTTATGACCTCCAAAACCATTAAGAACATACTATGATCTATGTCACAGCTGAGAGTTTCTGGTTGGATTCTTGAGACTCTGATAATCCCTCGGTTTAAGCCTAGTTTATATTGATCTGGAGGCTCAATGTGCTTGTTCTCTAGACCGAGAGTCAGCAGATGTATCACAATAAACCTACAATGCTGAAAGTCAAAACGCTGTTCACATTATGATATCGTCCTTCTTATTTTAGCTGCCCAGAATATTATGCCCTGTATGTATGCATTAAATCAGTAATCAACTTGACTAATGTTAGTCACATGTGATTAATGATAGGTAAACAAACAAAAACACAGGTACAGACAGACAGACAGACATTATATCATGCAATTGTTTCCAACAGAATTTTTTCATATTCCCTATACATTTATTCTGATATATACAGGACTGCATATTTCCATGTGTATGCTCTCCGTGGATGTTTGGATTTTATTTGCTTTAAAAAACACAATTCTTGTACGTTTCTTTTTTCCTTCACAAGACAAATAAATGACTCTTTGTCAAATCTTCCCATATCAATTTCATGCATTGTGAATCACATTTGATGTTAAGATTTTTGCCATTCTACAACAAGAGTTTAACAGCCTTGCTTACTGCTGCCCCTAAAATGTATTTTCTCAGCACATCCCAATGGCCTCTGCGTTATTCTGTCTCTCCAGTGTTGCATGGTGATTGCATCTGCTCCAGGTTTGTTATATACTTTTTCCAGCAGCTGTCAACGGATGAAGGGACAGCAAAATCCTTATGTTGATGAACAGGGCTCTAAATGGATTTCATAACAGTGATATTGTCCCACTGATCTCCTAGTATACCCTGCTGAATTGGCAGGGATTTACTCTGTCAAAATATGCAATGGTTTTTTGTTCACAGTGGAGCACAATAAAATGTGGAACAATGTTCAGTATAAATCAACAAATACGAAGGTGGTTGTAGCCCAGTGTATGAAGATGACGGCAAGTTATTGACAATGCTAGTTGGTCAACTTAATGGCCCACTATTACCCTAAATTTTATTTTTGTTATTATTATTATTATTATTATTATTATTATTATTATTATAGTTTTTACAATTGTTATGAACTATTGTTTATATGCAACCATCATATACAATATCAACAACCAATTATATACAATGACAGTTGCAAGGTAGCTCATGATAAGATTTTTTGTCAAATTCATATTTCTTGGCTGCAGTACATTTGTAGGATGGTGATTTCAGATTTTTAAACCTTGCAGCTCCCATTACACGATAATTTAAACAACATTCAGCTTTTTTTTTCATATACATATAAAAGTGTGTGCATGGGTGTGTGTGTGGTCCAGGTATACCTTACATTGTGGGGGGGTATTGCTACCCAGCTACAGATTTAATTCCCAGGTGTGGGATTTTCATTGTATCCTTCAGCCTTGGGATACTTTAGAAGTGGTTGTGAAATATAATGTCATACACAGGAGAAGTAATAAAAGCTTCAAACACTAAATTCTGTTATGAATAATTTAAGAATTCAGGACTTAATGTTTGATCATCATAACAAACTCAGGCAAGGCTACCTTTCTGGTTCAGCTGGGTGAAGTGCTTCTCTTAAATGCAGACTGAATTTTACTGCCTGGGAAATGTTTCCAGTATAAGTGCTGCTTGTTGATTCTGAGTGGTAGCCCTTAGCAGAATTACCACCTGTTTAGCCAAAAAAAAAAGTCATACTATGGGCAGGTCTCTACAGTGTGACAAGTCAATGTGTGCGAATTACAAAAGAAAATCCCTTGCACCTTTGCGAATTGGACTAAGCAAGTAAATTACAGCACTACCTGTAGTTATTTTTGGAACGCTACACTGTATTCAATAGTGACTTTTATGTAGGTTAAAACTGATATTGCAAGCATGCATCACACTGCTAAATGACCCAGTACTGAGTGTTCGAAACAAAGCACAGGCGGTCCTGGGGTTAAGAATTCCTGCTTTAAAAAGTAATTATGAAAGGGCTGCCATAAAGACTATTACATTACAATGATTCATAATGATGAATGCACACACTACTTTGTGACACTCATCAAAACACTGCATGACTTCAGCGGTTCATTGGTTTGATATACTGTACAATATCATATGTAGTTACTTTTATCATTATTGTGCTATTGCCATATGTATTATTATTATTATGATTATTGTTATTATGATTATTATTGTTGTTGTTGTTGTTGTTATGTACTGTATAATTTTTATTGTTCCAGTTTACCTAAAAATTTGACTTACGTAGGGAACAGATCTCATCCGTCACCTGAGGACTGCTTGTAAGTAATTTGTACTCATGCTCACATAACTACTGCAGTGACAAATACAACCTAATGGTAGTAGCTAACGAAAAATTAAAATCAATTACTCTAATATTAATTATTTCAGGTGTGTGGAAAAAAATGTGTTTTCTCTGAAACTACTTTAAAAAATATGTAAAACAACATTCATCGCACCACATATAGAAACAAATCTTTTCACAGCCATCAGTGAATGGTTTAATGTTTTAAAGAGATTTATATGGATTGTAGTCAGCAAATGCGTACGTTTTTTTAATCATGTGTTCCAATGTTGCATGGTTAATTTGAGCCTCATCGCTCTATTCACTCTCTTCCAAAAACTCGGTAGGTTATCCACAGGTAGTCTAAGTGTTTGAACATAATCAGAGCTTTGTCTTACTATTTTATTTATCCATAAATGTTAAGTTGTTAAAATTAGCTACATAAAATAATCCATCCTGTATACAAATGTTGACAGGTACACACAGGCAGAGGTGGACTGGCTATTAGCTGGACCGGACTTGCGAGGGCAGATCTTTGTCCTCAGCCCGGACATTATATAGCCTACTGTATATACAGATATTCAATAGGTCATCTTAGCTGCAGTGACATGACTGGTGCAAGCCGTCTTTCACAATTGAAGGAATGTAGCACTCGCGCAATTAGTATATGGCAATGGTTGTTACAATGGTAATAGATAGAGAGAACCTGCAGCCAGCAGTAGAGATTGTGCAGCAAAAGAAAAAGAAAGAAGGCTTTGCTTGCTGATACCGCAAACTGTGCTAAGATAACGGATTTATTTAAGTAGTCTGCAGGTGATAATGTGGGCAGTGGTGAAGAATTAAAAACATCAAAGAAAAATGAACAGGTAGCAGGTGCACAGTACATGCTATGTGCTATGAGCTAGCTAAATGAACTAACTAAAGAACAACATTTTTTTGTTAACCTTGGGGTTTCAGTGCTAAAGTCTCACTGCAAGTTATGTAGGTAAATTCCTGAACTTCCTGATGGCCAGTACACCCCTGATCGTATTGTTAGTGGTGCTCCAATGTGGATTTTTTTTACTAATACCCGATATATTTTTGATTATAATGGGGCTTCATGCAGTGAAACTTGATGAGCTTGTATAAAAACATTATTATTATTATTATTATTATCAATAATAATAATAATAATAATAAAGAGAAAAATATTGCATCGCTGGGGGTCCCTATCTGACCGCCCTTCTGTATGCTGAACTGGGGCCAATTGTAAATAACATAAATAACTCTGTGTACTCATCATGTATTGTATTGTTATTGTGTGTACTGTAATGTCTTGTGTAGTGTTATGTTTTGTTATGTTTTGTAAATAGTGGTGTGTGTGGCCATCCTGGTGTTCCATAACACCTCAATAGTGCTACAGGCTGATAGCATCCATGCCACGTTGCATTGAGGCAGTAATTCATGCAGAAGGGGCCAAAACCAAGTACTGAGTACATATGCATGATTATACTTTTCAGAGGTCCGACACATTTGTCTATTTAAAATCCTTTTTATTGACCTTTTTTATTATTCATGTAATATTCTAATTTTCTGAGATTTTGAGTTTGGGGTTTTCATAATCTGTACGCCATAATCATCAAAATTCTAACAAATAAAGGCTTTAAATATCTCGCTTTGCATGTAATGAGTATATATCATATATTAGTTTCACCTTTTAAGTTGAATTACTGAAATAAATGAACTTTTGCACAATATTCTAATTTTTTGAGTTTCACCTGTATAGTAAGTCACAATCATCCTTACGCTTGCAGAACTGTTAGCATTGTGCAGCAACATATAGAGTGAAAGACAGCAAGCGAGTGAGTGTGTGTGCGCACGTCTATCTGTACATAGTGTTTGTGAGCATGTGTTTATCAGGCTCCCTTTGTGTTTATTTTTGTCTTGAAATGAACTGACTGATAAATGTCCAATTTTGAATACATTTATAAAACAGAATTTTTAACTGACCTATGTACTTAATAAAAAGTTGTTCATTAACAGAGCAAATGTCACCATTTGCGAGTTTCCTCCAAATAAGAATTACTGGATAAAAAGTTGCATTACTGGAAAAAGGATGGAAGTTGTATTGTATGTATGTGTGTTATATTCATATATTCATTCATTCATTCATTATGTATTTCTTTCATGTGAGATCACACACTACGCATAGCATTGTCTTTAGTATATAGATTTGTGAGTGGAGATGCTAATCATTGCTGTTGTAATGTCTTTCTTGGTCTCCTGTATAATTCAAGGTAAATGATTATTATGTTGTTGTGCATTTTCAGGTTTCCATGGCTACTATCTTAATAGAATATATGTCCTTAATTGAAATAGGTTGTAAATGACTTTGAATCTAAATGATTTAATTAGTTCTTATGCCATTAAAACAGTACCAATTTTAGAAATGTTAAAATACTTATAGTCTTTTGGAATTTTCTGTTTCATTTTTTAGTTATTGATGTTATTTGTACCAAACCAGAGTTGGAAACTTTCACCTTACTTTAGAAGATTCAGCAGATGTTTACACATCTATCAAAATATCTCATTTTATACAAGCTTCATGGCCTTGCAGACTGGCAAGGGATAAGCTGGCCTCACAAAATATCCACAGACAGTAAACGTAATTTTTCCATGACCCTAAATATCTCTTAAATTTCCTTTCCTTGTAATCTAAAAATACGCAAAATTCACACATTACACAGAGATGTGTATATGTAAGACTAGTCTTCTAAATTCATACTGATAAATGCAAGTGTGAATAACAGAATGCTGTGTATTTACTTTGTGCTCAAGTCTATGTTCCTCCTAGAAAGTGAATGTAGAAAGATTAGGATTTAGGGAAATGCAGCTCCCATTACATGATAATTTAAACATCATTCATTTATATTTGTCATACACACATGGGAGCATTGTTCCGAGCTTGATTCAACAGAGGCAGATACACACAGAGATTGTGGAAATGTACATCAGGTGTCCCAAGGGGATGAAACAGAACACCCATCATCATCCCATCACTGGCATCAAAAAGCATGTGACAAACATTCACCTTGAGTGCTAAATCACAGATCCCGGGAGCTTTCAGGCTTGTGCTTGGGAGGTTTGGTGGGATGACATTCAGTTTGTTGAGAGGTCACTGCCATCTGAGGCACATTAATCAAACTGATCCTATTTCAAAGGTGGTTGAAGCTGGGGAAAATGGACCAGCAACAGAAGTAAAAGTAAAACTATACCAAATATAAACAATGAGCGAAATGTTGACATGAAATGATTTTAAAAAGTAGTTAAGCAATACACACACACAAACATACATTCAAAAGGTGAAGCAATAATTAAGACAGTTAACCAGCTTTAAATAAATTTGACAGGTAATAAAATGAGAAGCAGCATGCTAATTCAAAATGGTCACTAAGGGTCATCAGGGCAAACAGAGGGTGTGGACTCAGAATAGAGCAGCATCTCCAATTGTAAAAGTGATATTTCACAGAACACACAGCTGAGCGAATTTATAATTAGCAATTACACTAAAAACACCCATATAAAAACAATTTATTATTTTGTGGATTTTACTCTATGTATATTTTCTCTTTTAATCTCAGACAGATATTGTAAAGTAATAAAAACGTCAACAGAATATTAAAGGTATAATCAAGATCAATCATAAAAAAATGCAACAGAATAAATGAAGCATAGAAACTTGGGTTACTGTCAGTTTGACAAGTGCTAGATTTATCAATACAAGTTTGAAAATAGAATTTATGTGCATGTAATAGTAATAAACATTGGCTGCACAATAGATGGTAAATAATTGCCAGGCAGAGTCCACTGAACTGATAGGTACCTAAAAATCTTAGCAGCTATCACAAGTAGATTGCCCTACGAATTCCTTCCTATCATGATTCTGGTAGATTATTTCATAGTTATATGGCATATAGATTTAACCAGCATATTTAGTCTTATTTTCAAACTATTTAATTGGAATACGTTGTGAAATAGCAATGATCCAAAGCTAAGGTCAAAGATACACTAATATGATATACAAGTATGCAATGGATTTCCCTTCAATCGCTTAATTCTTGACCGTTTCAACTTTACACCATAATGAAAATGTAAGAGTAGTGAGTATTACTGGATATACTTGACCCAAACAGGTTTCATATTTAAAATTCCAAACATTTCAAACAATGGATGTGTACAGCATGTCACAGTAGCTCTTATCACGGTCATCATTGCTTCTATCCACACCAAAGGCAGTGCAGCATGGCATCATTTGATAGAGCTGAATGCAGAGGTAATTTAATTGGAATGTGTTTTTGTATAAAAACAGCAGCCCTATTTCGTCTTTTTCACATGGTAGCATCTATCCATTATATGCAAAGTCAAAACATTCCATTACACTGTATGATAACAGGTCATAACAGATTTTTGACCAATGCCACGGAATGAATGGAAGGAATAACACAGTTGATATGGTTAAACATCATGACAAAAGTGACATGCACTAAAAACTGATGCCTCGTACAGCTCCATGCAGAGTATGTTAATGCCCATCTGTTTCTATACATATTGTCAGGTGACATATTACAGTATTTACAGCACCAATGATGAAGGCTTTATGGGGGCATTGTGGCTGTAAATTAAAAGGTTGACAAAGTGGGTAATAGCTTACAATTCTGGTTATTCTTGGCATATATGAACATTCAAGAAGAATATTATGTGCAGAAAGATTTTTAAAAATGATCTAAAAAGATGACACTCAGACTGATACATTATAGCTGGTAATATGTTTACTATTTCGGAAAGGACAATAATACCAACAGCCCCTTTTTGCTCAACAGTCATATATCTTGTCTTTAGATACACAGGACATCACAATTACCCTGGTTTAGCCTATAAATGACAATGGCAGCACCTAGAAGCAATTTTTCATGCAATTTTTACAGTGGTGGAAAAAGCACTTCACTTTCTACTTAAGCAAAAGTACAGACACAACACCAAAATGTTGCTTAAGAAAAAAGTCATACAATAAAATACTACTCAAAGTAAAAAAAATACCTGGTTTTAAAAGTACTTAAGTAAAAGTACTATACATTCAAATCTATTCATCTTACAAAAAAGCAGCATACAGTATTATTTAAAACTCACTCAAGGCAGGCTTCCATTGTATGTTACAGTGCAGCACAATAAGAAAATCTAAGTTGCATATTTAAATAATATATTTCATATAGCGAGTAAATTAAAAATAAAATATTCACTGACAAAGCAGAGGGACATGGCATCTCCTTGTATAGTTTACAATGTTTACAGTGCTGTAAGTGCTATAATACAATGTAATGTTTTACTATGGTGTGCAAGTGTTTGCATTAAAGTTTACGCGGAGTGTGAGTGTTGTGTGAATTGTTGTCTTCTCCATAGGAGCTAGACCTGGCTCAGTTCCTTTCTGATAGCTGGCTGATCATTCTTTTTTCTTAGGGAGTGAGGGTTACCAGGTTTTTCTGTGAAATAATCACTAAGTCTCTCAACATTGTACCTTACCTACTCATGCTGGTTAAGAATGCAAACGTAAGAGTTCATCACATAGCCAGGTAACTAGTCCAAATGCTAACAAACCTTTGTTAAAATCATTTTAAAATCATGAAAATGTTGCATCTCTAAAACCAAGTTGTACCTTATGGGAAGTAACTGCACATGTAGGCTATATACTAAACCAGTAGACGGTGTATTTCAGTCACAACCAAGGTACGGCTCTTTTGTTTAGTATCTCAGTCTCTTGTTCATCAACTCGGTCACCAACTAGTTTACGCCTCCAAGTCTCTTGTTCAGAATGAAAACGAGAGACCCAAGGGAGTGGAGAGACTCTTGTGCATTGATTCCTTTGGGTATCTCTTTCAGAAATAAATTATAAACTGTCAGTTATTTGTTCACTGTAGGCGTATACCTTAGTCCTAGGTTTAATTTCCAGCCAATTATATGCTCACTTACAGAACGGTCTTATATGCCTCACTGGCTATTACTTGCCATAGATGAAAAGGGAAAAAGCATTCACCTCATATTTCTGAGGACAAAGGGAAGAAAGAAAATAATGAATCTTTGCAAGGATGTGAACATGAATAATTAGTTAATTATGAATCATTAATAAAAGGCACATTATTAGTGTGGGCTAGGTTTAACAGCACTGGATTATTCTTATTGTCAGACCTATTGTCAATGATACACATTGTAAACATTAGGCCTATACAAGATGACAACATGTCCCTCTCCTTTATCAGTGAATTTATTACTTTAAATTTACCCTATTTATGAAATGTATAATTCAAATAAAGTTCCCAAGACAGTTTGGGCAAAGAGCTGTTGAAAAGAATAGGATCATTCCCAGTGTAGTGTCCCTAGCTGTGCTATTATGGTGCTCCCTCAGTCCTTCAAATGTAACAGGGTAGTTGATACAATATTCTAATTAAACCTAATATTTCAGAGTAAATCAGATGTCCCTAGGGTGTTTATATTCCCACAGCGAGGTTTAAACTGAAATGTATCTGCATAACTCAATGAATCCTTACCTTGATTATGATGGCACTCACTAAAGCAACTTAAACCTTTGGGCATTCAAATACCAAAGCATACAAAAGCAAATATCATGAATAACATCAAAGGTATAACAGTTTACTAGAAGACTTACATTTAAACGTATTTGTGTGTATTTACAAACCAATAGTATGAGGTATTTCAATACCACTTAACCCAAGTCAAACTTTCTTCCTCACCAGTCATAGGAAAAAGAATACAAACAGAAACTGTTGCCTACTTATTCAACATAAAGATTATTATATTGAAATGTTTTCTCAATGCCAAATAAATTAAGCCGGCCGATAATCGCACAAAGGAAAACAAGGAAAATGGGTACCCGAACAAATGAGATAGCAGGCCTGGTCCAATATTAGCGTTCAGCGTAGGCTATAATAAATGGCTGCTTCACTCATAACTCATAACCTCAAAAACTGCAATGCAGTGGGGGAAATGGAGAAACAGTACAGTTCAGACTGCTCACCCACTCCAGCTAGTCGTTGCAGTCCCCTCTCGGTCTCCTGGCCACTCCCCACTCCAGAGTCTACTGGAAGATGGCTTACTTGGCCTCTCACGGCTTGCAGCAGTCGAAACACTGGCAGTTTGTTGGGCTAACTCCTGCCCTCCAAGTCCCTGAACTACTAACTAACTGAGCTCGTTAGCTATCTTTAGCTTGCGGTACACTAGCACCCAGTCTAACCCATTTATGCTGAGCACTGTATATACACTACTCACAAAAAGTTAGGGATATTTGGCTTTCTGGTGAAATTTATGGAAAAAGTTCACACTACAGTGATATTATATCATGAAAGTAGAGCATTTAAGTAGAAGCATGCATTTCCTCATCTCAAACAATTTATTGAAACAAAAACCAACAACAGTGGTGAGTATGCCACAACAAAAAATGTCAGTTTCAATAATGTGTCATGTGCCCTTGAGCATCAATTACAGCTTGACAATGACGTCTCATACTGTTCACAAGTTGACTTATTGGCTGCTGAGGCATGGCATCCCACTCTTCTTGAAGGGCGGCCCTCAGGTCATTGAAGTTCTGGGGTACAGAGTTACGAACCTCTACATAGTGACTCAGCTGATCCCATAGGGTTTCTAGGGGATTCAGGTCTGGAGAAAGTGCAGGCCAGTCCATTCGAGGTACCCCAGTCTCCAGCAGCCATTCCCTAATGATACGACGTCGATGAGCTGGAGCATTGTCGTCCATGAAGATGAAATTAGGCCTGTGTTGTTCATGCAGGGGCACAATGACTGGATTAATAATGTTATTCAGGTAGTATGGGCTTATACCATTCACAAAGTGTAGGGAAGTTCTGTATTGACTAGATGGTCTGACGTGACATGTGGGTACCTCTCACCTCCCTTAAATGTGTCTGGAGTTGAGTGGCATTCATCATCCGGTTCTGCAGGGCTCTGTTCACACTGAAGCGGTCTTCAGTGTGGGATGTGGCCAAAGGACGTCCACTTCTATGCCTGTCTGTGACTCTTCCAGTCTCTCTGTATTTCTGTTGCAACCTGCTGATGACACTCTGTGAGACTCTAAGCTCAGTGGCTACTTCCGTCTTAGAACATCCTATTTGAAGCCTCTCAATGGCAAGATACTGTTGCTCAATTATTAGGTGTCGTCTTGGTCTCATGATGTCAAAAGGTGAACAGCCTGATGAGGAGGACTGTTTAGATACCAATTCTGATTGAACCAGGAAATTTATTGGTTGATTCATGGATCAAACTCCTGTTGTGAATTTTGCCTTTAAGCTCCTTGTTAGAGAACAGCAAGTTATGTAAAAAGTATTGAAACATCGAACAGTTGGACATGTGCATTCATAAGTTTAGGGAAGGTCACATTAAACTGTAAACTGTAAAGGTTATAGTTCATTTTAGGTTCATCCTGAAATTTCACCCGAAAGCCGAATATCCCTAACTTTTTGTGAGTAGTGTACAGTATATAAAAAGTCAGGATAAATTAAGTCATTTGCAATAGCACTACAAAAGATGGTGATAATAACACATATTGGTGTTTTGAGCCACTCATAATCATCACATGGGAAATTCCTTCACCGCGACAGCCCTACCAGATCCCACATAATGAGAGAAAATACAACAGATTTAACATTAGATTAAAAGTGGAGGTTCCATAGAGTACTTCAAAAGTAATTTTAAATAAGCGCACCATTGCAGAAATGCAGAAGTACATCTACACCTTTGTAATCACCTTATTTATCTACATATATAAAGTAATAAATTGTTCCATAGTTATATTTTTTAAAGTATTCAAATCGCGTCCAAAGTAATGACATTAAAAATCAAATATTCTTATCATAAACGCCAAATAAATCCATGTATCATTCGTTATTTAATTTTGAATCACAAGGGAAAAAAATGATGAGTAATGATGGTGATGCAGTATGCATCAAAGTAAAAACTCATTATTTGGCTTGGAAATTAAGTCAAGTGAAAGTAAAAGTTGTAAAAACTTAGCATACTCAAGTAAAATACAAATCCAGAAAAAAACTACTTAAATATAGTACTTTAGTGTCAAAGTATTTTTGCTCCTTCACCTTCTTACACCTTTGAATTTTTTAAGCTTTAAGTCGCAGGATCTTGTGCCTTCCAGCTTTTGACGGGAAGCTGATATCATCTGTGCATATTGAGTTTGGATCTGGAAAACCACTGGGAATGATTCTCCAACTGACCTTTAATTCCATAGAGCTACATTGGAGCAGGCTGGAAAGACGCCACAGGTAGTGGACGTCGCAGGCAGCAGGGTAGGCAGAATATCTTGATAATATGGGGTCTCCAGGCAGCACACCCCAGGAGGAGTAGG
>JAAGVU020000001.1:38875538-38887316 GCA_011763525.2 Mormyrus iriodes
AAGGCAGTTCTGAAGGCGAAAGGGGGCCAAACACCGTATTAGTATGGTGTTCCTAATAATCCTTTAGGTGAGTGTATAATTCCAATTTTGTGTTGTTCTGCCATACTCTTTTTCTCTCTCTCTCTCCAACCTTACACACTGCACTTCTTAGGAGTGAATCAGTTGTCATATAACTCAAAGGTCTCTGAGCCGTCTGACCGTTGAGCCGATTAATTGCATCCCTAGATCCTTTCCAATGTTCCTTCATGTGAGGACTTGCAAAATGATAATTTAAACTTTACTTCAGTTGGTTCTGAAATAATAAAACAGTGAGCCCTGCTTGTATGGGTGTGTCTGTGTGTGTTTGAAATACAAAAATTCACTGAATAGCAAAATAATACCCTGATTAACAGAATTATTTTTTTTTATCAAAATGAAAAATGCAGTTAACAATTCCCTTGCCTTATTGTTTATTTTACCCGTATTTTATTTTCTGTACTAAGAATGGCAATTCTCCAGCCTCTAAAAACTCCTCTTAACAAAAATTCTCGAAGTGACGATTATTTGGCGATTTTACAAATATACATTTTAACAATTACGAGAATTAAAAATGCCAACACAGTAGCTCATTAACTAGCATTGCTGCCTCACACCTCAGTGATTGGGGTTCTTATCCAGGCTCATGCTCATTGTGTTTAGAGAATTTATGTCCTTCCCATGTTGCAGCGATCATGTAGTTGGGTAAATTGGCATCTTTAAATTGCCCATAGAGTGTTTGTGTGTGGGCACCCTGCAATGTACTGGCATCACATCTGAGGAGATCTCCTATCCTGTATCCTGTTCTGAATGC
Source organism: Mormyrus iriodes (assembly GCA_011763525.2). NCBI lineage: Eukaryota > Metazoa > Chordata > Actinopteri > Osteoglossiformes > Mormyridae > Mormyrus > Mormyrus iriodes. The sequence goes on from JAAGVU020000001.1 coordinate 38,876,368, forward strand.
GATGGGCTTCAGGCCTCTGGAAATTACTTGCACTTTTTTTTTTATTTTAATCTGTGAGTAAGATTGTTTTTCATTTGTTTCAAATGAACACCACTGCACATTAGTCACATTCATTATTTAATTCCAAATCACAGAAAATGGTAGGCACAAGAAATACCTGCTTTTGATTATTCATCTATCCATTTTCTGAAAGTGCTTGTCTTATTCAGGGTTGCAGGGGGGTCCAGAGCTTATCCCAGAGGCTACAGGCGCAAGGCAGGGAACAACCCAGGGTGGGGCACCAACCCATCGCTAGGCACACTCACACATGCACACCTATAGACAATTTGGTAACTCCAGTTAGCCTCAGCATGTTTTTGGACTGTGGGGGGAAACTGGAGTACCTGGAGGAAACCCCACAACAACAGGGGGAGAACATGCAAACTTCACACATGGAACCCTCTTGGAGACTTGAACCCAGGCCCCAGAGTGCCAACCCATGCACCACCATGTCCCCCTTGATTAAGCACTTACAATAAAATCAAAGAAATGCAACTGATATCTTCAAAGTGTACTTAACATTTCTTCAGACGTGATTTTAATAGGCTATGCAATCTTTGGGGAAAATAACCTCTGTAAAAATTATGTTTCCTCTTTCTATTTTCGAAATGGTTCTTGTTAACCCAGAAGTATTTGTCTTTCAGAGCAATCTGCAATGGATTTTATGTATTTACCAGACTCTACAGAAAGGGTATTTTGCATCTTCATGAGCCTGAAGCAGTGCCAGTGATCTTCTGTTAAAACTAATCATTACAATGTCTTTCAGTTATTGAACATTTCAACACGTGAGGCTGAATTTACGTGAGAGAGTACTACCACTATGATTATGCCTAGGAAACACCGAAGACCCCTCCCAGTGACATATATTTTTGTATGGATCTAATCAAAGTAACAAACACCTTACACAGCACCGATTCAGTTTCCAAGAAATACAATATAAAATATTTTTTTTGTTCATCATATCACCAAGGGTGAGATGCACTGGGCAAATAAATAATTCAAAATAAAAAAAATGAAATAATAGGGCAACCAAAAAACTTACAAAATGAATTTTCATTAGTTATTTTTCTATGGATTCCACAATTTCAAAATCAGTCCCACTGAAAACCCACTGTAATTAATTTATTTTTAACTGGTTTCAGTTGATCATACCATTTTTACAAATGGTCGTATCACAGTTTTTACTAATAAAATCCAATCTGTGCATGTGTTGTGTTCAAGTAAATGTTTAAATGGGATGTTTGTTACATTCCTACCTAGAAAAGTAATAACGTATTCAAACTGATCAGGAATGGAAATGGAAATGTACACAACTCTAACATATAAATTGATTTATGATTGAGAATAAATAAAATATGGTTATATTATGTAACTACAAACTTCATCAAAAGGTGTTAAAAAACATGTCTAATCCTAGCAGAAACAGAAACTTGAGAGGAAGCCCAGTATGGCAGAGATATTCATTTGACTGTTGCAGCTTAAGGGATGATTTGACTTAGCCAAGTAAGTCCTCAGAATCCTATAAAAGAAAAGGAAAAACAATGTCTCATCTGTTGGTTTTGTTTCATAATGTTTTGATTGGGGATAAAATGAATCAGCGCTTGCTTACTTGTCGCACACAGCAATTAGATACAAAATATTTAAGAGTTATTGAATGATTTAACTTTATTGTAATAAAGGAATCTGCTGTCACTGACCGCACCAGCAGGTTAGAGCATGACAGATAAGACTATAAGGGTTCAGGCTGAGAATTCCTCAAGGACCAGGATTTGTATCTCAGGAGCAAAATGAATACAAAACACAACCAAACTGATGCTGCAGTCCAGTGAATCCTTACCAAGTATGCTGCTCACTGCAGCGGTTTTGTATGGCTACCTTGTATCTATTTTTACTTTTACAGTTGTTGCCAGCACACAGTTTTACTTTTCCCTCATGCTTAAAATGACATGAAATGAGGGGGCCTTTATGTTTTAAGCAAGTAATCATATACCTGATATCTTTACATCCTGACCCTTCGAGAATATGGTTCCTATTTCACCCATTGGTTTTCATCACCCATGTCATATCAACATAGATGCCAGGATGAGGCTGGTTATGCCAAAAAAATTCATACACCAATGTGGAAGTGCATCCAATCCTACCTGGAAGCTGGTGTTACTATAGTACATACTATACTATTTACTATATGGATTCACAGTACACCACAGTATGAAAAATGATGGTTCTCATAGCATATACATTTGCTTATTACTTATATTAGAGATATTACTCTTTGCTTGATTTCAAAATTGATCTGGTCATCTATCGCCACTGTTTACTCTAACATTAATAACTATCCCATATGTAAAATATCTGTTTATATTTTAATCAGTTGAAATTGCTACTGTCCACCGGCATCGAATTTTGGTATACTTTGTTTCACTCTGAAATACTAACGTTGTCAGGGTTTGTATCGTCTGATCCTGCTCTCAGTGACCCCTCCCCATTTGACCAGCAGGCATTGCTGGTCATTCTGCCTTTCCCCCCTCTCTGTCTTAGTTTCTTCCCTAGTATGTTTGCCCTTTCCCCAAGACAGCTGTGTAGCTCTGTGGACTGAGTATGTGGCTGTAATCTCCTTGGTCGTGGGTTCAAGGCTAGCCACGTCTGTTTGGCTATTATTGTTTGATATTGTTTATCTCTGTCCCTGCCTTGGTTATATTCTGTTTTACTTGTTTCTTGATTTTCTCCTAGTGTAGTGTTTTCCTGTGTTTCCTGAGTTTCAGGTCTTGTGTGTTCATTAGTGTTAGTTTCTTCACTTTTGCCTTGTTGTCCTGTGCCCTCGTTGATTGGTTGTTTGATGATTCACACCAGCCTTTTGTTAGTTCTCATTATCATTGTATTTAAGTGCCTCCCCCTGTTCCGTTCTTTAGTCAGTCATCGTGTTATGGTTCGGTGTGTTAGATGGTTTCTCCTAGTTCTGGTGTTGCCTGGTTCCTTTTGTTTTTTTTTCTTCCCAAGTTTAATTCTGACCCCTCGTGGTCCCTTTTATTTTGTGGTTTCCCTGTGTGTTCTGTTTTTGTTTAACAAACCTCTGTAGTCTCTGAGCCGCAAGTGGATTGTCCACCTTTTCCTGTCTGTACCATGCTTCGTGGCCAAAACAGAAGTCTGGTGTATTTTGCATTTGTTGCACTTGCTGCCATATTTATATCACTCTGGATTAGAGGAATCAGAAAATAAAGGAACCACGAGGGGTCAAAACTCAACAGGAAGAAAAAAAACTAAGAAAACCACACACAAACTAACAGAGGGAACTAGGCAACTAGGGGACCATAACCAGAAATATCAACAAGAAAGAAAAAACATACCGTAACAAAAAACATTGACCTAACATTCCACCAGCAACACACACAATGAATCAACAAGGAACAGAAGGAGGGCAAGCACCTAAATACAACAGACAACTAACAAAGCAGCTAACGAAGATCCAGATGTGACACATAAGACAATTAACCAATAACAACAGCACAGGGAGAACAGGCAACAGGTACAGTAACTTATACTAATGAACACAAGACTAAGGAAATACCAATAAACACCGAAAGAAACACTAATCATACACTAGGAATGCAACACTCAGACAATATAGGAACACGTGGAACATAAAATAAGCCACAAGCTTCACAAAGAGAGCACAAAACTAATAAACGTTAGGAAGAACAGAAAAACCAATAATTAAACGAAACAGGTGAGGCTGGTTCTTGGCCAGCATCAAACCTATGACTAGAGGATTCTAGCCTCTGTACCACACACTCAACCCATTGAGTCATGCAGAAGTGCGGGGACCAGGAAAAACAAACTAGGGACAAAGAAAATGAGACGACAAAGGGGATGGTCAGTGATGGCTGCTGGCCACATGGGGAAGAGACACAAGGACAGGGTCAGACAGGTGCTAACCTTGACAGGACACCATTTACAGTCTCCAATAATAAGGGATTTCATTTTCCAAAAAATAGTACCTAGTGTTTTATTTAGATTTTTTAAATATTTACATACATGCAAAGTATTCATATTATATTTGGGAACAACATAACCTGATAAGGACTAAGGACTTATGTATAACTGTCAAAATCAATACTTCTAAGAACAGAAATACTTTCCTGGAATGTTTAATCAGTTTGTGTTCTTATCATCAGCATAATAAATCTTTATGAATACAAATGCAAAGAAAGTGGGCCTCTTTCTCAATTAAAGACAAAAAAAATATGGTCAGACTTGGCACATATAAATCGTTTCATCTAGCGTTTTAGATCTGAGGGGGAAATTGCCCATTAGCAAAGCTATTTCTAAACTGATTGAGATTTGAGCCACTTCCAAATTCTGCAGAGAAGGTCACATGCTGCAGAAGGCAATTGAGAAGCACCCTACAATTCATGTCCCCATCTTCTCTCCTTATGTTGTTATACTGCATATGTGTGATGAAATGTGCAATAAACCAAAAATACGTAGTAACAACATACGTCAGCCATAAAAGTGCTTCATTCTGGTCACAATAATTCAGTAGAATAAACCCAATGATTTCACATTTATTATCATTCAATTTGGAAACATGGAAATAAGGCAATTTGTTAATCATAATATACAAAAGTTATTATTTTTTATATGAAAGCAAATTGATATGATGCATATTGCAGAAATGCATGAACAGTTTTGTGAACAATACCTATGGCCAAGTGAGAGTGACCAGTAACACGTTCCTGATTTTTAATGGTAGAATTTTTATGCTGTCTGTATTCCTAAAACAGCCACACATTATAAAAACTGAATCTTCTTTATTCCCCAGCGAATCAATGTGACTGCAGCATTTGATGAGGTGTTTTAATACCCTGGTCATCAAGTGGGATAATGATAAAGAAACGTAATCTAAATATCATTGTCATCTGCCACAAAATGTAATCTGGAATGCAACAGTTATCTCTTAAGAACTAGTCAGGGTAAATCTCTGTTTATCCATTTATCGGCCTGTTAATGTGACCCAAAGAACAACTCGGCGCATCTAATTTGGACATTATGTCGGTGTGTAGAGGTTAATCAGTATCTTGCTATTTGGTACTTCAGTAGGAAAGCAATAATATTGAGCCAAAATGAGCATGTTTTTAAAGTGCATTGTGGTTTCAGAATATATAGAATTAACGGAACTTTGAAGAAAATATATGGATTAAAATAATTATCATAAATTCTAAATAGATGTTCTGTATTGCATAAATGCATTCATTTTGTGATATGTTCCAGATGGTACTTGCCTGTATTGACTCATACCAGTTTATCACAAAAATCCATTGCCTGTCATTGATTTATCACTCAATGTGTATTGGACAGCTTGGTATATAACACAAATAATTCCTCCTCACACACATTACACCACTGCAGTCTGATTTCATTACTTCAGACTTGCATGAAATGAGGCCACAATGGACCTAATAAGGTCTGTGTTATTTTGCCTTCTGTGTAGCACAACAAACAGATGCAGAAAAGCATGCATGCAGAGATAGAAGTTCAATCTGTTTTGCTTTTACCTAATGTTTTATTTTGTTTTGTTAGCTGTCGTCTGATATTTAAACTTAATGTTTATGCTATGGGTTGCTTAAAGCAATATTATGATTACTGTGGTCAAAATGAAATATCAATACTTCACTGTGATACAGACACTTTGATGATGCCAGTTTTTCCTACATGGTTTCAAAAATACCAATAACCTCTATGAATAAAATATCCCACATTGAAACCAGAGCCAGTGCATAATGGTATACAAGTTAATGTATCTTGTAACCCTATTATATTAAGAAAATACAAAGAATATTCCTAGGAATGAATGCCGGTACAGTACGCCTGTGATTCGTAAACTGGTGAGGCATCAGTGAGGCTGCACTCGACTAGTAGAGGAAGGAATAAAATGCATTTTTTACTTCTGCAGTGAACCAATATTTTCCCCAGGAGAGTGTCTGTTCCTCTCTCTAACAGTATAATTGCAGCTGTTCCTAACTCCTCTGATATTATACTAGAGGTACATAGTGTAGGAATTACTAGCTCAAATAATTTGTCTCCACCAATATGTAAGAAAATTTATGTTTTATTATTAATTAATTAATTGCCATAATTAGTTAATTATTATGATTGAATGGTTTGTTTCTTCAAAAAACAATGTCATGGAAGTCCAAATTAGTTAGTTACTGGAAGATCTTGTTCCAGTATATGAATGGAATTCATTAATTCCACTCTAACTACTCAACCTGGGTGAGAGCATTCATCCCACGAACGTAACTCTCACCAAGTATGTAGCAGCTCTATAGTGGCACTCCGCTCCCGGCCGGAGAGAGAGTCTCACGATACTTTAGGACAAGCTTAGGACTTCGAAAGATTAGGGCGGTTTGCACCAGTGAAGTGACAGTTATGAGCAATCAATCACTCAGACGGAGATTTGAGATGTATAAAAAGGCATGCATTTATTTCTAACACTACAACTAACACATGGCAGACAATACACTTAACATAGAGCAAATACAACATAACAGAATAAATTACAATCAATGAGCAGAATGGAATATGGGAAAGCAGTAAATTTAAAATAAAATGGGTACTCTTAAAGGCAATACTGTTCTGCAAAGCAAGCCCTCTTGGAAGTGCGACCCAAAATTATAAGACAGATGAATCTTCTAGGAATCTAGAAGATAGGTCAGATGACCTAATGAATGAAAGTGAGTTTACGTGGTTGTGGATGGAGTCTCTGGAAGCTTGTATGGAGGTGATGAGATGATCGAGAGATGGAGTTCGGGGGTGATGTCTGGAGCAGTTCCTTGCGTGCTGCGTTCTTTCTTGCAGCCTTGTGTAGTTTTACGGTTTCTTCTCCTCTCACTCGTGCGGCTTCGCATTCACACAGGTCTTCAGTCTTCAGTCTGTCAATTGTGCTCCACCCCGAGGAATCCGAGGTGTGTGATTTTAAGTTCCAAAGTCCATGAATATTGATCACTGGGAATTCGACCCTCGGACCAATGATCCGGGACATCCGACTGGCGGGCTGGTCAGAGGGGTGCTTGCAGCAGGCTAGTGGAATTATGACTCTGGACTCAGGGAACTTTGGAGTTGACTTCAATTAAAAGTATTTAACTTTAGATACATGCATTATTGTGACAATGCACAATCAGATTCACAGTTAGCCGAATTTCTCCATCAGTTTGATATCAAATATGACATCGCAACCTTCCCTCACGTTTACGCGTCATACTAACAATGATACCTAGGTACGTTTCATTAAATGTTTCCTAATTTCTCTACGGTAGACATGAGAACATGAGTAGATATCTGCATGTAGATGTCCATATATATTTATGTATATCATTCTTTATGTGATAGAAAAGATAGGAAAGATAGAAAAGGTGATAATATTTGAGATACCTTTATGAGAATAACAAAATTATTCATATCATTTAAAGAAACACACAGACATAATATCTAGTTATTTATAGAGACAAAGAGATCAACCTTTAGACAAGACACGCATCAAACAAATCTTAAAACAAGTCCTTTTCTGAGGTACTGTGTGTGAAGAAGGGGGGGGGGGTGCATATTGGATTCTTAACACACCAGCACTCTTTGTTTCCTCCTTATCAGTCCCTAAGATCTCTACTCGAGGCCCAGTTTGTTATTCTTAGGGTCCTAAATTGAAACTATAAACTTGAAATGCTGGTTTTCCTTTTACCGTGTTATCTGAAAGGCTTTGAGTGTGGGTAGGAGTGTGTGTGTGTGTGTGTATGTGTGTGCACGCATGCCTGCATGTGTGTGATCCTACAATAGCAACATCATTATCTGTATTTGTTCAACGAACAAAATTATGTCTTTGTATCTGTATTCAGATAAAAGACCGGAAGTGGCTGTGGTATATACCAGATGTCCAGTTAAAATTATGTATTCTACCCTAATATTCATTGACAATGCATTTGTTGTTACTTGAATAAGTTTTATGAACCCATTGAAGAAACAGAAACTAGGAAAAAAAGTTTTATCATTTGAAAGATTCTATTTTGAATTGGAAATAGAAACTATTTACGGTAAAGATATACAACAGTCACCCTGTATCTGCTGTTTCAGTAACTGTGATTTCTGTTATCCACGGTTCACTGCTGTCCAAAAAAATTGTAAAATGCATAATAATGTTTTATATTGTTTTTGAGGGATATAAAAAGCATAATTTTCATTGCTCTGTCACCCCTTGATACATTTTTCATCATCTCTTGATAGATTAAGCTACAATCAGAATCTCTTTCATTCAAGAGAGTACAGTACCATATAATAATGAACAAGGTACTTTACTGTTACTGTATTTAACGTTGTTATTGTCTTACTGTGTGTAATTTATCAACATCAGTCAAAAATCACATAATATATTTCGGGTCTGCAAATGGTTTGCTGTTATCCCGGTTTCGGCTATCTGAGGTAGGGGATTAGTGTATAGAAAAATATCCTTCAGTTGAAAACAGTCATCTTAAATTCCAATGATGCAGCAGTCACGTTTGTGTATGTTAACATTATTGCAGTTCACTAGGGAAACATGAATTACTACTGTACAACAGTAATTACATAACAACAATACAAGGTAACCCAGCCGGCAATTCAATGTTTATTTACTAGTGAATCAACGTTATGGATCAAGGCTGAATCACTGTTTAATTTTGTTTTAACTTTGAAAATCGAATCACCATTGATATTGCATTGTTTCAACGTCTTTTAAACTTGCGTCAACATTGAAATGACATTTAATTATTGATTTTGAAAAATGAATCAACATTGAAATTGCAACTCTGTTTCAACGTCTTACTTTTCAACAATGATTAAACTATAGATTGAGTTTTCTTTTCACTCTACACTATAAATAACTGTGCATTCAATTTCAGTGAGGGAAATAATTATTTGACCCCCTGCTGAATTCTTAAGTTGATCCATTAATAAAGAAGTCTGTAATTTCACTGGTAGGTTTATTTTGACAGCAATGGATAGATTATCAACAAAACAAGGAAGAAAAAATTATTATGTAACAGTTACAAACCAATTTGTCATTTATCTAGTGTGTAGACATTTCTTGTAGTTGGTCTCCAGGTTTGCATACAGCTCAGCAGGAATTTTCATCCACTCCTTTTTGCAGATCTCCTCCAAATTTTAAACGTTTTTATGCTGTTGCTTGTATACACGAAGCTTGAGTTCCCTCCATAGGTTTTCTATGGAATTAAGGTCTGGAGACTGGCTAGGCCACTCCATCATCTTAATGTGCTTCTTATTGTTACCTTGGCCCCATGCTTAGAGCTGTTGTCTTGCTGGAAGACCTAGCTGAAATGCATTTTCAGTGCCCTGGCTGAAGGAAGGAGGTTCTCATCTAAGATTTTACATAACACAGCCCCGTCTATCTTTCCTTCGATGCGGTGTAGCTGTCCTGTGCCCTTGCCAGAAAACCACCCCCAAAAGCATAATGCCATGCCCAACTGCTCGATTTTGGTCTCATCTGACCACATCACATTCTTCCAAACCTCACAGGAATTATTCAGGTGTTCATTGGTTTACATTTGACGGGCTTGAACATGGGCCCTCTTGAGCAGGGGTACTTTGCGAGTACTACAGGATTTCAAACCCTGACAGCATAATGTATTACCAGTGGTTTTCTTGGTGACTGTGGCCCCTGCTGCTTTGAAATCATTAACAAGCTCCTCCTGTGTAGTTCTGGGGTTAGCCCTCACTGAGCTTAAGATCATTGATGCTGCACGAGACGGGATCTTCCTTGGGGCCCCAGACCAAGGGTGATTGACAATTATTTTGTCTTTCTGCCATTTGTGAATAACTGTACCAACAGTTGTCACTTTCTTACCAAGCTGCTTGCTGATGGTCTTGTAGCCCATTCCACCTTTGTGAAGGTCAGCAATCTTGTCTCTGATGTCCTTAGACAGCTCTTTGGTCTTTCCCATGGTGATAAGGTTGAAGATGTAGACAGGTTAGTGATCCAAGAATACTATTTAACAAAGTAATGCCATTAAATGTGAATGTTGGCTTGGTATCTGTTAATACTTAATTAAGTACTGCTTGTGTTGTTAGTGCACATATACTTGAGCTAATTTCCTGTTGGTTTGTAGGAGATAAAATAACTATTTCCCTAGACAAATGACGAATTGATTTGTACCTGTTACATAATGATTTTTTTCTTGTTTGTTGTGTTGAAAATCTATCTTCTGATGTTAAAATAACACTACCAGTGAAATTATAGACTTCTCATTTGTTAATTTTGTTAAATGGGTCAACTTAGGAACTCAACAGGGGGTCAAATAATTATTTCCCTCACTGTATAACCCAATTTGCCATACGATCAACATGACAATGCAGTGGAAAAAATGTAAAATTTAGAAAACTGGCTCCCTTACTTAAGGTTATTCAACTTTGTGAGGGAAGATTGCAGCAACATTATTACTTAAATTATAATTAATGTTCAATCAACTCGAGATGTATGATTCATTGCCAAGATGCATAAACACATTTAAAATAATTTCAAAGAACAATGTTCATTGTATAGATAAGGCCAAAAAGTGCAAATACAACGATGGAAAAATTGAACAGACCACAGAACAACTTTTTGTTTCAGTCATTTCTCAATTTATGGGTGCATACATATATATGCTGGTGTGTGTGTATATATATATATATATATATATATATACACACACACACATACATACACATATACAGCGAGGAGAATAAGTATTTGACACATCAGCATTTTTATCAGTAAGGGTTTTTCTAAGTGGGCTATTGACACAAAATTTCCACCAGATGTTGCCATCAAGCCAAATATTGAATTCATACAAAGAAATCAGAACATTTAAGTATACAAGTTGAGTCAT
>JAAGVU020000001.1:38887416-38912171 GCA_011763525.2 Mormyrus iriodes
CTCTTCGTCTGGTTCCTCACCCAGGACCTGTTTGCCTTGGGTGACCCTACCAGAGGCATAAAGCCTCCGGCAACTTAGCTCCTGGGATCATTGGAACACGCAAACTCCTCCACCACGATAAGGTGTCGGCTCCAGGAGAGGAATAAGTAAACCTATTGAGCAATATCATTTAACTTTTTCAGCCAGCATCATAAAATAATTAATAATCTGCTCAGTTCACTTAAGAGGGACTCACAAGTCACCAAAAATAATCATCCATGAGTATGTTCCATGTATTATTATTAGGGCTCCAAACACACAGTGTTTCTAGAAGTTTTCTTCTGCTTATAGGGGGTCCAGGCATGCAGTGCTGGAACCCTGTTTTATTTACTTATTATTCTTCTATACTAAAAGAATATGGGGAGCAGAGACCGTATGGTGTAGAAACACCAAATTTGGTGCAGTGGTGCAGAATTGCTCCACTACTCAGACAAGTAAAATCATACACATCACGCTGATGGCTCCGATATAGTGCAAAGTTTTATGTTTTGGCCTATATTTCTGGAACTGTGAGTCATATAAACAAAATTCTTTTTCACTCATTCCAAAAAAATGCAAATGAGACGATGAAGATAGTTTTTTTTTTTTGATAATTTGCATAATGTGACTTTTTTTAACTCGTCCTAGACCGTTCCTCCAAGTCACACAAAAATTGAAATATAGCATCTTAAGACCATGCATACACAAAAATTTGTCCATAGGATTTTTATCAGGAAAATCTCTCTGATGGTACAGACTAAGGAATTTCTTGGGCATGGTCTTTTTGTCCTTAATGACCAATTTCTCATCAACGGAACATCCCATCCTCACCAAACTGGCTATGTCTAGTTGGTACGACATTCTGAAGCCACTCCCCAAATTTTGTAAAAATCACTCAATAGAGGGTGCTATAAATGAAAGTAGCTTATAACTCAGAAACCATTAGGTATAAAAAGCAGAAATTTTGCATGCATGCTGTGCCGGATGTCTCAACAAATCATATAAAAGTTAATCTGCTCATCAAAGTATCTATTCAGGCCATAGTACTTGGACCCTGATAATCGCTGCCTGCAGGTATTATTATTATTATTATTAATATTAATATTATTATTACTTTCATCCTGCATATATTACTCTTTATATTAAGACAGATTTTGCATATGAACAAATGGCAAAAGGCTATTTAGAAAATGGTAATCCAATAGTATTATATTCATATTTTCTCAGATAATGTCTACAGAAAGTGGCATAGAATCAAACAAATGTCTGACAGAAGCATATAAAATTTCACCAGACAATTACAAGCGAGCCATTGTTATATGCAGATCTGTCTGGTGTGGCAGACACAACCTTATTAATGTGGTAATGAGATGTTTCTGAGATGCAAATGATGTTCTTCAGTGAACGCTCATATACAGTGCACACATGAAAAACTCACAGCCTTCCACTGAAGAAATATCTATCTATCTATCTATCTATATATCAGCTTACATTTATTAGCATCATACTTCAGATTATTTAGGTTGTACTTTAACTCCTTTGCTTCTAATAATTTACTCCTGAAGACAAGGAGTCACCTTTTTCATATTAATTTCATCCCATTCCACCAGATATTTTAACTAAAACGGTAGAATTGTGGCATTCCTCACTTTCTGCTGATTTTCATTCATTTTCTGCCTGCTTATCATTGAGAAGCATGCTTTACTAACTACAGAATGTCAGACCACAGCTAGTGCTGCAGTAGTATGAACAATGCAGGCAAGAGTAATGGCAGTGTTTGCGTCAACAGCAACCTAAAAAAAACACCATAACACAAAAGTTGTTGTCGACCCGCCCCCCATCCATAAAAATTTAAAAACAGTTAATACAAATGTGTTTAGTAAGACAAGCAGGACTGATCCTGAACAGGAAGCATGCATAGTATTTTAGGCAATAAATAAGGCCACAATTTGAAATAATACTCAAATAAGAAGTTTTTTGTTTGTTTGTTTGTTTTTTATTATTTCTCAAATGGAGAAAACATGATGGTTTTGGCAGAATTACTGAGTTGTGTCACAGTGTTAGGAATCAATTAAAATGCAGAGTAAATTTTGGGATTGTCAAAAATGTATTTTCTCACTGAAAACCAAATAAGCATTCATGCTGATTCTCCTATGCTTTATTTACATTTTCTCATTTTATTTGTCTATTGTTTCATTACCAATCTGAGTATTTGCATTGGGAACATAATAAACCATAGCACGTAAATGAATACAAAAGAATGCATTCAATAATTCATAAATAGTACACACAGCAGCACATGCAAATAGCAAAACTTACACACAAGTAACAGAACAAAAATGGAATAACCTTGGATAGAACTAGCAAGAATTTCATTTTTGTTCTACAATTAAGCCTTTATCCATTTAGCTTTAATTTACATACTATTTAATACCTGACAGCAAGCTGTCTTGTGTTTGCAGTCAAAGATGCAGATGGTTGTACCATTCTTTTGTAAGCTGTTACATTTCCACTGCCTTACAGCAGTTTGGTAAGACTTTTTCTGCTAATTAGTGCCTAACATATAACCAAGTCAAGGGACCAAATGTCAAAGCACATGTCCTGCTTTTCCCTTGCAAATGCCGCCTGAAATCTCAGGAACTATTTTTTGTTAGGATTACTTTTCAGCGATATCAGCGATGCGCCCACATACTGTAATTCTCAAGTTCTTGTGATTTACTTTGTGATGTAAAAAGGCACAATAACTTTATTTTCAAATAAATGGCAGAAGAAATGAAGGTATGCAAAGATGCTTTAATCTTATTTATCATATATAAGCAAATAAGCACTCCATTACTAAACTGAAAGATCCCAACATTTAAGTATCACAACCAAATCTGCAGTAAACAAGATATGGTTTTCTTGTTGTTTTATTTTATTTAATGCCTCTGTAATATCAGTAAAGCTCTTCTTCAACTGATGGGTGTTTAGAGTGTAGTAGTATTATTTCTGATGGAGCAACATTGTATCACTTTATTCAGCTTAATAGGGTGAAGACCTGAGGTTGTATGGCAAGCCGTTTTAACTTTAATTAATTTCTAGAGGAAATTACAAACTCAGTCTTGACTAGTTAGGATGCATATTCTTGATATCAGAAATTCTATTTTAGCTAGTGAGATTTAAAATGTTTTTCTCATTCATTTAAATAGGAGTTGGAATTTGAACTAGTTAAAATGCCAGTTTCTAATTCAACTGTAACTGGTTAAAATTCCAGTTTCTGATATCAGGAATTCAGTTGTAACTAGCTATAATTAAAACTGAATTATAAATAGTTATAACTGATTTCCTGATATCAGAAATTGGATTTTCAAATGGGGGTGATGATGCTGAGGTTTGCACCGTTGCTTCTGTGACCTGGGTTGAAGTCTCTGCCAGGGTCCCGCGTGTGGCGTTTACATGTTCTCTCTATGTTGTCTTGGGATTTCCTGGTTTCACCCCACAGCCCAAAAACTTGCTGAGGTTAATTGGAGTTGCCAAATTGCACGTATGTGAATGGTGTGTGAGTGTGCCCAGCAATGGATTGGTGCCCCATCCTTATTTGTTCCCTGCCCTGTGCCTGTAGCCTCCGGGATAGGCTCTGGACCCCCCCTGTTGAGGAGCTGCAGAGCTTCCTGGGCCTGGCCTCCTACTACAGGAGGTTCATCCGGGCCTTCGCCGACATTGCCACCCCCTTGCACCAGCTGACCAGAAAGGAGGTTGCCTTCCATTGGGGTCCCAACCAGAAGGCTGCCTTTGACCAGCTGCGGACTGTGCTTGTCTCCGCCCCAATCCTGGCGTGCCCTGACCCTACCCAGCCATTCATCGTAGTCACGGATGCCAGCAGCAGTAGTGGAAAACTACTGTGTCATATGTTGGGAGTTGCTGGCAGTGGTGACTGGCTTGTCCCGGTTCAAGCCATACATCTATGGCAACCAGTTCCTCCTCAGAACCGACCATGCCACACTCACCTGGTTCATGAGCTTTAAGGAACCTGAGGTCCAGGTGGCAAGATGGCTGGAGAAACTCCAAGAGTTTCAATTCCAGGTCCAGTACCGGGACGGCCGGCTGCACAGTAATGTAGATGCCCTGTCATGGTGTCCCTGTGGTGGTGGCTGTGGGCACTGCGGGTGACTGGAGGCGAAGCAGCTGATAGGGTCCAGACCAGGGGACCCCTCGGGAGCAACAGAGACCTCTGGATCTGAGACGGTGAGTACCCTGATACCAGACCGACTGGCTGACACCAAAATAGACACAGGGGCAGCGGAGTGGGGAGAAACGCTGGAGGAGGTGAGGAGTGTGGCACCAGACCAGACCATCGCACCCGAGCAGCCTGAGGGGCGCCCAGCCCTCATCTGGGAGGAGCTGAGGGAGGCACAGGCTGGGGACCCAGTCCTGGCTCGTCTGCTGGGCTGGCTCCAGCGAGGTGGAAAACCGGAGTGATTGGAGTTGAGGTCCCTTGGCCCCGCCACAAGGGCATACTGATCCCAGTGGGACAGCCTGGCCCTCCAATACGAACTATTGTATCGATGCTGGCAGGGCCCTGTGCCGGAGCAGGCCGTGTGGCAGCTGCAGGTCCCAAAGTTACTCAAGGAGACGGTGCTGCGGAGTGTGCATGGGCCCCCTGGGGTGGGACACTTTGGCATCACTGAGACACTGTGCAGACTGCGGCAACGTTTTTACTGGCCAGGCTGCCGCCTGGATGTAGAGCTGCATGTCCACTGTTGCGACATGTGCACAGCATGTTAGGGCCCCAACAACCACTCCCAGGCCCCTCTCCAGTCCATGCAGTCTGGAACCCCCATGGAGTGCGTCGGTGTCGACATCTTGGGCCCCTTTCCCACCACTGACTCCGGCAACCGGTACATACTCGTAGCAATGGACTACTTTACCAAGTGGCCAGAGGTGTACGCAGTGCCAGAGTAGAGTGGGGCCTATGGCAGCGCTCGGAGGCCACCCACTGCCTCAACCTAACAGATACCACAATATCATTAAAAGATTCAGAGAATCCAGAGAAATCTCTGTAGGCAAGGGACAAGGTTGAATACCAATACTGGATAGCCATGATCTTCGGGTCCTCAGGCAGCACTGCATTAAAAACAGACACAATTCTATAGTGGAAATCACTGCATGCGTACAGGAAAACCTCCAAAAACCATTGTCTGTGATCGCAGTTTGTCACTGCATCCACAAATGCAGGCTGTATCTCTTCCATGCAAAGAAGAAACCATATCTAAACATGATCCATAAATGCTGGCGACTTCTCTGGGACCAAGCTCATTTAAGATGGACTGAGGCAAAATAGAAAACAGTCCTGGGGCCTGACGAATCAAAATTACAGATACTTTTTGGAAATCATGGATGCCATGTCCTCTGGGCTAAAGAGGAGAGGAGCCATCCAGCTTGTTATCAGCGGACAGTTCAAAAGCCAGCATCTGTGATGATCTGGGGGTGCATTAGTGCTCATGGCATGGGTAGCTTGCATATCTGGCAAGGCACCATTAATGTTAAGAAATATAAACAGATTTTGGAGCAACATATGCTGCCATCCAGACGTCTTTTTCAGAGAAGGCCTTGTATATTTCAGTAAGACAATGCCAAACTGCATTATGTGCGTATTACAATGGCATGGCTCCGTAGTAGAAGAGTCTGGGTGCTAGACTGGCCTGCCTGCAGACCAGACCATTGAAAACGTTTGGCACATCACAAAACGAAAGGTGACCCTGAACTGTTGAGCAGTTGAAATCCTATATCAGGCAAGAATGGGACATTTCACTTTCAAAACTCTAGCAATTGGTCTCCTCAGTTTCCAAACAATTACAAAGTGTTTTTAAAAGAAGAGGTGATGGGATACAGTGGTAAACATGCCCTTGCTCCAACATTTTTGAAATATATTGCTGACACAAAACTCAAATTGAGCATATATTCGTCATAAAACAATAACGTTTCTCAGTTTGATATGTTGTTTGATGTTATCTTTGTTCTAATTTCAATTAAGTATGGGTTTTTATGATTTGTAAATCACTGCATTGTTTTCATTTACCTTTTACACAGTGTCCCCACGTCTTTGCTACTGGGTTTGTAAACAAATGCTTTAATTAATCACTAGTATTTAAAGTCAGTATCGTACTCAGTGATCATATAAAACAATGTGGATAAATCATCATCTACAAAGATGATGTGCAAGATCACCACGCTATTTTAATAGTTCTTTAAATAATTTATTTCAATGATTTCTCTTTTCCTGCTCACACTAAAAAGGAAATGAATAAAAGGTCACTTGTTCGGGATCAGTCCTGCTTATGGTTTATGTGTTTTCCGTAACAGGCCTAATCCCTAAAGACTGATTCTGTGTGTATTATAAAGCTTGTTTGGTAAGCCATTGTAAATCACTGATTATGTCAATTTGAGTAGTAAATTCTATGATGTTTATCTAATTTATTCTATCATATAGTGCATAGGAATACAAGTAACGTGTCAAATATATCAAATCTTTAAATATACATGCACACAAACACACACACACACAAATTAGGAAGGGCTCAGATTTGGGTATAAATGGTAGGGACATATTCCTACTAATATTGTGGGAGTATCATGTATGTTTAGGGGGGTGGGGGTTCAGGGCTGATTTGGTTCTAACCAGTTTTGAAACCAAATCTATGACCATGCAGATTAAGTATTTATATCTTTGTTTCATTTTTAAGGGCATAATCCTAATCCCAACTATGACAACCTTAACCCCTACCAGCCCTTACCTTAACCATAAGTATCTAAATAAAATTTTAGACTTTTGGCATTTTTAGTTTTTTGATTGCATTCACAGATTTTTCCCTTGAGGGCACCAAAGAAATGTATGGAAGGTATTTTCTGCAAAAAATAACATGAAAATACAGTCTCCATTTTCCAATTTAGTTTTCAAAGTCTATGCGCAAAAATTCTACCAAGATAAAAATTTAAATGAAATAGCACCATTTGCATTTTAATTTTCCATTCATGTATGAGTAAGATGTGAAAAATTAAAAAATAAAATTAAAAAACCTTTTTGTCTTTTCATTTTCAATTTGACTTTTCATTTCCTACTTTGTCTTTTCATTTTCAAGTTCACAACATGCAAATATATGTTAATTGGCGCAGGGCAGTGGGCAGAGCTATGGATCACTGCTGTGCTTTCCTTGTGCATTTGCTAATTCTATTGTCCTTGTGTTAGTTATGTATATATTACATATATTACCACTTTTTCAGTCCAGGCTGTGAAACAAAACAGGCCCAGGAAGGGTTTAAACAGGAAAATGGGAAACAACAGGGGGAAAGACCTAGGACTAGACAGAGATCTGGGAAGACTAGCACAGGGCTGGGCACAGGCAACATGATGGATGACATCAATGACCGGACTGGGGCTGACAAGACAGACCAGCACTCTGACAGAAGACTAACAAGGGTACAATGAGCAACAGGTGTGGTTCATTAGGGCCACATTAGGGAGGAGATGGGAGGGTCAGGCAGAGACATGACAGGCAGGACATGACAACCAGCAGATGATAGTTGGATGAACGGAATCTACAATGTTGAAATATTCCTTTTTAAAATAATTTTTAATATGTATTGTTTCGTCTGGTTCTATGTGAGTAATTATGAGGACACTATATTTTAGAATATATTTTGCTTGCAATTTGCATATGGGGAAATATATAAATGGTTTGTATACCTTTTTAAAGGACGTAACCTGGAATTGGAGTAAACGTTTTCATTTTTCAAATCTATGTCAGATGAATGAGAAGAGTGATGGAGTTAACTAAAATTATTGAGGAAAACCCCTACGAGAATTAGTTTCTGTAGTAATTAGAACATATGCCACCAACGGAATAATGTATTTTCTTTCCTTCTCATTTTATTTTTACTAATTGACCTTGGACTGAAATGGCCTCTTTTTACTAGTATTTTACTGTTATAAAAATCAAAACTAACACATTGTAATCGCATGCATTTTGATGAATTTTTCATATCAAACTCCACATCTCAGCTTAATGAATTTTCTGTGCAATTTTATTATGACAATCCAAGTTCAAATGGAATGAGGAATAAGACAATAGTATTATTATTAAAAAAAAAAAAAAAGATTAGGCCAATTTTTTCTTGCTGCCAGCAAAGATCATGGTGGAAGAACTTCACTTTACAAGTCTTTACTTTTTCACATAAATTATAATGGAGGAATATTATTAGAAAATATTTTTGTTCAGAAATTGTACCACTTTTTAAGTCTTCAACAAAATACATTTAAGATAGTATAAGTATGAGGTGGCAGGCTGGAGGACCCTGTATGTTATATGTAAGGATTAGGCGAGGTGATGTGAGAATATTCCTTATAAAATTACTTTTTTAAAGTGTTACCTGGGAATTGTCTGGAATCTTTCAACCGTTACATGCACTATTACATTCATTTAGAGAATCACTTAGTTTCTCACTAATTAGCACATTATGCAATAGTATATTACTACAGTATTTGTGCCCCCTCAAGTAAAGTGTTACTAAAACAAATACTGTATTTCTGTCATGCAAAGAAAGACAGGAGACCCACTGGCAGGAGAGGGGAGGGTTATTATAGGAACCAGAAATCAGGTTTATTATAGGAACCATTGCAACCAGAAATCAAGACGGCAGGCAAAAGGCAAGGTTGGTGTCACTGAGCAGTGGAGGTCTGAAGCCGGAGAAGTCAATCTTACAAGAACACACAGGACATGGGGAAGGAGCATAGGGTAGGACAGACGAGTGGGTGAAACAGAGACAGGCAGGACAGGGGCAGGCACGGTGGGAGCAGGTCGAGCAGACGCTGGCAAGGCAGGAGTAGGCAGGGAGAGATGGTAGACAGGGCTGAGAGAATGCCCAGTGTGGCCCATCTAATAGACTGTAAATACCTCTCATGTGCTGTATTTTTCTACTCCAAACGCTTGTCTAATTAACAGATCCCTCCCTACAGGGCGTGACAGAACCCCCCCCTCCCCCCCCGCCTTGACCGCAAGCATGACAACAGGGCCAGCCTTGGGGTCTGGGAGCAGGCTCTTTGAAGGGTGGTTCCGATGGAATGTGGAGATGAGGTCCAGATCGAGAATGTCTCCCAGTATGATACCCAGGATTGCTGCTCAGGTCCGTAGCCCTCCCAGTCAACCACAGTCTTCCCCAATGCCTCTAGGAGTCGAATAGACCTCATATGGCATAGACCTTCTCACAGTCCTGTATGACTGCTAGAGAAGCGCTATACTTCGCTGACTTCAATAAGGATGCATGAAAAGTAGGGGACACCCGATAAACATTTGGTAATTAGAGTTGGTATGATTCAGGACCCACCTGGCAGACCATTTTGAATGGTCTAATGAATCGAGGAACTTGCTTACAGCATGTTGGGAGATGCAGGTTGCATGTGGAAAGCCATACTCAATGCCTCGATTGGTAGGCAGGTATCGATCGATCAATATGCTTTTTTCAGAGCCAATGCCGATACCAATTATTACTAAACAAGGAAACTGATAACCGTTATTTGATATATGTCTGCTCTAAAAATGTAAGTTAACGTAAAATTAAAAATAACAAATACTGACGCAAGACTTCAATTAAAGGACTTTAAGAATATGTTTAATTTTGAGAACTTTTCACAATGAACTTAACTGAAAAAGTGCAGGTAGCCTCCAGAAAAATAAAAATTACATAAAGTTAAACAGGTAAACAAATGAATGAATAAAAAAATAAAATTACTCCCCGATGTTTTATAAAGGAGTAAAACAGAAAAGGACATTTTGGATGATAATCCTAAAGATGATATCTACTATTCCCAATTCAGTGGGACCAGGTTATGGTGCAGAATATAGAGCTACAGCAACATTGCTAATTCTGTTGATATTTAGTCTAAAATGATCAAATTATCAAATAATAGCAGAGGTAATAATTTAGTTCCATTTATTATCTAATACAGTTCTAATACAGAAGGATAAATCTATCAACTTGCATAAGTGTAAATAATGTAGATCTTAATTCTAGAGCTGTTAAGAAGTGACATCAGTGATTTTCAGGAAACTATTACTGACGTTGACGTGGTAGCTGTAACCTTGCTGTGTGTCTGCATGTGTGACAGCACACATGAGAGAAAGGGAGGGAGAGAGGGAGATGACATGCATGCGTGATCAAGGCATGTGATAAGGTTGAATGTTCAATAAAAGCATTAAATAAAAATAAGTAGTTAAGTATATTTTTGTCCAAATAAAGTTTTATGTACCTTTAAGGTAGACCATACATCACTTTAACATCCTCCACTACTTCAGGACAGAAGATCTAGTCATGGGGGATTTATGACCGGCCCAGCCAATGCCAAGGCTACATCCTGTAGATTTTTTTCGCTAGTCAGTTTTAAAATAAAGATTACAACTAATTAAACAAATTAAAACTTATTGACGTTTGTCATTGCATTTGGGAGTGTTTAACGTGCCATTAGTCAAACAGCAGGTAACATTATAATCTTTGGCTAGCCGAACCTACCTAAAACATTAGCGTGTACAAAACTATGGGGCGCCAAGTGTCAAGCACTCATTTTCATGTACAAGATACATTCTGTGTCACAAAAAACATTATTTAATGATGTAATCAAGTAATGCCTTGCTGCATTTTGTCCACAAAACCATAAAGACTTCACTTTCTTTCACGCACAGAAATCAAAAGGAATGTTTTATTTTGTGCACAGATTTGATATCAGCACTTTGCATTTCATGGGCATAAGAAGGTCATTTTGTGGTTGAGATGCATTTTGTGAATGATATTTTGTGGATCAAATGCATTTCATGAATGCTACAAAATCATTTTGTGGATCAAATGCATTTCGTGAATGAAACAGTCATTTTGTGGATGAAATTGAATTAATGGAATCACAAAATGCATTTCGTCTTTTGCTGAGTCATGAAAGGCACCACTAAATGCAGTTTGTGTTTTGTGGCGTCACAAAAGACACCACAAAATGTATTCTGTCTTTTTCTGTATCACGAAATGCCTTTTGTCTTTTACTGAGTCATGAGAGGTACATAGTAGGCTCGTGCCTCTGGGGTGAGTAATACCTTCCAATGACTAGAAGGTGGAGCACTGCTATGATTTTACAGACCTGTGTAATTGTGTTTAACTTCTTTATTAATGTAAGAAAAATACAAATACCTCATGGACTCATACTTTTACTGTTGTATGTGCTCATTAGTGTCACAATTTTTTTCATTTCATTTTTAATATTATCAAGCTAAGCCAATGAAAGATCTCCTTACAATAGGGAGCTGACCATTGACAGTCCTGTCCTGGCTGCTTTGGGTCGGGCTGTTGCAATACTGGTGCTCTGCAAAATAAGAACTGCAGTTTACTAAAATCTACTTTTGCTTCTGGAGTCTACTGAATAACTATGCCTTTCCCCTAGAGGAAAGAGGTCAGTGGCAAAGGTACAGAACTGAAATAACTACTAACCTGACAACAGAAATTTGCAAACCCCAAGAAGCGTTGCAATTCTTTGACCATCCTTAGTGCGGACCATTTCTGCACTGCTTTTACCTTCTCTTCATCCATGCTTACCACTCCTGGTTGAATTCAGTACCCGAGGAAGCGAAGAGAGGATTCGTGAAACTCACATTTTTATCTCTTCATGAAAAGGCAGTGGTCACAGAGTCCTTGAAGTCATTGTCGGATATGCTTTACATGCGGCTCGAAGGAAGAGGAATAAATGAGAATATCGTCTATGTATACAATGACAAAACAATTAAGTAACCCTGTTCGTATACAATTCATAAACGTCTGAAAGATAAACAGACAAAAAGGAGGTCTTCCACTCATCCCCGGATTTGATAAGAATAAGATTGTTCACACTCCATAGATCAAGCTTGATACACACGCAGGCATCGTACAACTGTTCAAGAGCTGAAGGGATTAGTGGAAGCAGCGCTCTTCATTTAACAGTAATGGCGTTAAATGCTCAATAATACACAAGTACAGACCTCTGTCTTTATTATAAGTATGAGGTGACCAGAGAGGTAGATGACCAAAGTGACCAGAGAGGTAGATGAGCGAATAACTCCTTGTTTTGTATTGTGCTGCTTCAACCATGGATGACCCAAAATCAGGGGGTCCCTGGGAGAGGTGAGGACCAGTAGCTGAATCTTTTCCCTGTGAAGTATTCCTGTTTGCAAAACTATTGACACTGTGTGATAAGTCACCTTTGCTGTGCCTAAAGGCTGACTATTTTTTTGTGTATGATCATGAAGAAGGCAATGCCTCAAGCGGCAGGTTAAAGTTTTTTGCAAACGTGGCATCGATAAAAGTGCCGGCAGCTTCAGAGTCTAATGGCTGCGGTATATTTCACGTGAGGCGAAGCATACGCAACGCAATGCGTACATAACAAGTAGTGTACTGACTATACTTGCACAGGTAGTTTACGTTTTCTGGAGGACTAAAGGTCATGTCTCCCAGGGGGCAGTGTGAGAAAACTATCTTGGTCGGCTCCTTTGTTTCCGGTCTGACATATTTGTATGAGGTTGTGACGTGAAATGATGTACCCTCACTCCTCAGCAATGAAGTAGCTAATTTGCTAATGTTGCATTGTATGTTGTTAGATAACTTGTAGTAGTTTTAGGCTGCACAATATTGGAAAAAATGCATTTATGCAATAATCATAGCAGGATTTAAAAAGATGTAACTGCTTATCCTATACAGGGTCACAAGGGGGTCTAGAGCCTATCCCAGAGGACTCACACACCTCAGTGCAGAACTCCAATTAGCCTTAGCATGTTTTTGGACCATGGGTGGAAAACTGGAGTACCCAGAGAAAACCCCACAATGACACGGGGAGAACATGTAAACTCCACACACAGAACCTAGCTGGAGATTAGAACCCTGGCCCCAGAGGCGTGAGGTGATAGTGCTAACCACTGCACCACCATGCTACCCCTCAAAATAAATCAATTTTTCAATTTCACAAACACGTCTATTTATGAGTGATTTAAACAGCAAGGACGAAATGATCATGATCGACTCAGAGAATTCATGCAGAGCCGTTTCAAAAGTAGCGGCAGTAAATTTTAATGTGAAACATACACCAGAAAATCCTGAAAAGGAGCGGTCAATAAAATTGCACAGCTTGCCAAGTTTGTTTCCTATAGCGATATAAATGTTCTAGCAAAACATAAACCACACGCCGGATTTTATCACCAAGATTTTTAAATACCAAAACTGTACTGAAAAATAACATTGCTTATGAAAGTAGGCAGGTCAGAATTAGTTTCATTGTACTTTGTACACATGATACTGCTTTCTTAGAAACTGCCATTAAATTTTGAAGATGTTGTACACAGAAGGACACAATAGTGCTCGCAATATTTTCTGTCTTGTCTCTGAAAATATACAGTTCTTGTCACGGCACCTAGGCATGGCGCCGGCGGGGAAGGAGGATGACGACCCACTTGCGGCTATGGGGTAACGCTGGGATTTATTAACACAAGGGACACACCAGGAAAGTACAAATCAAAAGGATCATGGGCGATCCAAACAAACACAGGGGAAAACGCAGGCAGATAAACTTACACTCTAGACAAAAGGAGCAGGAACATGGAGGCTATGAGACTAGGAGGGTAATACAATAAAATACAAGGAAATACTCTAAAGGAACAAACAGAATCATACTAACAAAGTGACCCTACTAACACTACAGAACCTAACTCATAAAACTACCTCACGAAAACCAACTCAATGATTAACCAGGGAACTGAAAAAGGGCAGATACTTAAATACACAACGACTAACCTGCTGGGCCTCTTGTCTTTCAGTAAAGTATTCTGTTACACAAAGAAGGACAGGAGACCCACTGGCAGGAGATGGGGGGGTTTATTATAGGAACCAGGCAACCAGAAATCAAGACCTCAGGCATAAGGCAAGGTCGGTGTCACCAAGCAGTGGAGGTCTGTAGCCGGAGAAGTCAATCCTACGAGAACACAGAGGACGTGGGGTAGGATCGCTGGGCAGGACAGACAAGTGGGCGAAACGGAGACAGGCAGGTCGGGGACAGGCACAGTGATGAACAGGTTAGGCAGAAGCAGGCGGGTCAGGAGCAAGCAGTGAGAGAAGGAAGACAAGGCAGAGAGAACGCTCAGTATTGTTCATAAAATAGACTACACTAATTGCAGTGTGACAGTGCGAATATGCCGTATTTTAATACTCCGAATACTTGTCTAATTGGCGGGTCCCACCCTACTGGGCGTGACTGGTTGTTTGTAACTTTTTAATTTTATTATTATTATTTTTTTAATTCTCAAGTTCATAAAAATGACCCATATTTTAATATTTAATTGTTTAACTTAAAGTTGTGATGTACAGATTATTCATTCCCAGCAAAAATATTATTTAAGCAAGTACAAGCTGAATTTCATTGCTTTCAGAAAGTCTAGATGCACAGATAGCAATATGACGTTAGGTCATTGTACTATAATAGGGATGTTAAACGATTATTATTTTAATCACACAGCTTAGCGATTAATGACATATAACACATGTACATATAATCACAGGTACTCAACAGGCAGCTCGGAAAACCTATTTGGCAAATGGCTCGTGATAACCACTCAACATGCACATAATAACATGACAGATCTTGTGTTTTTAAGCCATAGGTACATAAGCCTTCAATAAAGTTAAATAAATACTGCAAATTATGATATTTTTTATTTTATCTATGCCTTGGTCTAGCAATTTCTAAAAATGAAATAAACCAGGTAACAGCTTCTCTGTGCAATGTTAACTGCTCTTTTGATTTTAGCTTTGAATTCAGGGATTCTTCTTTAAACTTTACTTATAAATAAATATGTACATATACATTCCTGGGCAAAAAAAAATGAAAATGGGCCAAACCCTAATTGCACAACATTAAGGCCCATTTTTTGCCCAGGAGTGTATATTATACACACACAGACTGTGGCATGTTCGATGTTGGTACACGATTTAAAATGTTTCTATGAGTGTCTTAAGCAAACTCTGGAAATCTTTTTTCTTCAAGACCCTTTCCTAATTTCTAAGCTTCACTGACATACTACGGAGAATGCAAAAGTAATAGTCTAAAATAGAATTCCTGCCCTTTTCAAAATGACATGCAATAGTGATGTCAAGAATTGCCGAGGAAAAGAAGGTGACTATTATCCTACACTCTGTTCTGAAGCTTGACACTCTTGACAAAGGCATATGGTTTAAATCAGGGGTGGGCATTTTTGGTTCTACAGTGCCATAGTCTTGCAAATTTGAGCTAACACCTAATTTACCCCTGAAATACCAGGTGATGTGACTTGCTATTCCAATAATGACTTCAGTAAAACAATGTCTTCAGTGAAACAACCAGCAAAACCTGCACACAGCAAAGGCCAGAACCGTCTAACCCTGATTAAGATTGATCAGGACTCCTGCCAAGCTGCAGCAGTTTCAGCACAATGTAATGAAAGTTTTTGTACTTTTTGGACATATGTACATATATGGTTTACATGTTGCATGCATAACAATTCTTTTTACTATGCATTTCACTTTTATTACATTGTGTTGATGTGCATCTTTCTTCATTGCGCTTTCATTTCAATGTCTACACTTTGTTTCCCATTTTTATTTTGATCACCACTTCTGTTTGTACCCTGTTAATCCCAAGAAAAAGCATGAACTCTGTCAGATCATACTGAAAATCCTACTGAAGCATAATAACTATTGTGTAAAATTCAAATTATACTCTGTGAAACATCAGGGCAGCTTTAATCATTTATTGTCTTCTTTAAGTCCATGTCTTCTCATGACTGGAATCTCAGTTCCTCCAGCAATGTATATAAAAAGTATGTCTATTATAGCTCTTTCATTCATGCAAACATAGACATTATTTACTAATTTACATTTCCAAATTGTGTAACACAGGATATAATCATTGTTAGCTCCTGCCAGCCACTGTAATTAACAGATCAGAGTGGTTTGATGGGGCTGAACTTCCCTATTACAAATACAACTCTGTTGGAATTCACATCTGCAAAATAAACTGCATTTAAATAAACTCACAATTCAACCATACACAGTGCATGATTCTGTATTATGAAGAATAAAACTTTGCTTTTTAAATGTCATTTTTAAATGTTGTAATTTGCATTTAACAGATCACATCAAGTAGATATGGCAAGAAGACCCACTTTAAGTGTGGTATTGACCACTTCATCTGTTTTTGTATTTGTAACAATGACATGTATCCTTTTGCAGAATTTCATCTTTTGGTGTTTTATAACCAGGCAGTAGGGTGAATGAAACCCAGTTCTCAGGGCTCCCATGGGCAACTAACTGTACGTACACACCGTGGGTGGCGAGAGTGTCAGCGTTCGCTCTGGCTGTCCTCTCTGTGACGCTAGCGAACACTGGGGATGCTCTCTGACGTATATGGAGTAGGTGGGGACAAGTTCATTCAGAATGTTAGGTCTGGAAAACTTTTTAAAGGGGTCACAAAGCAAACAAACGTGTAGTTTATCCTTGTGCCGACTGCCAATAGGACATAATTTGTCAAAGCACATATAATTATGTTAATTCAAACACTAATGTTAGAAATAAGTAACGCTAAAGTTATTGACCATTTGCATTGTTCTGCACGCTATGGCACCGAAAATAGTATGCAATTTCCTCACTTTTTTACACAAAAAAATATTACGCACTTCACCAACTCATCTGGATCGCCAGTAATTTCAAACAACTTGGTCTCATTTTTTAATTTATGTCCTCGTAGCAAACAGGGACACAGCATAAATGACTGGGAATCCTGCTACAGCAATTATCAGTTTTATGGAATACCGTCACAGCAGTCTCGGCTTCAATACAGTACACACAAACCATCATTTAAAATCGCTCACAAAGAATAAACTATACACTGACAGTAAAAATGAAAAACACATGTGGCTTTAGCTTTTCCTGTGTGCAGGCTGTAGCAGTTTGCAAAAAAGTGCTGTCATATATGTAGCGAATACACATACACACAGATACTCCAAAGTGTAAAGTATGGATTATTCTGAATGTAACACTCCATTAATACAAATAAGGGGATAAAAGTATTTATTTTTTTCAAAATGTTCTAACACTACACAACAACAAAAGAACATTAGAATAATACAAAAATATTTGTGTTAGGAAGAAAAAGAACAGAAAAAACTAAGTTGAATCTCACCTTCTTTATGAGTCTGGCCATAAGACTTCATCCGTATCACATGCGATGTTCCCTTTAGTGACACATCGTAGAGTGCCATATCCAGACATGGCATGACCCCTGATCAATGCCTCCACAAGCTTGCCTTCATCTACGAAGAGGCAGACCATGTAAAGATCATGGTATGGGGTTGTTTTTCTGGGGATGGGCTAGGTCCCTTAGTTCCAGTGCAGGTAACTTGTAGTGCTCCAGAATACCAAGACATTTGGACAATTTTATGCTTCCAACTTTATGGGAACAGTTTGGGGAAATCCATGTTCCAGCATGACTGTGACCCAGAGCACAAAGCAAAGTCCATAAAGATATGGTTGGTAGAGATTGGTGTGAAAGAACTTTACTAGCCCGCACAGAGCCCTGACCTATACCTGATCAAACACCTATGGGATGAACTTTTCAGGATCTGTCCCTGCCTCGTCCTGTATTGTCTCGTTTTCCCCATTTGGCCAGCAGGTGTAGCTGACCACCCAGTTCCTTCCTCAGTCTTGTAGCCCCTTAGTTCTGCTGTCCCTCAGGCCAACATGTGGCTTAACTGGCTGTGCATGCGGCAGAGGACCGAGCCTCTCCTGTATTCATGAGTTTGAGGCTGGCAGGAGACCAGGCTCAGCTTTGTCAGTTATTTACTGTCCCCCTTAGTTTTGTCCTTCTATTGTAGTATAGGTCTTTGTTTTGTATCTGGTTCTGATCATTCCTGTCTGGTTTACTAATAATGTTTTTTTTCACTTGTATTCCTAGTGTTAAACTGCTGCGTTCCTGTTAATTACCTTCACCTGTTCCTTGTTGCCCTAATCTCTAGTGATTTCTTCAGTGAAACCTCTGGTTCTTTCAGAGTCAAATGATGAGGCAAATTCCTTAAGGTTTAGCAGTTCATTAAGACAAAATGAAGGTGTTACAGAAAGATTCCGTTCAGCTAATTTTCATTGCAATTCAGCCAATTCAGTGTCTGTTTGCATCTGTCTCTGCATCCTTCTGCCCCCACTGAGGGAAACAAGGCCTTTTTCTATGGTCTTCATACAGACTACTGTAGCCAGCAGGTCAGACAGCCTTGGTGAGAGTGAGTTGTATGAGATAGGCAAAGAACATGATGTGATATACGTGTCATAGTGTTTGTGAAATTAGTAATGAGGCACACTTCTCCCTCTTCATACCCTGGTTTTCTGTGTATTTCAGTTCTTGCCCTTGTTCCACAGTTGGTCATTACCTGTGTTGTTGTTGTTTGTTCCAAGTTTTACTGTGCATGTATGTCGCTGTTCAAGTGTGGTTTCTTGTTTGTTTCTCTCGTGTTTTAGTATAGCTCTTATTAGTATTGGGTTTACCTTCCTGATTTTTTTTACCTCTGGTGGTCCAATTGTTTTTCTGTTTTTTTTCCCCTCTCAGTGTTCAGGTTTGTTAAATAAAACTCCTTTCCCTGGAGCCTCACTGTGGTTCATCTGTCCTTTACCATGCCCGTCCATAATAGAAGTCAAATGGAGATTGCGATGCAGGCCTTCACGTCCAACACCAGTGCCTGACTTTACAAATGCCCTTTTGGATGAATGGCTAAAAATTCCCACAGACACTTAAGTCTTGTGGAAAGCCTTCCCAGAAGAGTGGTAGCTGATATAGCTGCAAAGGGGGGGACCAAGAGCATATTGATGCCTATGAATTTAGAATGGGATGTCAGAAAAGTTCCCCTGCCGTGAATTGCCACCTTATCCTTATGGTGGGTGGGTTTGTGTGCATCCATGATTATAGGAACTATGTTGTCAGGGGCAATTGCTCCTGGTAGGGACTCCCAAGGCTCCCTTTGGCTTCGAATCGGGGGATGGGCTCTGACTGTTGTCTGTGCGTATGCACCAAACACCAGTTTGGAATATCCGGCCTACTTGAAGTTGGAGGGGGTGCCGAAAGGCGCCGTGGGACTTTAACTCTTAGGTGGGTAATGACAAACATGTAAACTGTGAAAATTGGAGGGGTTTGATTCAGAGGAATAGCCTGCCCAATCAAAAGCCAAGCAGTGATCAGTTGTTAGAATTCAGTGCTAACCGCAGTTTGTCCATAACGAACATTATGTCCGATCATAAGGACACTTGGCACCAGAGCACCCTAGGCCGCAGTTTGATGACCGATTTTGCAATCATATCATGCACTGGTATGTTTTGGACACTAGGGAGAAGAGACGAGCAGAGCTGTCAACTGATCACCACCTGGTGGTGACCTGGATCCAATGGCGACGGAAGATGTTGGATAAACCTGGTAGACCTGGGTGCATAATGAGGGTTTGCTGGGAACGTCTGATGGATGCCCTTGTCCAGGAGATCTTCAGCTTGAGCTTCCAGCAGAACTTCTCTTGCATCTCAAAAGAGTCAGGGGGCATTGAGCCTTAATGGGTCATGTTATGGGACTCCACTGCTGAGGCAGCAATGTGGAGCTGTGGCCATAAGGTTGTTGGTGCCTGTTGTAGTGGCAATCCCCAAACCCGGTGGTGGACACCAGTGGCAAACAGAGCTGTCAGGCTGAAGAAGGAGGCCTTCTGAGCTTGATTAGCTTGTGGGACTCCTGAAGCAGCTGACAGGTACTGGAAGGCTCAGCAGAAAGTGGTTTTGGTGGTTGTGGAAGCAAAAACTCGGGTGTGGGAGGAGTTTGGTGAGGCCATGGAGAATGACTTTTGGTTGATGTCGAAAAGATTCTGGCAAACAATCAGGCAACTGAGGAGGGGGGAAGCAGGGATTCACCCAAGCTGTTTACAGCAGGGAGGGAGAACTGCGACCATAAATGAGGATATAGTCAGGAGGTAGAAGGAATATTTTGAGCATCTCCTGAATCCCATTGATACACCTTCCTTAGAGGAAGTAGAGCTGGAAGACTCAGAGGAGGACTTGCCCATCACTAGAGCTGAAGTTATTGAAGCAGTCAAAAAGCTCCTCACTTTGAAGGCGCCAGGGGTGGATGAGATTCGCCCTGAGTTCTTGAAAGCTTTTGATGTTGTTGGGCTGTCTTAGCTGACACACCTCTTCAACATTGGGTTTAGGTTGAGGACAGTGCCTTTGGATTGGCAAACTAGGGTGGTGGTCCCAGACTTTAAGAAAGGGGAATGGAAGATGTGTTCCAACTTCAGGGGGATCACACTCCTCAGCCTCCCTGGGAAGGTCTATGCTGGGGTTTCACGCTCATTGGTTGAACCTCAAATCCAGGAGCTGGATACCCTCACAAGGATACTGGAGAGTTCATGGGAGTTTTCCCAACCAGTCTACATGTGTTTTGTGAACTTGGAGAAGGCATACAATTGTGTCCCCTGGGGGGTCCTGTGGGGGATGCTTCAGGATTTGCAGCTGAGTGTGAAGCAGCTAGGATGAGGATCAGCGCCTGTAAGTCTGAGGCCATGGTTCTCAACCAGATAAGGGTACATTGCCCACTCCTAGTGGGCGATAGGTTAGTGCCTCAAGCGGTGGAGTATCTCGCAATCTAATTCATGACTGAAGGAAGAAGGGAGTTGGAGATCGAAAGACAGATCGGTGCAGCGCTGGCAGTAATGCGGACGCTGTACCATTCAGTTGTGGTAAAGAAGGACCTGAGCTGGAAGGCAAAGCTTTTGATTTACCATTTGATCTACGTTCCTATCCTAGGATATATGATCTATGGTCATGAAGAATGAGATTGCGGATACAAACGGCAGAAATGAGGAAACTCATTTCTGCTGGGCTCTGCCTTAGAGATAGTGAGGAGATCATTCATTCAGAAGGGATTCAAAGTATAGCTGCTGATCCTCTGCATCGAAAGGAGACAGTTGAGGTTATTCGGGCATCTATCTAGGATGCTTCCTGGACGGCTCCCTGGGGAGGTGTTCCGGGCATATCCAACCAGGAGGAGGCCCTGGGGTAGACCCAGGACACGTTGGAGAGTGTATAATATCTCTTGGGTGGCTTGGGAATGCCTTGGTAACTGGAACTGGAGGAGGTTGCTGCAGAGAGAGGTCTGGGCATCCCTGCTTAGACTGCTGCTCCCCTGACCCGACCCCAGTTAAGCGGCAGAAAATGGATGGATGGATGGATGGATAAATAAAAGTTCCTGTAGGTTTTATGGCTATGTAGTGTATGTGAAGAAGCCAATGAGTGACTAGAACATAAAATACATGCTAGATGAGAGCAAAAGTGTCATAAATGAGTTGAATGTCAATTGCAAAGTATGGATGAGTCAAGAAACAGAATTCTTGTCTGTAATGTTGTCCTGGGCATGATGTTAAATTGCAAGCAGTCCTCCAACTTGCAGGGAAAAAAATTGGGGTTGGTGGTGGGATTAGCACTCCAGCTACCATAAAAACTTCACACAGCTCTGACCAGCCAGACAAGACACTTTT
Organism: Mormyrus iriodes; assembly: GCA_011763525.2. Classification (NCBI taxonomy): domain Eukaryota; kingdom Metazoa; phylum Chordata; class Actinopteri; order Osteoglossiformes; family Mormyridae; genus Mormyrus; species Mormyrus iriodes. Next base: position 38,909,052 of record JAAGVU020000001.1, read on the forward strand.
CTGCTCTCCACAGGAGTAACTCTGCTGTAGCTGCCCACAGGAAGGAGAGTCAATAGGGTCTAGCCTGTTGGGGATTGAAACTGGTGTGATGCTGAGGTGTCACCCACTGCACAGCAGCACTTGGGTCCCAATCTGAGACGGCCCATCCGGGTAGGTGCGTAGGACGTCTTGTCTCTCCGACAACATGACCATCTTCCTCTACTGTCAGAGTAGCTTCATAAACTCTGCATTTCAGTGGCGGCACTTTACGAGGTACACAGACCGAGGGGGTAGCCAACTCTCTGTAGGTGGGTACACCTGTTATTAGTCTGGTCACTCCTTTGACTGCCATACAGTAGCGGTTGCTATTGCGGATCAGTTCCTCCTGATGATGTCCGATGTCACTCCTTTCAATGAGCGTATCTTGAGACTTTGATTAAGGCACTCTCTGGGTGCCTTATCTGTTGTCTCAGTGTATGCTCCGACCATGATAAGTGATATCTTGATGAGGGAGACGTTTTCTTCACAACTTCACTCGGTGGCTGATGGGTGCCGAAGAGGTGACACTCCTCTGGTCATGTGTGAATTCAATGCCATCGCTGGCTCTGACAGGACTGGCTACGAAGATTCTGTGTTTCCCCATGGGTCTGGTGACTGTAGTGAAACTGGCTTCATGTTTCTTGACTTTGCAAAAGCTCAGGGGCTGCGGATCATTGGATCCTGGTTCCAGTGCCCTGAGCCAGATTGCTGGACTTGGTACTCCAATAGTGGTGGTGCAGCGAAGGAGATTGATCATATCTTCATGAGCAGACTCAGGGACTCTGGTGGCTCCTGCAGAACTGCAGGGTCTACAGAAGTGCCCAGTTTATGAATTCTGACCACTGATTTGTTGTTGTGACTCTGACAATCCAGCTTAGGTATAGTAGACTACCATCTACTATGAGAATGAGACTGGCCAGACTGCAAGATCAGGTTGTTGTTGGAGCTTGCATGCAATTTGTGTGAGAAACCTTACTCCCCACCCAAACTGCCCACCCCCTCATCATCACCATTTAGAACCTTTTGCTTTGCAAATGCAGGCCAGAAGTCTCATCTTCCACTCAAGTCTATATTCAAAAGTTCATTTAACACTGTGTTCTAAGGAATCATATAATACATGGATTGATATATTGTAAATTGAAATATGGTAGAACCCCTTTATCTATCTGCCCATTCAGTAAAAATGGTCTCAGCTATCCAAAATATTTGATCTGTGTTAATTTATTATTGAGTTGTAAAAGTTAAAAGACAAATTATGTGTGTCGTTATAATTGAACTTGGTGTACCCAGGCTATCATAGAATGTGTTGAAATATATCAGATATTACAAAAATACAAATAGTGCCACGGTGTATTTTGCATGTAAGCACTTGTGCTATCTGTGAAAAAGATTGCAGTTCAAATATATAAAAGATACTAAAAAATTAAGTTTGTGCATGTGTTTTTGTGTGGGCACTACATTAAAGTTATATTTGATATAATAAATACATGTATTTGCTTGTAACAATCTTTGTAAATGTATTATTCAGTTGTAAAAGTTACTGCTATAAAACACATTATTTATGTGTGCCATTATAATTACCCTGATGTGACATGAGCGTGACATATGCATCATAAATGTGTCACAAGAGTAATAACTAAATAACGCTAACTTAAGGTAATGGAAAGAAATGAAAACACACATTTTATTTTTATGCCTTCTGAACTAGAACTTTACGCATGTACACTATATTGCCAAAAGTATTGGGACACCCCTCCAAATCATTGAATTCGGCTGTTCCAATCACTTCCGTGACCGCAGCTGTATAAAATCAAGCACCTGCAGACTGCTTCTACAAACATTTGTGAAAGAATGGGTCACTCTTAGGAGCTCAGTGAATTCAAGCTTGATACCTTGTTAGGATGCCATCTGTACAATAAGTCCATTCATAAAATTTCCTCTCTACTAAATATTCCACGGTCAACTGTTAGTGGTATTTTAACAAAGTGGAAACAATTGGAAACAACAGCAACTCAGCCACGAAGTGGTAGGCGACATAAAATCACAGAGCGTTAACAGCACATGCTGAGGTGCACAGTGTGCAGAATTCGGCAACTTTAGTCAATAGCTACAGACCTCCAAACTTTGTGTGGCCTTCAGATTAGTTCACAAACAGTGCATAGAGAGCTTCACAGAATGGGTTTCCATGGCTGAGCAGCTGCATCCAGGCCTTACATCACCAAGGGCAATGCAAAGCATCTGATGCAGTGGGGTAAAGCACGCTGCCACTGGACTCTAGAGCAGTGGAGACGTGTTCTCTGGAGTGACAAATCACACTATTCTGTCTGGCAATCTGATGGACGACACTGGGTTTGGCGGTTGCCAGGAGAACGTAAAGTTTGGTGAAGGGGGGATAATGGTGTGGGATTGTTTTTCAGGGGTTGGGCTTGGTCCCTTAGTTTCAGTGAAAGGAACTCTTAATGCCTCAGCATATGAAGCAAATTTCAGTGAGTTTGGTGTGGAAGAACTTTACTGGCCTGCACAGAGCCTTGACCTCAACCCGCTAGAACACCTTTGGGATGAATTAGAGCGGAGACTGTGAGCCAGGCCTTCTTGTCCAACATCAGTGCCTGACCTCACAAATGCTCTTCTGGAAGTATTGGTAAAATTCCCATAAACACACTCCTAAACTTTGTGGAAAGCCTTCCCAGAAGAGCTGAAACTGTTATAGCTGCAAAGGGTGGGCCAACTTCATATTTAAGCCTATATATTGAATTGGATGTCATTAAAGTTCATGTGTGTGTAAAGGCAGGTGACCCAATACTTTTGGCAATATAGTGTATACCAGGGCTGGTTCTAGGCAGGGGCATGGGGGGGCAATGCCCCACTAAAGCCAATGATGCGACCCACCAACATCTCTTATTGCCCCCCCCCATTTGATACAGTCTATAACCGGGCCTGGTGAATACTCTGTTTCTAAATTTCTGTGATAGCTTGTAGAGTAATCCTCCCATACCTGCAGTTGCGCCAACCAACGTGATGGAATCTCCAATGAAGATGCCAATAGAAAATTGAAATGGGATTTATTAATTCAGTAATCGCCCGGTAACTGGGATAGGGTGA
>JAAGVU020000001.1:38962456-38981009 GCA_011763525.2 Mormyrus iriodes
TCCTACGGAGAGTGGTCTAAGTTGGAAAAAGCCAAGAACAGCTGACAGGGTGTTGGGTGGCCAGACCTACCAGTTTGATACATATTAACAGAAGGGCTACTGCTGTAGAAAAGGCAGATAATTTTGATGATGATCATGGGAGTAATGTGTCACAACAGACTATATTTGCTATGGGTGACTCTTGGTGGATTGCCCCCATCAAGACACTTATTAATGTTTTATTCAATTAGTGATTTGAGCTAATAAATTCCTATAGATATAACAATAAACATGTATGACATCTTTTACAAATTATATGTTTATTATTTAATTTCTTTCTGTCTAGTAAACATAAATGTAGTCACTTGTACACCAAATTGTACAAATTGTACAAAGGGTACCACTTGTATAATTGTCATGGTAAACTAAAAAGTTTTTTAAAAACTTTCCATTGGACATCAATATAGGTGGACAATGGTGAAATATAAAGTATTTTCAAAAAAGAAAAATAAAGGCAATGATCAATAATGACAATGGATAATGGAGATGGATAGCCAATCTTTAGAGTATTTTTCTACACTGCTGAACAGCACATAAAATTACAGGAATTTTCTGGCAGTAGTTGGTCAAATTCATGCACATGTTGCAGTACGTTCTCAGATTATTAAAGGGAATCATTTAAATTGTACTCAAAGCCATATTTCTTCTAGTAAGATGGGTACAAATAAAAGAACAATGTGTATAAATCAGCAAAGATAAACATGGAAAATGTATTTCATGTCATAAGTAAGTGTTTAATGCACAACAAGCATTAACCCCTCCACTATGCATTCGGTGGTTCTTTGCCTCCCTGTAGTGTGTTTAGAAACATAGAATGCACTTCTTGGAGTGTATTAATCTACTTAATCTGTGATTACTACACAACTGGCTTACACCTTTGTATCTAAGGACATAATTTTTGTGTTTATGAGCCAAAAACGCATTTATTATTAGAGCTATTTTCTTCCACCAGTGATTAAACATTATTATAGTTTCTGTTAATTTTAAATCATGCTCTGATTTTGGAATTTTAGATGACTTTAGATAGACTTGAAGATTTATATTAGTGCATTGATTTCCTACTGCAGGTTTGCCAACTCTTGTCAGTTACATCACTGGGAATCCCCATCACAATGCCCACGCCTCCTAGGGAATGTCTAAGTCTTCAGATCTGATTTTGGGAGTCTTTGGTTCCCCTTGCCAGTGTTTCTTGTTTAAAGGCTATGCCTTCTCCCAGCTGAATGCTGGTTAGGCTAATTATCCTGTCTAATTCAGTCAGTCTGATATGTTGGCTGAAGCGAGATTTTCCAGGTTTTCCTGTGTTCGAGCGCTTCCTGTTTCTCCGTCTACCTGTCTACCTACCTGTCATCTGACCCAAGTTTTGCCTTCAGACCATGAGACCCCTCTTGCCTGCTTACCTGACGATGAACATTGCCCAACCTCTGCCTGCCAACTACCCACCGTTTCTGCCTTGCCCCTCTGCTAATTGACGCACATAAACCCACCTTTGCCCATCCCTCGACTACAACTTGGCTTATGATTCGGATCCTGTTTTTCGTTTTTCTGGCCTAGGTTTGGATAGTTGACCACGAGTTTGGATTATCCCAAAATAAAACCTGCCTGCCTCACCTGAACCTGCATAAGTGTCTTCCTTTTCTATCCATCAATCTTCACAACTCTCACACATCTGGCATGAAACTCATGCCTTCAGAGTCTCACGCCTATAGAAGAAATCTTACGGCAAATCTATATTATTCCGTAATAAACCTAAAAATAGCTACATCAAAAGTGTTGGGTAGCTTACAAACCCTAAAGACTATTTACAAGCTAATAAAACTGATACATACATGTATACATATAAATGTGCATGCATGTGTCTGTAGACTTGAATCGAATTGAAAATTTCAGTCCAACCAGCTGACCAAAGTTAGCAACCCTGCTACTGTGAATCGCCTGACTGGTGCTATATGTGCAGTTATAGAATATTATCACCCTTCTGATGAATGTGATTTGAAAATGTAACAGTCTGTGGTATATTAAGTTATAATGTAATCTAGTTCTGATAATTTTGACATAGCCAATAGTTTAAAATTATAGTTTACAAAGGAATGAAATACATGATATATATAATATAAATAATATTAAACTATGTTTAAATTAATTTGAATTGGCAGTTTGTGTTTGAAACTGAAATATAATGAAATATTGCAGAACCAGTTTTCTTTTCCAAGCCGCAGGCAATAAATTAGTAAAAAAAGAATCTTAATATTTACCCAGAAAGCTTAGTTAAACACAAGACAAGAGACAAGTAACAAAAGATTACAACTCAACATATTTAATAGACAAAATCTGTACTGGGTAAGTGCTTGGTTATCATTAAAATGCATTTCCTCATATTAGCCATTGTAGTTTTCTGCTGTAACCACATACTGCAAATGCAAGTGTTAAGTGAATAAAAATCCTGAAATACATTTTGAATAAACATTGGCAAGCATCTGTAATTTGCTGCATATACATCTAGACCTACTTTTTGAATGTATCATAAATACCAAGGGACGGATGCAATACTATTCACACCACAACAACTGTAATAGTCATTAAAAAAGCTTTTTAACAAGTATTGTCATTCTACCTTAAATACTCCTGTACCTAGACCTTTTGGGCACTTTTCCACCGCACCAGGAACCGTACTTTTGGTACTTCAAGGTATTGGTTTCCCACTGGTGTAAAAATTGGTACCGGTGCTGAATGACGTCACAGTGCGAGAAGGGGTATTTTGTGCCAAATTCGAAAAATGGGTGTAGTGTATTATAGGGCTGGGTGATGTGCGATATTAATACCAACATTGCATGTTATGCACATGTAATTCTTATAATACTAGTCAGATAGATTAAGATCAGGTTTTTTCTTAATTTCAATTCTGTTCTGACATTATAGCTCAGAGAAACATTTTTACTCTGTCATAGAAAAGAAATCTCAGCTAGCTTTGCAATTTTAATTATTCCTTTTATAGATTATCTAATATACATTTAAAAATCAGTTTAAAGTTTACCTCTGCTGCCTTTGCATGAGTGCTTCATGCATTCTGTGAGTCAATCATAATCATTTTCATCCTTGCTGTTTAAACCACTCCTAGGCAGGTTTGTAAGAAATTAATAGACTCCTTTTTGCTTTATTAATGCCCCAATATTTTTTACAACAAAATCATATCACTGGGACAGCAGGCTATATGTGTGCTGTCCTAATATATTAAGCAAAACACTTTTTAAAATTTCCTTTCATGACATTCTAATCTTTCTGTTGTATTTGTTCTTCGGGCCAGATAGCAATTATTATTTTTTACTTCATTTATTGTTGGTTTCTGAGTTTGCAACTGTTTTCAAAGCAGCATTTATATTGTGTTTGAGAGGCAGGCTATTTGCATAACCAATCAACAAAGAAATCATTTCAAGTCCCACCCCAAAGTACTGAAGTACCAAAGAAATTTCACACATATTGAATACAAATAAATTCATATCCACAACACCACAGGTGCTTAACTCTCCTTGGATGCTACAATTGCAAACTAGTCTCAGCTCTGAATGGCTTTAGTGGCTTTTGTTTGTGGCAAGAAACTCACATGTTTCTTGTCTGTTTCTAATTAAAATATATACTCTACATTCCGTCATACTCAAGGACCAGTGCTGGGCTCCCATGGATTAAAGTGAAAATTACCAGTGGTCATATGGAAATAGTGAACGTATTTAAAGATGTTCGTATTTTATTCAATTTTTTTTATATGCATTTAAGCTATTTAATATGTACATACCTATAATAACTTGGGGTGCAAGAAGACATAAACTGTGCATGTAGAAATATGGTTATTTTTCATGTGAGTGATTGCAATATAAGATATTCTGGCAAGGGGATATCCATTCACTTTCTGTTAGTGTGACATTGAACCAACTTTTCCGTGTGATATCAAACCTGTAACCTGATTTGAGCAAAGACTCAATAAGACCCTGGGCAAAGCATCTGATCTTGTAGCACTTTGCTTTTTAAATGATAAAAAGAGAAAATGGGTCAGGATGCATTCCCTATAGAAATAAAAGGAAAAAAAGTTAACATTTTTTCCTGTGTGAATCTCCAATAGGGAAATCATCTCTAAATAAATCAAAACCGCATGTGCAATGTGCAGTGCCACAAGGGAGGCAGAGAAATTGCACAAACTGTTCATAAGCAGGGGCTCCTGGTGGTTGATTAAAAGAAAAATAGATGTATGTAATCTTGCATATGTAATTGAATTAAAATGTCGTGGTGGACTGCTAAGTGCTTTCCATTGTACATTTGTTGTTGTTGTTCTCCTATTGAATTGCATTTTTTCATCCAACATAACAAAAGCCTATCCTTTTGTATAAATAAAGATTTCTAAGACTGATATTGTCCGCTTGGGTCAACCTTCCTAATTAGGTCAGGGCAGAAAGCTTAATCAATACAGGGCTTTTCTAGGGGACAGAGGCTTAAATTTACTTTCTTTGTTCAGGGTTGTGGCTTTATTAAGGAGCCTAGGGTGTCTAACTACAACCTGGCATGGGGAACATATGGGGCTAGATGCATAGTACTGGAGGTATAAAACTGCAAAAAATTACATTATAGCAACTCAGCAGATTCGGCATATCTATGCAGACAGAAAAGGTGAAGCAAGAGATGGACTCACCAGAATTAGGGTCAGAATTACCGTCTGCTTCAGTCCTCTTGTCAGGCGAGGCTTGTTCGTAGAAGTCCTCCTGTGGCTGAACCAGAGGGAGAGGGTGTGAGAGGAGCGTTCCACTGCCCACAGTCTCATGGTCCCCTAGACCACTGTCACTGTAGCTTTCCTGGGAGCCGTCAGGAAGGTGAAATGTTACACGTCGCTGTGACTAGAATGAAGAGTACAAAAGACACCTGTTAGTGCTCCTTGTTTGACCCCAGTACGTTTCATAAACCTGATCCCAGATGATAGGTAAATTGACTGAGGATGGATGAAAGGGTAAAATGGATTAATGTGCATGTTACATAAGTTTTTACTTGGTTTTGAGGAGCACTTCACATGATAAATTTGTCCTTTCCTTCAATGGGAATTCTTAAGTTCTAAATTAAATATAGCTATTTCCCTTCATAACCTCATGGGTTGAACTATTTGCCTAATATCATGCATTTCGGCAGTCTCATATCCTCTAAGCGAAAATTTTAAGTAATTTTAAGTACATTTATTTGGTAGATTCTTGTGTCCAAGAGAAAGTACAAGTGAAGAAAGCATAAGGTCAGACAACAAGGTTACTCAGCATCTGTGGAGCAGTTGGGGTTGAGGGCTCAATGCTGACATAATTACTCTGCTGGTCAAGGGACCTGAACCTACCATATTCTTGACATTAGCACAGATCTCTAACCCTACACACTATCCATTAAGATTTTGTTCATTTCTTATGACAGTTTACAATTATTGCAAACCAAGATATTTCTTGCAAATATCGGCAAAAGTCGTCCAACCTGCAAGTGTTTTAATCTTGATGGTGGAGTTTCTGACATGCTCCTCTATATCTTCTAGGAGCTGTAAGGTCAAGGAAGACATGGTGCTTCACTACATATTGTAAGATTTTAATTCTACTACACCTGGGCTTTGCTGTGACATTTGAAACATTTAAGTTCCATTTCAGAATATTTTTTTCAAGGGACTTGATGCTACAGAGATCTCACTCGAGCAGTAACAGCTGCCAACGTAAAGACTAATCAATGACTGAGTTTTGCAAAGCACTCCTGAGCTAACAATAACCTACTTAAGCATAAGCAGATACAAAGTGCTTTTGAAAAAGACTATGTTGTAGGGACAGCTCTCTCACTGCCAATCTGTGATTTCCAAGTAGTCTTTGACAATGAGAATGCCAAGGTGAAAAGTTGGTGGCCCTCCTACCCCTCATAAGTTGCTTTAAACACATGGTCTAATGAAGAAACTCCTGAAATGATGTAATGGAAAGTTATGCACCGGAGCATGCATGCATGCATGCATGCATCCATCCATCCATCTATCTATCCATCATCTATCTATCTATCTATCTATCTATCTATCTATCTATCTATCTATCTATCTATCATCTAATGTAATGAGTGCCTCCTCTCACATTTTAATTCTAGATTGCTGCAGCCACCCAGTAATTATTGGCAAAAGCAAAGGTCACTCCATTTCAGAGAAATGCAAATCACTTCATTGTATAATTTAGGACATTCAGAGAGCTTGTGACATTCAAACAAAGCAATGGGTATTTCTGCTCTGCTGTTTTGAGAATATTATAAACAGAACATTATGCATGGATAAGTTACATAAATTCTGAGCACCAACGGAATAAACAGTCATGAACACATGTTCTATAAATGAATGAATGAATTAATGAATTAATGTATGAATAATTAAGTGACAAACTGCAAATGTCAAGTGTTAATTGGAAATAGCTAAGTTGTGAAAAAAAATTATGCGTTTGGGAAACATATCACCTAACAGTCTGAACTGAAATAACTGCTATTTAAATTCTTTTCTGCTATGTGCCATGCCTATAAAAAACATCTAACCATGTATTTTGTTCATACAGCGGTTTGGAGAAGCAACACGACATATCTTCCTTCATCGCTTTTGATTGACATTTTACATAATATCATTGCTTATCACAATTGCCACCAGCACCTTATCACATTTTATTACTAGACTATGTGAGGAGGAGTACACTGTGCATAAATAAGTCAGCTCACCCGCTCCACACCAGGGTCCCTGGCAAGTGATCAATTTGTTCCCTAAGATAGGGACTTCTTATTTTAGCAGACTAATAATCCTCCTACTTCTCTAACTAGTATTAATTGTGACAATGTGGATCTGATTTTCAGTCAATGCTATACCTGTTACACATGAATTAATGCCAAATAATACAGGAATTTGAAGAAACACCATATATATTTTTTTATTTAAGCATGGTCTCAGGCATTTGAGCAAAGACTTTGATAATCTATTTAATTAGTGGTAATGATTCTGAAGTATACAATTTGCAAAATCACGTGTTTAAGATCAGTTTTTTATAAGAAATAGTAGTTTGTTTTTGTGCAAATCTTTCTGTGCAGGCTTCTAATCTTCTTTGTTTATATATTTTATAATAATAATAATAAGAAGAAGAAGTTCTATTTATAAGCTCAGCATTTGATGTGGTAATCCATGATGTACTCATTTCTCGCCTATCTTCCATTGGTATCACAGACACAGCCCTTCAGTGGTTCAGGTCATATCTCGCTAACAGACAAAAGTTTATCACACTAGGCCCATACAAGTCCTCCAGTTCTCCTGTTGTGAGTGGTGTCCCTCAGGGATCAGTTCTTGGACCCCTTATCTTCCTAATTTACATCCTGCCCCTTGGTCAAATCATTCGCCAATATGGCCTTAACTTCCATTGCTATGCAGATGATATTCAATTATATCTCAGTACACACTCCTCCATTGACTCCCCTCCCAGTACATTCACTGATTGCATTTTTTAATGGTTTATTTATTTTTGTATTAGATTATTCTATATTTGTGTAAAGCGACCCTGGGATTCTGAAAGGCGCTACATAAATAGAAATTACTATTATTATTATTATTTTAATCTCACGTGAACAGTTAGTATGTGTATTTTTTTAGTAAATTGCTAATAAGTGCTACAGTATAATGGGATTAATTTAGCATGCGTGCTTGCATAACTCATTTGCATTTAATTAAAACTGTTTTAGCACTCTCTCTTAAAACACCAATTGATGAATGTCTCGAAATAAACCCAACTTTAATTACTATACAAATCCACATGCTCACACAAAGTCTAAACAACTTTAGATGCAAAGCATTCACAAGAAATTAGTTTACAGCACTTTACATATTCAAATAAGAACTTATCAAACTGCCTTGCAGTTTGCATGCAAATCTGTGTGAAAAATCTTAGACTGTATAGTGATAAGAAATTACACTTCAGACACTCAAGGAAGAACTGATCAAAGTGCCTGATTTTGAGTTTTGCTTTCAAATGTGAATAGCAGAAGTAATATAATGTATAAAGAGTGAACATGAGCTAGTGAACTTATTAAATGCTCAACCTTTCTCCATAGTAATATACCATAATTTCCTAACATGTAGCTTTAATGTATTATATTTAATGAATTAAACGGTATTATTTAGTAAATGCATTACATATCAGCATTGAATTGTATTATTTTAAGCTACACCAAAAATAAATAAATAATTCTTAAAACAAACCAATACTTTGATAAATTGATAAGCCCATCCATCCAAATCACTTATTCTGGTCAGGGTTATGGCAGAACTTAATAATACTTTGGTAAATAAAGTTAGAAACTTATAATAAGACATATTAAGTCCTACATGTCCTTACCTGCCCCATACTCCAATGACTCTCTCTCTGGGGAAGCAGTCAGAATTAAAAATTTCAAGCAACAAATCCACCGCCAATAATATGGTCACACAAATGAGAGATGTGATGGATAATACACATCTACAATTGATACTCTTTTTTTGCCAATAAAAGCAAACTGACGCTAACTGAATTACTAACACTAATCTTTGATATTATGGGTTGCAATAAAATATAAATATAAAATATAGGCTTCATACTAGAAGATTGAGTTTTTCGAGTGCATCATAGTGTCAACTACTTTTTCAGTAATCTCAATTCGTATACAACGATTTAAAAGGTTTTGAAGCAAAGCATTTAATTTGATATTCTAGATTAAAATGAACAACCTTTACATTTTATACAGTATAATGGTTTTTGTGAGATTAAACTAAGAGAATTGTTCAAAAAGTATCATATTTCATAAATATCTAAGATGGGTATCTCTTCTTTAGTTGCTTTGTCTCAATTAGTAGCCTGCCAGGTATACAACAAAGGAGAAAGTGACCCTCTGTAATTATGTTCTGCAGCAAAGTTTCTGCACCATCTGTTGGTCAATTGGAAAACTGTGTGAAAATAATGCAGAATTTGTTTTGGTGCCTTCTACTTGAACCTGATGTTTTACATTTTGGAAAACTGACCAGGCAGTGTCTTCTTTACAGAATGTGTCTACTAATATCTGCATATCTGACCCCTCTTACAGGGGTCAGATAGATATTAGATATTGGAAAATACAAATTCATTAATAAATTAACCATTATTTTATATGCCGATGTAAAATATAAATCAGGTGACACCCCCCCCCCCCCCCAGTATAACATTACGATGCGGTCAAACATAAAATGTTATGAAATAGGAATAGTATAACATTCTGATGGCAAAATAAATAATAAATACATACAGTGGGGTGGGGGGATGGCCTTTTTTCTCATTAAATGATAAACAGAAAATTCCAAAATATCTGCAGGATCCCACATTGCTTGTCCAGTCTGTGTGATACAGTGCCTTTGGCAACCGTGGCTTTCAGAGTTACTTCAACGCACTAACATAACTGGACGCAATCACTAAGGCAGAACAGATAGAGAAGCTCAGGATTTATACACTATGCATCTTTTTGGTCGGTGTGCATCTAAGGCTTGTGGACTTGACCTTTTCAACATCTGTGCATGCGAATGCAAAGAAGGCCTGGTAATCATAATGAGAAAAGTTATTAAAAAGCAGTAAGGAAAACAAGGAAATCAAAATAAAATGCAGTTGAGGAGAGTTAAAAAGCACATATGAAATGGTGTATCAAGGCAGAGCATAAAATAAAGCAGGAGCTAGACATGCCTGGCATTTCTGAATGGTCAAAACTACCAAGGGATTTTTAAGAGATGAATATGACACAGGTGATGTTAATTAGCACAAAAAACTGCAGTCACAATTTTCAACTGTCCCAGACCTCCATTTCACATACTGTATTGTCGTAATATTATTATCGGTATGCTTTTCACTTGCTGATACTTTAAAATGTATTAGGATATATAGAAAAATGAGGAAGCGTATATATAACCAAAGCACTGAGATGGAGATCCAGCTTTGAGCTGGACAATGACTATGGCTAGAAACCAAGGAAGTGACTGTCACAGAATGTCCCAGTTAAAACCCAAGAGAGGAATACATCTGAGGGTGTGACTGGATTTGAAGGTTGCTCTTCCCCAACAACATTCAGCTTGACCAAGCTTAAACAATTCTCCTACTGGTGCACATTTCAGATTTAAAAAATTAGGAGACACAAATCGAAACTCATGGCTGTAATTGTTGTCAAAGTAAGGGTGATAAATTTTCCCTCATTAATTGGAATTTCATATTTAACATTTTCTGTTCCCTCATAGTATTGGGCGGCAAAGAAAATAAAATCCATTTAAATCAAGATAAAAAAGGGGAAAAAGAACTATAAGCACTAGAATAAAACTCAACTGTTTTAGAGTTTTTTTTAGACTTTACAGAGATATATATACACACACACACACACACATATATATATATATATTTATCTCTCTTTTGACTATATCGAAGCTAACACATAACATTGTTTGTCGATGATTATTTCCATATAACTGCACACCTCATCGTGCTTTATTTATTGTATATACTCACACACACACACACACACATATATATAGGCTACATAAAATCCAAAGCATAACACAACAATAACAATAATAATAATAATATATTTTTGTCATTATTATTATTGTTTTTGTTATTTTTATTGCTGTTGTTGTTATTTACAAAATTAAGTATCCTTTATAACACAACACACAGCAGTTGAAAACAAAACCTAGAAAAACTGATGTTTAATTCAATTCCCACATGGTTTTTGAACCTTTAGACAAGGGCATTTTGCTGAAATGGCCTCAGTTAACCATGCAGTTGTATAAATGGGTAATCATAAAGCTTATTTTGTAAATAAGAAAAGTAACAAGTGAACACATGAGTTCTTATTTTTGTAATGTGTATATTTTAAGAGCAAATTATTGGTCAACTTTATTATTTAATACTTCTCAAAACCAATTATGTATGATATAAGGTATAATAGAAAATTGATCTTCATCCAACATAAGGTTAAATAATTACATGATGAAAACTGTCTCTATTATTCTACTTAATTCAAATAATTGCCTATATTTGTGCCGTTATATTTTTAAAGTTAGGTAAATGTATTAGAGAGGTATAAAAAGCTATGCCTTATTACACTTCCAAGTATAGATTTATATTCCTATTGATATTTCGTATATGTCAGCTCAGTCAAGATATCTCCTATATGCACAACATCTTTTTTTTCCGTTCTTTCTTTCTTTCTTTCTTTCTTTCTTCTACACAACATTTTTCTGCTTTACTGTATATTATTCCCCCACAACCCCACATTTCACTGTTACTATATGACACAGGGCCCCCAGGGCTCTCTCCTTTTACAAAATGACCATTGCTTACTATAACAGCTTAGTTGTGCATTTCAGTTCTACAAATATTTGTTTGCAGAATACTTCAGATAAACTTGCACTTTTAAGAAGTAGACTAAGGTATATATCAGCTAAAATGAGCATTCTCTGTATATGCAGACTAAATACTATCCTCTTTCTGTTGTTTGGATTTCAGACCTTTTATAATGATGCAGGCAAGTTAAGTAACGGTGCGACACTGTAGTCTGAGATACTTTCTTAAGTAAGGCATACCTTTGTAAAGCTTCTCCTGAAGTCTGATAACTGCTTCTGGAGGCTGACATGCAAACATCAAGCATCAGCCATAATAATGGCTTATCCTACCCATGGAGCACTAAGCCAGACTCTATTTTGGAAGGCCTAGGGCACAGGGCAGACTACATCCTGGACCAGTAGCCCCACAAACCCTGTCAGACAATAGGGTTTAATTGAAGAAAAGGGGGGAATCCAGATGTTCATTGTGAGGACTGATGCTGGAATGAAGGCAACAAAGCCAAACCACCATACTTCTCAAACTATTAAACCCTATTGCTGAGTTCAAATATAGAAAAGACCAAATTAGGGTAGTAAATAGCGGTGCTCAATTTCAAAAAGGGATAACAACTACAAGGAAACTGACTAAACTGGCAACTCACTTTCCCAAGTCCGTAGCATGAAACTCTCACTGATTAATTTCCAAGAGTAACTTTTGATAAAGTTAAAATAAGTCCTCAATAGTAAGGTTTCGAAAAATGAAAGGCCCCTCAGAGACGAATTTGTGTGCAGTATAGATTGTAATATTGAACCAACTATACTTTATATCAGATTGGTTTTACAGAGGTTTGATCTGAAATCCCTGTATTTTGCATGACGTATACTCATTTATTCATATATTTCATTTAGTATTTTTACGATGCTCTTTCGCGACTACCTTTTTGGAATTATCAATTACTTAATCATCACAAATCATCTCTTGGACTGTAACTCACTGGTTTACTACAGTATTTATTATTCATTAATATCTCATGAGGAGCAGGATGAATTAGCAGGGAACTAAGTGTAACTGCAAAGACATGCATATGCGTATTTAAGAGATAAGTAGAAATATATATGAAATCAGAAATATGGCAATATGGTTTTTGTTTTCATTTTTTAATTTTTTTTGGCTTTAAGGGACTGAAAAAAAAACACAAAAAAGATTAAGTCAGTTTGCCAGTTATACGTTTAAGGGAAGCATTGGCTTTGAATTATCAGACAGCTGGGAATCTGTCCATTTCTTTGGAATGTTAAGCAGGGAGGACTAATTAAAGAAAAAGGAACACAACATCAAACCATTCCCAGCTCTATAAAAACATGGCATTCGCAAAATATTTATTTATGTGACACCACTAAATGGTTGATGTGGAAAAGGAAGGAGGATAGTGTAAGGGAACCATCTCAAGGATCATATAAGATGGATCTAAAAATAATGCATAAGGTCTATAGGCTCATATTATGCAAGCGTGCTACGCAAACTGCAAATCCGATTCCTCAGAAGAAAATATATTAAAAGTATAGTCACATAAAAAGGCACAACTCTCCCATTAGTGAATTAAATACACTGTTCCAAGGATCATCTAAAATAGCTAGCCTTAAGTAGCATTTCAGACATGAAAGTGCAATAAAACAGTACATATATCACTGGTTCAAAGCTCAACAAATTCATGTCATAAAACAGGAAACAAACGTTTTTTTCAACGTGAATAATTACACAAACAAAAAATCCACCCACAATAAATAAACTGCAAGCTGTTGGTCATGGGTCTAAGTAACAATTATTTCAGAGGTTTCCAGTTGCATGGAATGGTAGAATTAGCCAAATTAGCCATTTGTGTGCCAGGCAGCCAGTGCAACAACAGCCTACATTGTGGAAGAAATCTATTCTTGGATTTTTCTAAGGACTGTAATCAGCAGCGTGATCTAGGGAAATAGGCACATATGCATGGCAATTACTGTAATTTGAAAGCAGCAGAAGCCAAAACAGAGGATGATGCAAGTTCAGCATTATTTTGATTTACGTAAAATGTACTGCATAGGCACCTGATGGCAAATGGTTTATTATTTTGTGTTCATTTATATAATTATTTCAAACAGGTGTCACACTGTACCATCAAAATTTATGCATGCTGCAGTTGGCCAAAGGAAGCTTTTGGTTAAGTGAAGGAAATGGTTACCAACTGCCCTCAAATTGAAGCAAACAAGAACTTAAAGTATCCAGGGGAAATTGTGCACAGGCTAAATTGCTGTGGAGCACTTAAATAATCTCTCATTTGCGGTCTGGGGGGTTTATCTGGCTTTGTACTTTTGTGAAAGTGTACTCAGTCACCCTTAAAGCAGAGCACTTTGTCATGTTTTTTTGACTGAAAAAATTATTTAGTCCGCACTGCTATTTAGACGTAAAATATCTCCTGCACAAAGTATACTGTTGGATCAATAATCATCTACTGACACTAGGCTTACAACAAGCACATTATTTCATGGTTAAAATTTAAAGTACCATGTATGTTAAATATCAAGTCTGTTTGACATGTGTGCAGTTTTTTTTTCTCTTGCAATTATGGTTTTCTTTGCCTCATTTATTCATTCATGTATTCATTTGTGTCAATTAGGCATGATATTGAGTAACCCAGGAAGCATCCCTTGCTTAACAGCCTGAATAGAGCGAAACATGCAGTTATGTTTTTTCCACATAAACCTTTCTGCTCTCAGAAAGTGGAGTCTCAAAGACAGTGTGAGCAGGTCCTGTCAGACTGATAAATATTTGTGTTAGATAATTTGTATGTGCTCACCAGAGACGCAGGTACAGCTGCCAAAAGGAATCCCACTGAGGATGGGCTTTGCCATCAGCCAAACTATATATTTTTGGATTTTCTTCTGACCTCATTTATGGAGGCCAAACAATACAGAGAGTGAGGGAGTATCACTTTACTTCTTTTCTTTTAAGCACAAGACAAACCACTCCATAAAACATAATCTTCCAGCCTGTTTTTTTCTTTTTATTGGATTTAAAATTATTTCTAAACATTGTAACAATTTCTCAAAGAACTTAAACAATTAAATGAGGATGTATCCTTGTCAGTCTGAAATATCTAAAGGTAACAATATTGTGCTCCATCAATCCCTTTATCTTCTAACTGTCAATCCCAGTCAGGGACACAGCAGCAGAGCCTATCCTGGGCAGCACAGGGCACAAGGCTGGGGCACACCTTGGATGGGAGTACCACAGGTTAGTTACCTATACACTCCCTTAGTTTGCTAGTTAAGAGACACCAATTTGAATATCCGCATGTGTTTGGACTGCAGGAGGAAACTGGGGTAGCCAGAGGAAACCTATCTGGCATACAGAGAACAGACAAACTCACCATAATGAATGGAGGCAGGATTCCACGCCTGATTCTTAGATGTGTGAAATGAAGGTACCAGCCACTGAGCCACTGTGCTACCCTTTACCATTAATTTGCTCAGAATAATACACAACACCTTGATGATGAATAACAGCTAAGTAAAATAATTCAATTTCTCTGTGTGCCCCATCACTAGTAGGAAATTATTGTTTAACTGCACATTCTTGAAAAGGTCAATTATTTCACTTCTACACTAAAAATATATAAACAGAATGAATGATGAAGGTTCAAAATGAAAATTCATATAATGGGAATACCCTTGCTGAAATTCATGTAAAAATAAAAATGTGTAAAAAAAATACTGTAGGCACAAAGGTAATATTAAATGAATGAATTAAATAAATCCAGCAGTAAAAGCAATTATCTTCTGCTCGAGTTACAGCCCATTTCAGAACAAAATACCATAAAATAATCTTTCCACAAAAAGGACTATCTAGTGATAACAGTTTAATGGATTAATTGGAGCCCAACAGAAATAATTAGGCCTCTGGGGCTATGATTTCCCTTATTGTCAATTGTTGCCTCATAACTTCAGCACAACAGCACTGTAAGGACAATTAAAGCAAGTGAACTATTATCATCTACAGTAAAAAGCAGGCTAAATAAAATGAAAAAAAAAACACTTTATAGCACATTGGTTTTTCAATAATTTTTATACAATGGTGATAAATCAAGTAAAATTAATGACCTTTGAAGGAACATATAATTTGCCGACTGGATGAAACTTGTGTCTGAAGGGGGAACTGGGTACATCTTGCGATAAAAGATGACCAGCGAGAGTAAGTTTGGAATTGGAGAATGTTTTGAAAAATGTGGCTCTGACTTCTGACTTAATTTTCTTTGGTTCTGGCATATTCATTTGGGCTATGGTTTTGTTTTCACTTGGTATTTTATAAAAACTCGCTTCCTTCGGGTGTGTGGGTGTTTACTTGTTTATATAACCTTTTTTGAGTGACTTTGTGCCCATTTTTTTGTACTGTAAGTGACTGTCCCGTTTGTTTTGTATGATTTTTCTTCTGTGTTTGTTTAGAGAGGGAGTTAGGAAAGTGCGTTCTATGACCCTTTCAGTTTAAGTAAGATTATTTGTTTAATGGTTTCAGCCTTGCTCCCTGTACACATACAATGGTCGTACACATTTGAATGAACTTAGCATTCATTTGTTATTTCCCTGAATTATAAAAAAAAAGATTAAAATATTTAGCAAAACTATGAAAACTAAATGGTTATAAATGCTAAAAAAGTGGCTGGTAGTTTAAAATTATGAAGTTATACAAATTTATTTGATGTACACAATGAATGAGAGACTTTTACACATCATTTAGGAAACAACAACACCACAAATGCATTGGAAACATTCTGTTAATCGGTGCTTAATTGTGTAATATAGAGCTGTAAGTCTGTTGAAGGGGTGAGGTAGATAGCTGAGAGATAAGATTTACCCAGGGCATCAGTTTAATCTAGAAAAACTTGTCATATATTTGTCTGTTAAGTATAGCATTTCTCACTGTCAGATTTGGTGCATATTCATTACAGAGATCACAGTTATTTTTCAAAATGTCTTGAAGAATTTTCTGTCTTTGAAACGGTGAACAAAAACAAAAATTATGTGAAACTGTTTGTGTAAATGTTTATTCAAAGTCACATTTCCCCATCCTTATAAAATGCATTTTAAAATCCAGCTAATATAAACTGTGTACAGTTCCTCCTGTCCCCTAGCATACTAAATATGCACTGCTTCAAACTCAGACACTATTACTTACATATAATAGATTTATGCACAACGTCTGATGTGCTGAACCTTTCTAAGGATCTCAAAGTGTTCAACTGAAAACAGCCCGACCTCCTCTGTTAATTGCAAATTGTGTACTGCTTTGATCTTGTGGTTATGTGTATGGGAATAAGGTGGCCTTGTGTGTATGTGTGTGTGTGTGTGTGTGTGTGTGTGTGTGTGGGTTAAAGATATACTGCAAAATCTTGCAGTATAATATTTCCAGTAAAGTAATTTTCCAAAAAGTAAATCACTCCAGATTTTTTTTCTTTTAGTTTTATCAACAAGAATGAAGAAAAAAAATCTTTCATTGTGTTCCACTTCTTTAAAGCATTGTATTGCAAATTTCCCCCTTTTTTTCACAGTATGCTTCCACAGTAGTTTACAGATTCTCCAGCATGGCAGATGGTAGGGAATGTCACTGTTCTTTGTAGCTAGCATTTGTACTTTCCTGGTCTACACTCTCATACTCACCAGGCCACAACCAAACAATAAGGCAAAGACTGATTTTAAAAAGACAATTAACATGGACTAGCCCAAATAACTTTTAAATTGTTAAAGTAAGACATGTTGGCAAAGGACTACACTGAGTTTCAATGGTGCACCTAAAAAGTAACTATCAGAATTATTTTGCATGCAAGCAAATCTGAAAAACTGATATTTTCTGTCATGCCCCTCCACTTTTCTATTACAGCATTAAAATCAGAATGATCTTCTACGTTTGCTTCAAAATGATGCAATTTTGTTTTGGTTATCTGCTGAAGGACATTATTATATGTCTGAAGCAAAAATAAACAACATTTTTCATAACTAGACAATTTGATTGTATTAATACATTTTGTAATTGATGCATTTAATTATTGATTGATGTTAACTGCTTTATCTATCAAAATCTAGTATCTTACAAAACATATCACAGAACTTGATCCTTAAAGTTAAAATGATTTAAAAAGATATTCGGGTAACACAATGAATGGTGGTGGTTTACTAGCTGGCTATACATAAACTGGTGCAATTTTTAAATAGCTAACTACATGCCAATGTGTGAAAGCAGTGCCTTATAAAACAGTATATAAAAAGTTAATGAAAATGGCACCAGACCTGGTTTATCTGGAGAAACAAAAAAGTCTAAATCTGGAAAGAACGTTTTATCAAAAATTTAAAAGTACGATCGAAATTACTGTCACGTTATTTTAATGAAACTTTAGGAAAAACAAAAGCCAAACCTCATTAATTCATACAGGTATCTTAGTTAAACAAGATAGACATGCCAATGAAAACTTTCTATACAGTGGAGACACTGATATCAAACTCAGAATCATGAGATAATACAGGAGTCAGGAACATTATATAATACAAAAGTAAGACTAAACAAAATTATATTTTTCATAGTTATCCATATCTCTAGAAAATTTTGAGTTTTGGGAGTGACAAATATACAAAGCAACAAAAAAAAGTATGAATGTATGTATGAAGTATGAGAAAGTCCTTCAAAATGCTGAACCTAAAACCAGATCTTTGCCTTGCTGTTACCTCAGCAAAGGCTCTAAGCACAGATATGTCAAAAGAGCATAGAACTCTGGCTCTTACTCTTCATAAAAGACAGAAAATGTGCTCAAAGCTACTTTATTTGATTCTGAAACATGTAGGGGGACTTTTCAGGGATCTGAAAAGGACTATTGGCATCATCAACTGATTCTTATCCCCTGACTGTGCAAGATAATTATGTCCTTAATAATTACCCAGAAGTCTTAGCTTCTTTTTGGATAGTCATGAATTGTCATTCCTGCACAATTCAGAATGCTGTTGTTACATAAAGCAGGTAGAAAGTTATCTATATTTTGTAAAACTTACAGTACTGTGCAAAAGTCTTAGGCAGCCAAAGAAGATGATGTTTAAATGATCTTTATGTTGGTGTAAAACTAT
>JAAGVU020000001.1:38981218-38986218 GCA_011763525.2 Mormyrus iriodes
TATATTTACTACCCAGATAAATGGCTTTAAACATTTCTTTTCACTGCCTAAGACTTTTGCACAGTACTGTATGTACTCTACCAAGGTATGTAAATATTTTCAAGAGCCACAGTGGTTTTTTTTACTGTTATGCCTGGTTTGGGTTTGTCTTATCATAAACTGCCAACCAAACCACAAATGAATCTGTGACATTTCTTGGGAGAAGCCTTCAAAAATTGTGATGCTCTGGAGAAAGCTGTCAAGCAGAGAGAGCGGGAAGGGCATAGAAATGCAGGGTACAGGTTGGGTGTGGCTGAGCAGGAACATGGACAGTTCTCACTTGCACCATGACTTCTTTTGAAACAATATCACAGAATAAAACAAACAAAGTACATAAGTATATAAGATCATCATCACAAATTCAGTTTTCACTGCATTCACAAATCTGCAGGTTTTTTTTTAATTGTTGAAGCATACAGAAATGTGAGTTCCTGTATAATGCAACCATGCAACCATGTCAAGTGCAGTTTCTATTTCAATTAATAAACCGACTAGAAAACATGAAAATCCTTGTTTAGTGATGCTCACAAGAGTAGGTAACAGATACTGGGTGACATGATTAAACAAAAGGAATGCTTCTTCGAATGAAAACAGAACTTAAAACCTGGGGTGGTCCCTTTATGTAAAGTGAACACAAAAGGTGAAGCAGAAGTCACTGAAAAAAGTGATGCACATGCCCAACCAAACAACTGATGCACAGGGTGTCACTGCTGCTTAATCCCTTACAATACCATTGTTATTGTTAGATAGTGGAAAACTTTTATTATCATTTTTTTTCCAATATACCTTATTTAAAAAAAGTACATAAAATAACCACCTGGGAAAAGGTGCTTTTCAACCATAGTGTTGCATGCTAGGTACAGTACAGAGGAAAGAGAAAACTTATTTCCTTTTGTCACCTGTGGGATGAGACTGTGTCTTTGTTCTGAATATACTACCTGCATTTACGTTTCTTTTCTGAAATGTTCTAATGCCCAATTTATGTGTTTTAATTTTCTTAGTGAAAGCCGTAATGAACGCTTTTTTTCAGCTTGTAATCTATCGATCAATTTCAGTATGTGTTCAGGAGTTTCACATAAAACTGAGTTCATCAGGATGACTTTAATGACACTTGTGTAAAACTTTAAAACCCACGGCAGTGTAGTTTAGCTATTTCAGTACTTCATTTGGGGGAATAATGACTCTTTTAAGAGGTAATTTTTACATCTGAAGTTAACATCAGGTAGGAGATTTCTATGTCAGAGTTCACAGACTTAAGTATTTAATAATTCATTTTTAAAGACAAGTAACATCCATCCATTTTCTGTACTCGCTTCTCCTATTCAAGATCACGGGGGTCCAGAGTCTATCCTGGAAGCTACAGGCACAAGGCAGGGAACAACCCAGCATGGGAAAAAAACTATGGTGGCGCTATTATGATGAAGCCACATTTATGCATTTGGGGTTTAAGGATAAGTAATGGAGTGCAGGCGGTAAAGATTAGCCTGCTGTTCCAAAGAACAACATTAAACCAATCCCCAAAGGCCTCTGAATGGCTCTCTGCAATTATAAGCATCAAAATCGGTTTTGCACCCATATTTTTCTGCCCTGTTCCAATAAATGAGGGTGGTGCTCCATAAATGTAAATGATACAAGCACAAATTGGCAGAAAACCAGCCAAATAAAGGCACATGCAAAATACCTAAAATGGGAGTTGTCTGAGCTGAATGGCTCTGTGTGGTAGCCACTGTATTAAATCGCTGACGGGCTTACAGTTTCCCTGCTAATGCTCAGCAAATGGCCATGGCTTAAATGCTGCTTAACTGCTAGCAGTCCTTAATAATGATGTTATTTAACAGCAATGTCATAAGATGTAAATACCAGTCATATGATGGCATGGTTAAAGACACATATCTTGTGTGCAGCCTGTCACAGTTGGATGCTAGCCATTCCATTGTACAGTGAATACTGTACAAACGGACATATTTTCTGAAACACATGGTTTTGCTTTTCGCATTAATATATCAAACAACAGTAATACGATAAATCTTGTAATAGATATAATAAAGCTTAGATTCACAACTTCAAAATCTGGGGAAACTGAGAGAAGACTTAATATTCCTGAAAATTTGCCAAGCCTATTTAAAAAAATAGAGACCAACAGCAATGGAATGTCAAAAAAAAAAATAATAAAAACTTTGTTAGCATTTCATTAATCCTCAGACTATATGTATATTTACTATCTTTAGGTTATTAAGTGCATTCTGTTTTCATATATTTTTGTTCTTTAATGTGATTCATTGTAAATAAAATGAAATGCTCAACCTTCTCCCTGTACAGTATATATGCTGCATACATTCACTCCATTCTCAGTGATTGCCTCAAATAGATTTCATGTTACAGTAATTTCATCAACAGCTTCTCACCATAATTTTCCTATTTATATATGGTTGAGATACCATTTAGCTCAGGAGACTGGGTAACACTGATAGTAAAGAAGCGGTACATCTGTATTTGTGGGTTTGCATTTGGGACTAAGACAGTAGACACAGCACTGGACCCAGGGTATGAAGAAGCAGCAGATGGCTCTGAGAATTCAGTCTGAGCCTGGGAGCCAACCCTCATCAGCTGGTCACCTGATACCTTTATTTATTTTTTAAATCAAGGATAATCATTCCGAAATAAACCAAATACAAGAACAATAAAACTAACAACCTAAAAACACTATACTTTACAGGGTGGATTGTTTTAACAGTTACAAGATGGAATGGTATTTAATTCAGTGTAACAATATGCATGAATCTCCCATGATTGAATTTTATTTTAATCGATTGAAAATAACAAGTGCAATTATTGGCAGAGGGGGATGGGTCTAACTTGAATTGTTGTGCTGTTCCATTTATGTAGTACTTATTTACCCCAGTTGAACTGGTAGTGACACATTTTAGACCTTTTGAGAAACAGTAGGTAGAACAAGAAAGCGCCAGTCTTATATTTCTGATAGAAAAAAAATCGTTAAATAAAGATTGCCAAATATGCTTTCTGTCAATTACGTGACTGATAATGTGTATGACAAAGTGTAGGCGCTCTCTATTACTGTTGTCAAGAACAGTTAACAATTCCAGTTTAATGATTTTTTACTGCTTTTTACATTAAAAAAATCTTTCCTTTCTACATAATGCAGTAAAAGGAGGAAAATGAAAATGATGATCACATAATCAGGTTACTAATTACCAAATGTGAATAACAATTACAAATATGTAAGTAACATTCACTGCATGCATAGGGAATTCTTTAGAATTATAAAAAACATTACATTTCAGAAAGCACAAAAAATCCTTTGAATGTAGCTGGTCCATTCTGTGGCCCAGTTATATGAAGTGAATTACAAAAGAAAGGTGGAAAAAGAATATCATAATACAACCATTGTTTCTGGAGTGATTTAATACAGTGAAGAAACAAAAAGTTAAGGATCCTCTTTTAAATCTTATTTCGTCCAGCTGTGTGGTTATGTAAAATGAAAAGTAACCTAAGAATCAAATATTTAACAAAGTCACCGTGTTAATTATAATACAATCAGAACTCGTAACCCACTGATAGTTGCTGATATTGCTTCAACTTTCAACTGAAGCTCATTATGATGTACGTGGCCATCTTCGTCAAAAGTATGGTCTACATTCAGAAATTCTCAGATGTATACGGTTTTGCTTTCTATATTTCATTACACTGTTTACTCACCCCTCAGTCAAAATCCAGGCAGATACAACCTGTTCTATATCTGGACTTCATTATATTTTAAGGAATATTAAAAATCCGTTTCTTTGCATGCTAAAGCATCTGCCAGCTAATTATTTCTTGTACAATAATAAACAAACAACAGTCTTACAGGTCAAAAATTGTTTCATCAATCGGAACTCCACTGAATGTAAACCACTACATATGTGGGGGAGTACATGCCATATGTCACTTTACCTACATAAAAGTACATATAAAAACAACTCATATTCAGTATGGTTATACATGTGCTATAATCTGTATATTTATCATTTACATTTACAAGTACTAGCACAAACCATACACAGAAATAAGTGAGGTTGAAATTATCTAGTTCTTTTTTAGAAAAATCTAGGCGGTCCTCTTTCATTTGGTTGAGTGAGCACCCATTTGAGTGTGGCTTATTTTGTAGAGCTTTTTCTGGGCCTAGTCCAGGTAACTCTTCTAAATTGCTAACACTCCTGGCCACATACTTCCTGGTCACTCATCACAATATATCATTTAGGAAACTATTGTTTCGAAATTTCCCATCCAGTCTGCTACCATGCTGAGTCTCAAGTGAGGACATCAGTGTCCTTCTGTCTGATGCAAGTCAAAAAAGTGCCTTTACCTCATATTAGTAACCTCCAGGGAAAAGAAACATCAAAGTGTGATATTAGGATACAGGACAGATATTAGCAATGAAAGCTCTGCGATTAGGCCGTGTTTAGATAGGGGTGGCCACATTTTGCTTTGCAAAAACAAGGACACCTGGGGGAGAATGCAAAGAGAAGCATCAAAGCAATGCAAATATGTACACACAAAAAAAAAACATTCTGACCGTAGAAAACAAATGTAAAAACATTTAAGGCATTTTTACATCCCATTAAAGAGGACAAATCTGAGAAACAGAGCATGTATGGTCACCCTAGTTTAGGGAAAGCCTCACTTTGCATCTGTATGATTATATTGCAGAATAACAGTTTCAAAATAGTGATCACTTGACACACCTATTCTAGTTCGGGAATCGGCCCCCAGCCCGTTGGAAATTGAAGTGAAAGTGAAAGAATCACACACAAATTATATAATGAATATTTATAAATAATTAACTTTTAAAAGTTTGCAAAAATGTCACACAGCTTCAAGATATTTTAAAGGATAAGTCATGTATCACTTTTGAGGTCTTTCTGCCACTGACTTTTTTCTTTTGTTTATCGTAAAATTCTACT
>JAAGVU020000001.1:38991218-39004529 GCA_011763525.2 Mormyrus iriodes
CTTGTTGGTATCGACATGCCTTCTAATGTCCTCATTTATGTGCAGCAGATATCCATCACGCATGGCAGTATTATGCAACATACAATCCCACAAAGAATGCCTTGACCTTCTGAGGACTGTATTGTTATGCTCCACCTGACTTATCTAAACGTGTTTTCAGCATAATTTCAATTACTGTACGTGTTTAATTCTGATAATGAACTTGAAAGATTTTTTAATGATACAGTTTATTCTTTACTTAATATACATTTTTTTCTTTTGGTATTTCATTACAAGAAGGCACCAGATGTACTCCATTATAAAACATATATAAATGAAATACAATAAAAAAACATTAGTGCACCTTGAGCATGTACATGTGTCCATACCAAGTGTCAGGCACCTGCACGTTTCAAAAACGTGCCGCTTAAATACAACTTATTAATGCACTTTACTTTAGACGTGGTTTTTGTTAGTCAAAAGCGCAACATCATTCTGCCTCCTTGAAATACCAATGCACCGACAATACGACCAGCCATATCTCATTTAAAAAACACCACACCTACAAGAGCAAAGCGGGTGCAAAATCATTTGCTATTTTGGTGGCGTGCATGCATGGCATGAAAATGAGGATTGCGAGGAGTGCACGGAACTAGCAAAACCACTTTATGCGGCGTTTTCTGCTGGTGCAAAATAGGGCCCACAGAGTGATCTGGGCTGGGTTTCCCGATTACGGTGACTCTTAGCGTCTTAAGGAGACTCGAAAGATATATCTTACAAAAGGTATTTTTTTTCTTCTTAAGAGATTTCTCAAGGGGAATGGCACAGTGGTGCAGTGGTTAGCACTGTCACCTCACAGCTTTTGGACCAGGGTTTCCTCCGGGTACTCCAGTCCCCCCCCCACAATTCAAAGCAGTCATGCTGAAGCTAATTGGAGTTGCCAAATTGCCTGTAGGTATGCCTGAGTGTGTGGATGGTATTTGAGTGTGCCTTCGATGGGTTGGCGCCCCATCCTGGGTTGTTTCCTGCCTTGCGGCCATAGGCTCCAGACCCCCCCCACCTCCCCGTGACCCCAAATGGGATAACCAGATAAAGAAAGTGGATGGGTGAATGGAGATTGCTCAAGGGAGAGCTTCTTAAGAGCGACCTTAAAAAGCGCTGTCCATGGTGATCATGCAGGATTGGTTCACTCGATGTTTTGAAAATCAGTTATTCCCTCCATGTTGTGACTGACTGACTGCCTTATGAAACAAAGCGGTGTTCTCCATTAATAAAATACTACAGGAATGCTTCAATATATTGTGTCAATCACAACTGGTGACAACCGAAAAATAAAAAGCAACATAAAGACATGGAATTAGTTAACCATAAATATAAATTTCGCCAATCACAGACACACACACACCTCAGCAAATTCCAGTATCACATCATCACCTGGCAACACAGCTTTTTGCCCTGTATTCAGTTAAATATCTCTATCCTGGAGCACCAAAGTACTTTGAAATAAACATTCATTAACCAGCAACCACATCACAGTACTTGGGTAATTCACAGTTGTCTGCAATTAGCTGATGTGTGCCATAAAAGTAAGGCATCCACACGAAAACAGCACACCATGGCAGGAAAAAAGCCACAGAAGAATTGGGCCTCCAGCTTCACTTCGACGGAAATGGAGATCCTCTTAGAGGAGGTGGCACTGCACAAGGACACATTACTCTCCAGTTTCCGCAGCACAGTGTCCAATAGAAGCGGGCAATAGCTCTGGGAGGACATTGCCAGAAAGATAGCCGCTTTCAGCTTCAGCCCACAGAGGGAGTGGGATGTCGTGAGGAAGAAGTGATATGATTTTGCCTCTGCAGCCAAGGCCAGAGGGGCTGCAGCCTGGAGAGGCTGGAAGCAGACAGGTGGCAGCCCCAGCTCTGTGCCTGCACTTACCCCCAGTGAGGAGAAGGCACTGGAGATCCTGGGAGAGTCAGCCTCCCAGGGCATCTTGGGGGGCATTGACATCAGAGCTAGTGAAGGTGTCAGCGGTAACCCTCAGACAAGGTCATCCTCCGCCCACCTTTGCAGCCTGCTCCCCCTCCAGCAATGGCACAGCTTCTCAAATATCTCCAGCACTACCAACACCACACTCCTCTGCAAGGTCACCAGGCTCCACTGCAGCCTCATTGAGCCGACTAGCTGGGCCTCAAGGCCAGACTAAGCGGCGATCCATTCAGTGCAACTGCAGTGAGGAGCTGGTGCGGTTGGAGAAGAAGCTAGAATTGCTGCGGGGAATAAAGAGAGAGCTACAGGAGGCCAACAACATAGCGCGGGCTGCGCTAGAGGTAAAAAAGGCC
Organism: Mormyrus iriodes; assembly: GCA_011763525.2. NCBI lineage: Eukaryota > Metazoa > Chordata > Actinopteri > Osteoglossiformes > Mormyridae > Mormyrus > Mormyrus iriodes. Next base: position 38,993,537 of record JAAGVU020000001.1, read on the forward strand.
AAGTTGGACCTCATGCAGAGACAACATGTGCTGGATGAGGCAGAGTTCCACAGGGCACATATTTCAGTTCCCATCATACTGCCAAGTCAGGGTAAGCTTATTCATGGTGGTAAATGCACTCCAATCATGTGTTTAACTGGTTTTCTCAAGCTTGTCTCAGATCACATTACAGATGCTGAGCAGACACAGGCCCAGTGACTTGGGGGCATCTCATGGCAATGGCAACACTTCACCAAAAGTTCTACTGAGTTCTGTGGAGTATCTTTTATTTGTTGCAATAAAGACCTGTGTGCACCAATACCTGTGTATGTCGGTGACCTTTGGTTGACCAATGGCAATGGAACTTGCTAGATCCCTTTTACTGGGGCACGGGCACCAGTGCAATCTCATGTTTGACTTTTGGCAGTTGGGTAATTTAGATTGATAGCATTGGGAAATGACTGGATGCTGCCTAATACACAATGTCAAAGCAACGCAGTGTACCACAAAATACGAGCCAAGGTGTATACTTTGCGGGCTGGATTCATACACCATACTGCACACATTACTGTCCGCGCACAGCAGCAGCAATAACACTGGGCAAAACAGATAAAGTTTACATAGCACAAGTCATACACGCAGCAGGAATTCAGATGCCAAATGTGATTTGAGTAATGGGAGAGCTAGGCCCCAGTAGAGCTGTATGTCTAGGAATGCCCCTGGCAATGTCACAGTAGCTGGAAGACATGTCACTTTACTGTCTTACCATAAGAGAATGTCCACTGTGCTACATTGGGCACTAAGGATTATTCCAGGATGTCTTTGGGAGCAGATACAATGGACCTACATGTCAATGAACCTGCAGTGTGGACTCCCAACGTCACAAACCCACGTTTAGATACCTTGACTTTGGCACATTTGATACGCCATATTGCCAAAAGCACTGGTACACCCCTCAAAATCATTGGATTCAGGTGTTCCAATCACATCCATGGCCCCAGGTGTATAAAATCAAGCACCTAGCCATGCAGACTGCTTCTGCAAACATTTGTGTAAGATTGGGTCACTCTCAGGAGCTCAGTGAATTCAAGCATGGTACCGTGATAGGATGGCACCTGTGCTATAAGTCCATTTGTGAAATTTCTTCACTAATAAATATTCCACAGTCAACTGTTAGTGGTATTATAACAAAGTGTAATTTGTTGGGAACAGCAGCAACTCAGCCATGAAGTCGTAGGCTACGTAAAATCACAGAGCGGGGACAGCGCATGCTGAGGGGCACAGTGTGCAGAAGTCATCAACTTTATACAGAGTAAGTAGCTACAGACCTCCAAACTTCGTGTGGCCTTCATATTAGCTCAAGAAGAGCATGTAGACATCTTCATGAAATTGGTTTCCATGGCTGAGCAGCTGCATCCAAGCCTTACATCACCAAGTGCAATGCAAAGCATAGGATGCACTGGACTCCAGAGCAGTGGAGACTTGTTCTCTGGAGTGACAAATCCCGCTTCTCTGTCTGGCAATCCGATGGACAAGTCTGGTTTTGGCAGTTGCCAGGAGAATGGTACTTGCCTGACTGCATTGTGCCAAGTGTAAAGTTTGGTGGCGGGGGATTATGGTGTGGGGTTGCTTTTCAGGGATTGGGCTTGGCCCCTTAATTCCACTGAAAGGAACTCTTAATCTCTCAGCATACAAAGCCATTTTGGACAATTTTATGCTCCCAACTTTGTGGTAACAGTTTGGGGATAGCCCTTTCCTGCTCCAACATGACTGCGCACCAGTGCACAAAGCAAGGTCTATAAAGACACGGATGAGCAAGTTTGGTGTGGAGGAACTTGACTGGCCTGCACAGACCCCAGACCTCAACCAGATAGAACACCTTTGGGATAAATTAGAGCGAAGACTGGGAGCCAGGCCTTCTCGTCCAACATCAGTGCCTGACCTCACAAATGCTCTCCTTGAAGAATGGTCAAAAATTCCCATAAACACACTCCTAAACCTTGTGGAAAGCCTTCCCAGAAGAGTTGAAGCTGTTATAGCTGCAAAAGGTGGGCCAACTCCATATTGAAGCCAATGTATTGAGAATGGGATGTCATTAAAGTTCATGTGTGTGTAAAGTCAGGCATCCAAATACTTTTGGTAATATACTGTAGTGTATATTACCCGATATTATGTGATCCAAAGCATTTTCAGTATTGTTTACATTTTTTTGGCTTAAGCATCGTCTGCAAGTTTCAGCTTTATTTCGAAAAGCTCCAGAAATATTTCCACTTAATTGTTCATGGCCAACTCATGAATAACTGAAATCTTGAATGTCATATTTACAATCTGGAGTGGTGACTGTACGGTGTGTTTTCAAAATGGCTTCTGTAGCCTACCTTTCTGCTTACTGCTTCCACCTAGTACTATGGCTTCAATTTTGGGGCAATTTGCCTCCAGTGTATTAGGGGCAGATTTTCAGGTATAGATTTTCATCCATGTAATGTTTTTGTGAAATGCTAATAAGATCTATCAAAGATCAAATGGAGAAAATAGATTAATAAGATTAAATAGAGTTTTCCTGTTCACAATATCAAGTGTGCAGTCACCCTTCCTTTTGCTGCCACTAGATGGAATTATATCAATTTTTGTGTGATTTGTTTAAAAAATTTAAAGAGGTCCAGATCTTCACTTATGCAATGTGTCTGCAAAGGTTGTACAAGATCAGACAAATAATTTTTGTGTTATCATGATAACAATACTAAGTGTCTGCATTTGTCTTTGCTATCATTGTGCAGTGCTGCTTCAATATTAGTGTGACCTGTCTCAAAATTTGATCAGGTCCTGATCTTCATGTTTACAGTGTGTCTACAAAGGCTGAAAATGTTTTGAATTTTCACAGCAACAGGAAGTGTCTGACCCTATCCTTCTCTTTGCTATAACTATTAATTTTGGTGTGATTTCTCTCAAAATCTCCAAGATTACTTCACCCATAAAATGTTTCTGCATAGTTTGTAAAATAACTGTCAAATACTTTTAGAGTTATTGTGTTCACAAAACCAAGTGTCTTTTATAGCTTCCTCTCCTTTGTTTGCTTCCATATAGTGTTGCGGCTTCATGTTTGGGGCAGTTTGATGAAATCAGGGAGGTGTTATTTGTACGTGGATTAACAAGTTACCTGGATTTAATTGTTGATGATTTGTCAACATCCCAGAGTTTCTGCTTCTTCAAAACTCTTTTTGGATTGTTTGTCACAGTAACCAATTCGTAGGATCAAACCTAATTACTTAGTTAATTCATGATATCAAGTTTATATGTACAATTTAAAAAACTAATTACAATATTACAATTTTTTTGGTTTTTCATGGGATGTACCAACTGACATGGAAACTGTGCAAAAGGTTACAAACATAGAATTATCCAAAACTAAATTACATTTTTTGTTACGTAAATACCAGTTTTAATAGTTTTCTTATTCTGCTCATTTGTTCCAACAGGTCATTTTTGGACTTTGTGAGAAAAAAATGTGAAAACTAGGCCTACATTGTTTGAGAGTTTGAATGTTTTGTGAATATATTTGTATTAAAGAGGTTTTGTACAGTAATGGTAGCCATTTCACGTATGTATTAAAAGATTGCAAAAATGGATGGGGTCAAAAAATATGCATGTCCTTAACTTGTGTAGCATTTCCTTCGATTCCCCGTATTCCTCAAACAAAAGCTCTTGCTCTGCTGAGGGTAAAGGACTGCACTCCTGCTTTTGTCATTTTCGGCAGCCAATCATTCACTTGCCAATCATTATCTCTAGCCTAGTCAGTGTCCACGGGAGCATGCAGTCGGATCATTTCAGATGATTTACCATTGCCACCATTATGGGTCAAATTTGACCCATAGCCATGTATCATAAATGGGTGGCTGGGATAAAGGAAAATTTATGGCTGTAAGGGTAATCCATTTTGGCCAATCTGATTCTCCAATGGCTTTGAAGAACTGAAACAGCCTTATAATTGTATCCAATATTAGATGATCCTGGATGAGTCCTTTGATCTTGGATGTTTTAAACCACATATGATGAATACCAACCAGGTGTAGATCTTCATAAATGCGATGCGTTTTGTGAAGTAGTAATAAGAGCCATAAAATACTTTTTGGCTTCCAGCTCCTCACGCATACAATATATGTGTAAAGTTTGGAAAAGATCCTTCAAATACTATTACAGTTACTGTGTTCACAAGACCAAGTGTCTTCTATAGCCTCCCTTTCCTTCCTCGCTCAAACGGGATTAAGTGTCAAAACTGCCCTTTTCTTTGCTATCAGTATGCATTGCTGCTTCAATTTTGAAGCAGTCTTAATCAATTCCAGGTCGGGACCCATACAATGCCTTCGCAAAGTTTTAAAAAGATCTGTCAAATTCCTTCTGAGTCACATATATTCCTGAGAGGAATATGCAGGTACTACTATAACATGTCTTTCTAATGGTTTTTAAACGGGTCCTTTTTACAATCAGGCATAATAATAGAATGGATAGTATTCAGATACAATAATCCAGTGCTACCTAGAACCTAGTGTTGTCATATTACCACATCTTTTGGTATTTCAAATCTTTTCTTTAAAACCAAAGTTACAGCTTCACTATCTTAAGGCAATTTTGTGATTTGGCTCTTTGCTATACCTCACACTATTTATGGAGCCACCTGTTTCTGTCGATCGCCAGAAATAGCTAATAATGACCTGTAAAATGAACAATCAGTGCACAGCAGTTAGAAAACTTCATGAAGTAGAAACACAAAGAAAAGATTTTTCTTCTGGAAAATGTATCACTTTGCAGGTGCAGTAATGAAGTAATTAAAGATGAACTTTTTTAGATTAATTAGCTGGCAAAATTTTGAAAACTATTTTCCTCATAACTCTTCACTCAAACCACCAAAGTACATCAATTTTCCATCCTTTTAAAATTATATATATATGTAAATAACTTATCCTAAATTTCATTATAATATTATAACGTAATAGCTAACATTGCATAGCTAAATGTGTAACGTGCACAAAATGTATTTATTTGCGTCTTTTGTTTTTCTGTCTGTTGTTTATTGCATAGGACATTTGTGTGACAACTGTTATTTGGGTCAGTGCAGCACTTGATATAGTCAGCTAATGCTTGAGAAACTCCATGACTAAATGTTTGTTTTTCAATACCGCCTAAATATAAAAGTTCAGTTTTTATTTGCTTTTTACATAATATTACATTCAGCCATGTTTAGTTCAGTGGCATGCATCTGTTTCCTTTTTACGGAAGGAAATACACTGTATTTAGTATATTCCTATTTTTGTTTGACTAAAGTATTATTTTCACATCTGGTTCATAATCCAGTTGACTGAATTCAGTTTCACACCCACTTCCAGATGACATTAATGTATATTGCAATCAGCAGTCAGTATGAGTAAGCTTATTCTGGTCAGTGTCTCCTTGTTTAGTCATGAGTTTTTTATCACTTCATCTTCATGCTCTGTTAACTTAGTCTGTGTTCAAAATGTCCTCTTGCCCACTACATAGTGAATCGGCTATTTGATAGTGCTGTTTGAATTCTCAACTTTAAATTTCATTTATAGTATAGTGCACTACAAAATTTTCACAAGGCACACTTAAATGTAGTATACAAAAACTGTACCCTACATCGGTCAACTTAGACTATCATGTATTGTGACCCGTCACATAAGTATCGGAACCATATATGAGAAACTCTGCTTAGTCTTAGTTAGACTGTAACTCTTAACTGTTGTTAAGTAGCTCATTCATGAAATACTTGCCCATGAGCTATAACAACAGTAGCAGGGCTACCACTGCTTTAAAACAAAATGTTATTAAAAATAATTTAACTGTTTTTTATGGGAAACGTTAATTCAATAATTAAATAGAGTATATTGAAGATAATACAAAATAAGGTTACGTGTGCACAGATTTGTGCTGTAAAATAGTATTTTATTTGTATTTCAACATTGTGAAGACATGTCAATTACATCATGTACATATACCCAAAAGAGCAGCATTGGTGTACAAGTTCTGGCGTTTGTTTATGTGACAGGGATAACAATTAGGAATATGCGGCACATCATTATGTAGCAGCATAATATCCTCTAGTGATTAAAATGAATCAAACCAATGTTTGCTCTTACCCCCTAGTCAGTATTATATGTGACAAGCAGTATAAAGTGAGTGACTGAGTGACTGAGTGAATGGGTGGACAAGTGGACATTCCAAAGACAGCCTTAGTCTGGTTTTTGGGTTTTTTGAATCGGTTTTTGATTTCCCAGGTCTCTGGTCTTGTTTCGATCTGGATTTGTCCTGGTTTGGACTTTGGTTTGTTCTTTGATTTCTGATTTTGTTTTGCATTTTGATTCCTATTTCTCAATACCTTGTCCTAGCTTAGATTTTTTTATTTTCTTTTCCTGCGTGAACGGTGACTCCTGCTCGAACTCCATAGCAGCATGCACTGTAGTCAGCATCCCACATGCTGTCAGCACTGAGTATTTGGACATTCCCCAGGTGAAGAGGAAAGAACTGACAGGCAGAACACATGGCTCAGGACCTTCTTAATAGAACAGTATAAAATTTGGGATTTATCCTATTGCATAATATTCTCTCATACAAAACAAAGTGAAGAGAACTAAAGCTGCAAATATAATAATAATCCATCCATCCATCATATTCATCCATCCATCCGTTTTATGTACTGGCTTGTCCTATTCATGGTCACAGGGGGTTTGCACACCTATGGGCAATTTGGTAACTCCAGTTCACCTTACCATGTTTTTGGATGTTGAGGGGGTGGGGGGTAACCGAAGTACCTGGAGGATACCTCATAACAACACAGGGAAAACATGCAAACTTGCAAACTCCACACACATGGAGCTATGGTGGAAACTTGTGTGAGGCAACAGTGCTAATCAGTGCAACACTGTGACATCGCACCACCCTTAGATTATAATGTGGAGTTTGCATGTTCTTCTTGTGTAGTCATGGGGTTTCCTCCGGGTTCTCTGATTTTCCCCCACAGTCGGAAAACATGCCAAGGTAAATTGGAGTCGACAGATTGTCTGTAGGCATGAATGGGGTGTGTGCCCTATGATGGGTTGGTGCCCATCCTTGGTTATTCCCTGCCTTGCACCTGTTGCTTCACTCCGGAGCCCTGTGATAAGCGAGTATAGAAAATAAATGAATATGAAACAAAAAATATTTTGGTCAGGAACTTATTAATTTCTGATAAGTTACATTGGAATTGGGTAAAATGAAAAATAGATAGCAATTACTGACAGAATTTGATAAAGATATATCACATTATGACAGATAATGCAGGTGTCAGCTTTTTAACCACTCCCAAATTCACAGCTCTCAAAAATGGACCCTGCTCAGCTGTTGGATAGAAAAAGGCAGGAGCTGTATATGCTAGTCCTGCGGCAATAAAAGTGTAATGCTATCTCACGACATAGTGGCTTGGTGATGTTTTGTCTCTTTTAAGCCCATGTTTAAATATATTTTTAAAATATTAAGAAGTGTGGCAATGAACTGTAAATGATAAAACAGGTATGACATGTAAGAGCTATCAAATGACAATGTGTGAGAAAGTTTGTTAATATTCAGTTCAGGCCTGAGAAAAACATAGCAGATGTACGTACTGAGATACAGGCCACTCTTAATAGCATAGCATTTTTATTTTTGTTGATGTATTGATGCAGTTATGCTGATAGCTTCAGTACTAAAGGATATTGGCATCAAATCCAACAAATGCACTGGATAGGGGACCATATGACTCGACTTATTAAGCATTCACCAGACAATAAATATTAATTGCTTATACCAGTCTTAGCAATAATAGCAGATGGGAAAGATGTATCATAAATATTGCTTATGGAAAGCTACATTCCAGCAACTCAGACACAAAGAAAAGCTCTTTAATGCAAATTAAATATAAGCAGCTTTGGAAAACACCGGTTATCCAAGGTCAATTCCAAGGTGATAGCACCAGGTCTACCATCAAATCTTTGACCATAATAAATGTGATATGTACAAATCAAGATCTCATAGTGATTCTTATCATCCTTCCATCTATCTGCATATACATTCCTGCTTGTTGGGTTTTTATTACCATAAACTTTATATTTAGTCAGTAATCTTGGTATCACTTTACTTAAGGGTGCGCTATGAAGGGTACATGACACAAACATAAGCCCTTTATGACAGCTGACAAAACTTGTCAAAAGCATTTATAAAGGTTCCCTCCAATTTTTGTAGATGTCATAAATGCTAACATTGGGAACTCCTGTGTCAAGCTGACATATCACCCATGCCGACTGTCATAGGTTTTTGCTAACATAAAGTTATGACACTTTTTTCATTCAAGTGACATAAAAGATTGTAATTTCAATTCATTTTTACTTTACAACAATAACATCATATATGTTCATTGTTCATAAAATGAGTTACTGTTTCACTTTTTTGTCAAGTCTTAAAAGTTTTTGTAAAGTCTGCAGGGTGCCTGTAAATACTAATCCATGTCTTTGCAAAATAATTTTTGTAAATCCCATAGACAACTGAAACCAAATGATGTTACTTTGTGTCATGACCAGACGTCACGTTAACTGAATATTTTTCTTCATTGACACAATATCTGTAATAATGAAAATACTGAAAGCCGTCCATCATTTTGACATTGCACTGAGAGCGATCTACCATAACTTTAAGTAATTCACACCCCTGTTCACTTGGTGGTGAGTCTCAATATTTATTATCTGTTGTCTAGTCCTTCCTCTCACATGTATGACCTCATTGTCTCATAGTAAACTTGTTGATCGGTTGACCACTCCACGTAAACTTGGAAGTTATGCCGAAGTGCAGGAAAAGAGACAAAAACAGCAGAGCAGAAATTTAGCAGGTAGAATTATTTTTGTACTTCATTAAAATTTATTGCATCACTGATTAGGTTTTTTGGTTCCATATTCATATTTCTGCATTGGAAAATTCGATCTATAACCAATATGTTTCAGTTTAATATCGCTGGTGTGGTGGTGAAACTTGCCAGCGCTTAATAGCGGAATTCTGTGGAAAATGAAAGATCTGTCTGCTGGTCAAATTTAATAAAGAGTTATAAACATGTCATGGGTTGTATTAATTAAATTAAAATAACAGACTGCGTCCTGTTTCGATTGCAATCGATTCCCCCTATAACTAACAAAACAACTTGTTCATCATCCATTGTTTTGTGGTGGCGGTGTAGTTTCATATGAAGTTATGTGTGAAGATGAACCTACAAGCTTTTTGTGTCTCCCAAGCTTATTTTAGCATAAAGGTCACAGTGTTGTGTGTTGGAAAATGACACATGAAAGTGTCCGGAAGCTACAAAAGACAGCGGTCTAATGTTCCGCTGTGATTGTGAGGAAAAAAAATGTAATCATTCATTTGCTTTGTGTGATGTTGACATGAAAATTTTCTGCATGGTCGGTGTCGGCATCTTTTCTCTCCATGCCCTTATAAATGCATAATATCTATAAATTAGTTGAAATGTCGATTATGAAAAAACTTATGAAAATTAAATGCAGCTAAATATGTATTATTAAAAATTGTATTAATAATACAATAATAATTTATGATTTTTATGACCATCAGTCAAAGTGATGGACAACAAGAAAGTCTAATGCAACCTGTGGTATATATCATAAGCATTTATGTTAATCATATAAACTGCAAAGTGTATCTCACTTTACTTAAGGGTCAAAAAAACATGATGCAATTATTATTATGTCATGACATTACGTAGGCATTCATGCAAATGTTGCAAACTATGGGGCACCAAATGTCAAGCACTCATTTTCTTGCACAAAATACATTCTTTACAGTAAAATACACTCACAATCATTTAATGATGAAATCCAGTAATGCTTTGCCGCATTTTGTCCATTAAAGCGTAAACACTTCACTTTCTTTCGTGCACAGAAATCAAAAGGAATGTTTCCTTTTGTGCACGGAATTAATATCAGCACTTCATGAACAGAAGAAAGTCATTTCGTGGACGAAATACATTTTCTGAATTAAAAATGTCATTTCGTGGACGAAATGCATTTTGTGAATTAAACAAAGTCATTTTGTGGACAAAATGTATTTCACGGATGATACAGTCATTTTGTGGACGAAATTGAATCACAAAATGCATTTCATCTTTTGCTGAGTCACGAAAGGGACCAGGAATTGTATTTCGTCTTTTTCTGATTCACGAAAGGCGCCACAAAATGTATTCCGTCTTTTACGCTGTCACGAAATGCATTGTGTCTTTTTTTGAGTCACGAGAGGTACTCAGTAGGTGCGCGCCCGTGTGGGGAGTAATACCTTCTAATGACCAGAAGGTGGAGTGTCTCTTTGATTTCGCAGACCCGTGTAATTACATTTAACCTGTTTTTAAGTGCACAAAAAATTAAAAACTTCCTGGGCTCATACTTTTACTGTTGTATGTATTCATTAGTGTCATAATTTTTTTCATTACATTTTAAATATTTTTAATCTAACCCAATGAAAGATCTTGGTGCTGAGTCCCTCCAGTTGTAGGCTATGTTACCACGCCATTTCCCCAGAATAACACTGTCCCAAATAGTTCAGATCAGACACGTTGGGTAGCCTGCGTGTATAACGCAACAACAAAATGGTGAATATGAATGGATTAGTGCAAGGAGTCACAGATGGTCTTCGGATCCTAGCAGAATCACTGGTGTAGCGAACTGCTGATGGAGCTGCAGTTACTGGACCCGGTCCGCAGTGTTCAGGGGGACAGCCAGGACAGGACAGTAACTGGTCAGCTGTCTATCGTAAGGAGGGTTCTTGTTATTAGCTAATTAGCTAGTTAATGCTCTTTTTCACATTTAAACATTGTTGGCAACTTTGATAATCTGGCTAGCACGACAATTTCAATTCGAGACATACACTCACCTAAAGGATTATTAGGAACACCTGTTCAATTTCTCATTAATGCAATTATCTAATCAACCAATCA
>JAAGVU020000001.1:39004629-39034050 GCA_011763525.2 Mormyrus iriodes
TTTGCAAACCTCCCCAATGGTTTTGATTTAGCTAATTTTAGGTTCATAATGGAATAATATAGATTTGCTGTAAGATTTCTTGCGTGATCATTAGAGTCTGAAAGCGTGAGTGTCTTACCAGATGCATGAGAGTTGGCAGCCCTGATTAAAATATGTGGGGTTAGTTCCCAGACATTTCTCTGAGGAGATGTCAGCCGAAACGGGTTATTTTAAAACCTGTGAAAATAGGCACAACATTCAGTTATGTTTGTTTTTGTGGAGTCAAACCTTTTTTGTCATTTTATATTAAAAAGGCAATAATGAATATAAACAATATTTTAAATGCCATAAAGCAAATGTCCTTAAAGATAATGTCTGATCCCTCTAACGATAGTGTTAGACTGAAATCTGGTGACAGAGAACTCACTCCATGTGTAGTTTACGTTTTTTATGCAGTATAAACCTTGCAGCCTACCTGCATAAGCTTTGATTAACATTGAGTATTAACTAGCTAATTAGGAGCATAACAAGAACCCTCCTTACGATAGACAGCTGACCAGTTACTGTCCAGTCCTGGTTGTCCCCCTGAACACTGCGTACCAGGTCCAGTAACTGCAGCTCCATCAACAGTTCGCGACACCAGCGATTCAGTCTTATAACCTTTTATATGTCACTTGAATGAAAAAAGCGTGATAACTTTATGTCAGCATAAACCTATGACAGTCGACATGGGTGATATGTCAGCTTGACACGGGAGTTCCCAATGTCAGCATTTATGACAGCTACAAAAGTGGGAAGGAACCATTATACATGCTTTGGACAACTTATGTCGGCTGTCAAAAAGGGCTTAGGTTGGTGTCATGTACCCTTCATAGAGCACCCTTAAGTAAAGTGTTACCTTAAGTTTTATAAATATTATGGTTCTCTGACAGGTAAGGCTGAGCAAGCTGTCTGTGATTGCAAGGCACGGATATGGTTCATATCCACATGATTCAGATTCAATTTATAAAAAGGTACAAATTGGCTTAATAGAAGAGAGAGAGCTTAAGAGATGTTGAATAATATGAGTTTTTGTTTTGTTTAGTTTTTTCCCTGGTCCATAGCATTTAATTTCTGGTTTGTTTATCATGGTTTCCATGTTCTAAATATTCAAGGCCACTTTTACAGGTCTCTAACTAGTAAACTGCTATTGAGGTCATAGCAATATGCAAACGTTGTGTGGTTATTTTGTTTTTGTTTTTTTTTGTCACACCTATTCACAGCCTCCTCTTTTCTTCCCCACATCCTTCCCTACTTGACCATGTCATGACCACCATGTTTCCTTAACTGCAAGTTCCTTGTTGAAAAACACTTTTATACTATGCTTTGTATAAATGACGTTAGAATATAATCACTGTTATATATAATCAATGCTGTAAATGGCATCTTTGAAAAACTTTTTTTTTCTTATTTTGCTGGTCATACACATAACAAAAAAACATAACAATAACAACAACAACACCAACAATAACGATAATAATAATCATTCTTAGCTCTACATATTTATATACAGAAATATTTAAAAATTCAGTGACACCAAAAAACGTGCGGGTCTCTTTGGTGCTAAAGGTTTATTTATACTAATTTAACAATTTGTAAAGAATATTGAAAATGCAAACGTGAAATTAAATGAAATCATTAAAATGAAACTTGATTCAATCCAGAATTTAATTATTTATACCCAAATTCAGATTTGGTCTAAAAGTCTTTTGCAGGTAGTACAATGAATGAAACAATAAAATTCATTACAAGTACTAGATTATTTCAGAGACTACACGAATGTGATCTAGAAAACAATATTTAACACCATATTGCCCTGAGGTATCACATCAAATATAGCCAATATGTGGTGAGGGCACCAGGTGAGACTTATGCCACTATTATTCAAGTCCTTTTATTGCTGTTGATAGGAAACATAATTATCATCTGCAATAAATCCCTGGCACATTGGCACCACTCCACTATGTTTTATTCCACCTGATGTGCAACTTCTCGATGCAGCTGCGGCATGCCGGCACCAAACGTGCCGGAAAATCCTTATGACCCAAAGCCTTCACATGTGGCTGACACCGTCACTTTGTTTTGGGTCAGTCGGCACATACATCTCAAATATGAAAACTTTTTAGTTGCTGTGCTATCCAGCACTTTTCAGAGGGAAAATCCACACTTCCAGTGATTATCCTATGCAAATCATCCAAAATTGCACACAGGGATTTTTTCTGCAAGTTTCATATGTGAACATATGGGATTTATGCCATTATTAGCACCTGTAAAACTGATTGCCCGAGAAAGTCTGCGCTGATTTACTGGTGGGGTACAATGTGTAAAAAAGGCGAGAGGTACATAATTACTTTCGTGTTATGGGTTATGATTACTGCACATGTAAAACCAGGGTAATCCCAGGAGAACTCATAAGAAAACATTTGGATGAGCTTATGAAAATATATGCACTGAATATAGCACAGAGATTTATCAAGTCAATTTGTAAGTGCGGCATAGATAATTGGCATGATATTTAAAAGGTGGGAAAGGCAGAAACCTTATGGCAGTAACCTTAGATCAGATACAGACTTGCGCGTACTGCATTAATTTAAAATGAATATAATTAGCTCAGACAGTAGCATGAAGTCTCCATCAGAGACATCTGTAAGACTCAGATCATTACTTGTTTGATAAAGCAATGTCTAATCTGAAAGAGTCACAAAGGGGAAGAATACCCTTAGTATATTTGAATAAAAAAGAAATGTATGTCATTTAAAATTTTGTTCTGATATTTTGGAAGTTTCCAGTCCTTTTTAAATGATTTTGCATCCTTTTTCAAGCAGACTTGGCTCAGAAACATAACACTTTTCATTTTATGCAGAACTTGTGTTTAATATAAATTATGATATCTATGTTTTTTTCTCAGGGGTGGCATGGTGGTGCAGTGGTTAGCAGTGTTGCCTCACACCTCTAGGATCAGGGTTCATGTCTCTGCCTGGGTTCCATGCGTGTGGAGTTTGCATGTTCGCCCCGTGTCTTCGTGGGGTTATCTTTGGGTACTCCGGTTTCCCTCCACAATCCAAAAACATGCCAAGGCCAATTGGAGTTGCCAAATTGCCCATAGGTATGTGTGTGAGTATGCCCGGTGATGGGTCAGTGTCCTATCCTGGGTTATTCCCTGCCTTGTGCCCACAGCCTCTGGGATAGGCTCTGGACCCCCTGTGACCCCACATGGGATAAGCAGTTACAGAAAATGGATGGATGGATGTTTTTTCTCTTTATACAACACCATAGTCATTTGTTTTGTTTCATGTCTGCCTGAAAGAGCTATTAAGAATGAGATATATTAGAAGCTTTATTATCAAAAATTTGAAATATTTCAAACAACATGATAAAGGCCTTACAGGCCTTTACTTTGCTTCTGTCTGACGACCCATACATTAAACTCCTAGGCACTGCTATTTGTTAACAATGTGTCACATTCATTGTTGAAGAGCATCAAAGACAACCTGCAGCCAACGACGCAAAGGAGCTTCACAATAACTGCTGCTCCAGAACTTCTCTGCACATTTTATTGTATGCCATCTGACTCGTATCAGCCCACTGGTAGCTCTCACTGTACAACCACCTACATTTACAATTTTTTACTTTCCTGAGGCTGGAAAAAATATACCCATATCCTTAACACCCAGGTTTGAGTAAAACATGGATCTCACATATTGCCAGTGTGCTTGCTTGTCACTGACAGCATCCATTGTCAACCCCCTTATACATTAAGCATGTTCAAAAGGAACAGAAGCGGATCCTCTACCTGGTAATACAGACTGTCTACCTCAGTGAATTACTGTGTTAACTTTAAAAGTTTTATGTCCATCATTGTTGGTACAAGTTTCTGAAAAAACTAAAATCCCACAGGCTTGTTTTGCTGTCGTACATATTTAAATGTTCTCATTTCGTTTAACTTGACGGCAGTTTGAATTAGACTTCAAAATTAATCTGTTGGACAACAACATACACTGTCAAGAAAGACTATGAAATCTCACATGAACACAGAGTGGATCGAGTCCTCCGAACATAAAAATGTTGCTATTGCAGTATGTAAAAAAGCTCTGTAACAGATCATCCAATATGTCATTTGCTTCCTTTATATCTGGTACCATTTATATAATTCCTAGCTAACACTCACGTTTAGTTCTGCTGCAGCATCTTTTAAAATAATTTCCTCAATCAATCAATCAAATCAAATCAATTAATCAATCAATCAGTCTGTCTATATAGATAGCGTGTGGCTCAGTGGGCTAAGCCTTTTTGCCTGTGATTATAACGGCGCGGGTTTGAGCCTGACCTCGTCACATCTGCGGGTCCTTCAGCACGCCCCTTAGCCCCCAGCTCTCTCTGTGCTGCTATGGGTGGCTGCCCTTTGCGGTCAGCTTGCTCTCACCTACAAGTTGGGGGAGGCATAAATAGAATTTCCCCACAGCAATCAATAAAGTATCTATCGATTAATTTATTTTTAAGCTTTGATTTATTTTGAATGTTTTTCCACTTTATCTAACTCACCACCCATATCCTAACCTTCTGGAACATTCATTTTACAGTCCAGCTAATTAAACAGATGGGTCATTTATTTATTTATAGTTCTTTAATTATGGTTATCTTAGGAAATATCCAAATGGATCAATGGGGCATTTTAATAAGTTTTTACATTAAAAGGGTTGACTATGATGCAAACTTGGCCCATATTTTCACATTTATTATTATTATTATTATTATTATTATTATTATTCTCTTGAATGTAATATAGGCAAATTTGCTAACTTTCTGTCCATCTATTTTCCAACTATTTAATCAGTACATGTTCATTCGGAAACCCTGTAATGGGACGGGGTGTTTGTCTATCATAGGTCACACACTCACACACTACGGACAGTTTATAGACATTGCATCATATATATTGTTGATGATGTGGCTCTCATAAAATACAACGTACATGCAACTTAACATCGTAACTGATTTACAGATCAGGTTGTACTACAAGTACATTTCTGTGATTCTGTGGTCAAACCAGCAGGTCAAAAAGTAATTCCACCACCTACATTATATTGCAAGTATCTAAACATTATTTTAATGATATGGACCACTTCAGACTAAAATTAACAGGAAAAGCATACAATGCCATTTTGTGACCATAAGTGCCTTCTAATTTACCTAAGAGACTCATATTTTCACCTACAAACCTGATTTACTAATTCAAGAAAAGTGCTTAAAACCAAAAAGTCATAAATTCAAATCCAGCAGTGTGCATAGATCCTGTATACTAAAAGGAAGGAATCAATCAACTGGGAGATCATTCGACAATGGCCACCCAGCATGTGTGAGTACTGTAAATGGTGTGTACATGTGAAGAAAAAGTTTTGGCTCAGAAACTTCAAAAGAACACAATCCAGCTTATATAGAGGCCTTTGATTTTTTGGTAATACTTTATAATAACTTTCATTAATAAGTCACTAACAAATATTACATAACACTTAACAGATAATTATTTCACTTACATTCAAATACTTATAAATGTTGTCAAAGGATAATTCATGTATTATTTATGTTTTTCAGAGGCAATCTACTGTCAACCTTAGACACTAGAAATATTTTTTATTTATTTATTTTCAAATTTTTATGACAACTATATTTTTCTTTTAATTATTTGATTTTTCAGGTAGCACAGGCTCAACTTGTGTTTCAGCTTTATTGTTAGCATATCATCTGAAGTTTTTTTTTGCAGAAAATTGGACTTGTTAAATGCTGTTGTTTTTTGTAGAAAGAGATATTTTTGTTTGCAGAAGTAGTAGTTTGTAAATGTTACTGACAATAAACATGAAGTTTTGGTGTGGTGATATTCTTGTGGCCATTATTCTGTGTTATAAGTATGCAGCAGCTAAACTTTTTAATCAACCATTCCCTGAGACGCATTGGTCCCTTAACTGGGCCACAAACTTTGTCAGCTCAAAACTTATCAATGCTCATCAATTTATTAATAGTAAACTTTTACAAACCTTTATAAACATTTAAAGTGCATGAACATTTTCCAATGTTCCAATTTTAGGTTTTTAGGTTTAGTTTAGGTACTGCTAAATGATCTACAACTAATGAACAAATAATTTGGAAAAATCTAAAAGTCTAATTTCTTTCTTAGAAAAGTAGAGGAAAATATGAAATTTATTTTAAGTCTATACAACCCATGAACAAGATCCTTATGATAGTGATGTAGTCAAGACCAACTAAACCGAGACCAAGTCACTACCAAGACCAGAGTGTATCGAAACAAGACCAAGACCAAGGAAGGGTGAGACTGAGACAAGACCAAGACCATGGCAGGGCTAGATCGAGTCAAGATCAGAAACAGACTAATTTTTGAGTCTACATAACACAACACAGTATAAAATGTGGAGCACAGGCATCATCTTGGGACTAGGCATTATGACCTAAAATGTGTGCCAGAGTATAATTTGAACCATGGTTGTTTCTTTCTGACAATATCAATATAAATGCTTCTGTACAAATACAACATTTTTTCAAATAAAACACCTTGTTGGTTGCATTTGAACTTTGATGTAGGATGTTTTACACCAAATTACAGTACTGAGTTAACCCTTGGAACCCTATGCATTTTATAGCGCTTTTTTAGGTGTATTACATTATAATATATGTACATGAGTTTGCCACATATACAGTGCCTTGCAAAAGTATTCACCCCGCATTTTTCATGTTTTGTTGCCTCACAACCTGGAATGAAAATGGATTGTTTGACAGTTTGCACCATTTCATTTACAGAACATGTCTACAACTTTGAAGATTTTATTGTGATGCAAACAACAAATAGGACAAAATAACAGAAAACTTCAGCGTGCAAAACTGTTTTGCAAGGTGTCAGCTATGCATGCTTATTTGAAATTACAGTGGTCAATCAAACACAAAATTAAAATATAAAAGTTATCCATCCACCCATCAATCCATCCATTTTTTATGCCTAGGGTCATGGGGATTCAGAGCCTATCCCATAAGCTATGGGTATAAGGCAGGGAACAACCCAGGACAGGGTGCCAACCCATCGTAAAATTCACTTATAAAACCAATAAAATAATGTGAAAAAAGTTCCTAAAAAGCTCAATTAAGATGATGATATGAGGTAAAACGTCTAAAAAGTGAATCGATGCATTATTTGTATTTTTTTTTCACTTAACGAGCATATTTTGAACATGGCAAAAAAAAACCATTATTAAACATGACCACATTTAAATATATTTTGGTTGTTGAATATCCATTGTCAGGTAATAATGGTAAATGGAAGAGAAAAAGTAATGATTTGTGTGTCATGTTAATTCAACTTATAATTTTCATTTCTTTTTGTCTTCTAGTTGTCAAGCCAGGAAATGGGGTGCTAATTAAATTGACCTGCAGGCTGAGAACACAACTGAGTGACTGATTTTTATTCAACCAAAAAATATCAAACTAGAAAAGGTTCACAACCTTATCCTGGTTTTTAAGGACTACAGCATTTTGAACTCATTCCAAATTATGAAAGTTTTGGTTACAGTGATGATTAATTGAGAATTCTGGCACCTTCAATGAGAACTGTCTGTGTCGACACCACACAAATACTGGTAAATAAAATCCTACTTATGGGAAAAAAGGACATATTAATGGAGGGAAAGGGGTGAATATGCAAAAACCATCATGTAAATATCACAATATCTGAATGAATAAATAAAAATACCATTAGGAAATTTAATGAGAAATCAGCATGGGGCATGATAAACAACAGAACTGAATATTCATAATTTGTTGTGGGAGCTCCCAGGAATTAATGACTGCTGTAAACTATTTCTAAACTAAGGAAGAACATTTGTGAATCATTTTTAGATGTGTTTTATTTATAATTATATGCAAGTAATTAATATGAGAAACTCAGGAGTAAACTCACAGAGTATCATGGGAAATACCAGCGATTATCAGTTTTCCCATTGGTCTTGATGGATCTATTCTGTTTAAGTGAGATTGCTGGAGTTACTGAATCTACCAAAAGGCCTAATGAAGACATGGCTCATTCTCCATTGTGTATTCAATTTGCAATTTGTAAGCCAAAGTTGTCCCGTTCATGCCTTTTGGTCTGGTTCATATTGGGGAAACATAAAAATAAATAAATAAATTTACATCTGCCAGACTGAACTGTTTAATGAAGCTGGAACTGTGTCAGGCAGAGGGACATTCAAATTGTAATTATACTCAATCTTGGAAGCCCGAAGGCGCTGATGACAGGACCTGGTTTTGAACCTTGAGCATTATGATTTTAATCATTAAAGTAATTTTTAGCTTTGATTGTTCTATCAAAACCATGATAATCCTGTTGTCTTTTTCTTTGAGAGTGAAAAATGTTTTTGTCTTGACACCCTTCCATTTATTAAATTAATTGGTTTAAAACCTTTTGATATATATTTATTCATTAAGGGTTTTTTTCTTGTCTCAATGACTAATAATGAAGTACTAGTGAACAGCATTTAATTTCCAACATTTAAAACAGGATTCAGGGAAATGAAAAAAATATCATAATCTTATACATATAATGGTCAATGCTTTATTTGCAGAAAGAATAAAATTTTAGAACTTTACGAGATTAGGTATAATGTGAAGCATTACAAATGTGCTAGCTTGTTTCTGAACACCAGTGCATGAATTTCCAATTTATGTTTATGTCCTGTTGTGTTTGTTTCCTAAGGGAGGGCAGGAAAAAAAAAACAAGAAAACAGATGCTCCTATCCTCACCAATGTGCTGTGTGCTCACTTTGAAATAACCAAAATTAATTATGAATTTCACTATAGGACTTGTTTACATGTGGCTTCAATATTCTATACTCTATAAACATTGACAAAGCTAAGACATTAATAAGTAAAGAACCGTGTTTTTATAGCAGTGTGAAATCATGCTGACTCTGCTGCCAACACAAAATTGTTAGCTGTCTCTGTCAATCCCTTTAATCACCACATGAGTTCCTGCACCTTTTTTTGTGCTGGTCTACAGTCAACCCTGTGCAAATACCATCAAAGCAGTGGAACAGACTAGTGATGTTATTCTGAAATAACCTCAGCTGTTTTTCAAATGTCCCCAAAATTATACATGGCCACTTTACGTATTGCCTAAACACATCAGTAGCACACAAAGTGCAGAGCTTGCCAGAACATAATTCAGCATGCATACCATGGTTCTGTTCCCAAACCATAAAATCACTTCCTGCGCTTGAGCTTGGGGCCAGAGGCCATGTCACCATCCTAAAGGTCCCTGTACTGTATAAATGCAGGATGATAATGAAAGATAAGGAAAGGTTGTTAGAAACAAGTTCAAAAATGGATTTTATACGCTTGGACTGGAAGAAAATAAATGTAAGATGAGCAGGGGTATAGTACGAGGAGTCACATGACTGGGAATATTGTGTTCATTCAATATATCTATTCCTTGTTGCATTAGCACTATAAATATTTGTTTTCATTTCCCTCCTGGTCCATGTAGCCTTGCCCATATCTCAGTGCCCATTCTGTTCTTCTGTTCTGTGTGCCTAAGAAACTGTCCTCCCTAAGACAATGGTGAAGATAGTCATACTTTTTCTTTATTGTCACAATAAAAAAAACATTCCTTCTGTTTTACTATGCTGTGCTGGTTATGTGTTAATCCCATTTCTGCCCTGTCCTGTGACCCTAGATAGGTATATGCTTTATTGTCCTGACTGGAGAAATTATCAGAATGTATATTAATTTCTGCATGGTGAAGAAATACCATCAAAATGAATTACTAATTCCAATAATTCAGAAGATCTACAATAATGCAAAAATGTCACTCCTATTACATTCAGTCCACAATCATCTGTATAATGTATCTTCAACCTTTAATTATATTTTTTCTACCATCTTTAATAAAATGCACTCACATTTTTTTTAACAATAATGTAGATAATGAACTTCAACAGTTTCCCCACACCCACATTCGTATTTTTATTCAACTGCCCGAGCAATTGAAAAAAGCACAAGTTTTGAAAAAAATTGAAAAAAAATTTGAACATAATTTCTAATCTAAATGTTTGTTGAATGAGGTTATTGTTAAAAATACAAGTCTGCCTGTAGAACTATGGTTACGAAGCTCAAACTTTTGTCAGACCGCAAAGTGGGTGGCACATTATCATAATCCAGAAAAACAAATACTGAGATTAGCTTTCAGTTACAAATTAAATTTAAGTGGCACAATGGCTGATTCAATATTGTCTACAGAAATGGCGCTCCTTCTGAATAAACCAACAAATTTTATTCACATTCCATAAGTCTTTTGTAACAGATAGAAAAGCTGTTTTAAAGCATCATGAACCTCACATATTAGATCACTGCTGAACTCCAAGGGTACCTGGAAATTATTGAATAAAGCTTATGCAATCTTGGATAATTCCCCCAAATCAAGAAATGAAACACCACCCATTTGAATTTTAGCCATTTTTTAATTTCTCATCATGGGTGCTGAACTGAGGTTTTTACTCTTTATTGATTCACTATTCACTTGTAGTATGCTTATATGACGTATGCACTGTCTAGCTACCTATCAATAAAATTTAGATAGGTAGATATATTCTGCTTTTCATCTGAATGGTAACACTGTGTGCCAAAATATTAACAAGTGTGTGTAACCATAACATTTAACTCCATACAAAATTTGAATAAATCATAAATCAGAAAAACAGCATGCAAATGAATTCTCAATTTATGCTGTTGGAGCCATGTTTCAGTTTGCCAGAATTTCTGGAACTTGATTTTATTGGAAAAGATAGCACATGTAATGCAATTTTTATTCAGTTCACTTCCCAGAATCCATTCAATAAACATGATTGGTCTGTATTCATTTTCCAAGAAAGAAATTGGGTGGAAGGGTAATCAGAACTTTAAGTGCAATATTTGAGCACGGACAAAGCACAAAAATACAAATTTGCACATATCTTCTGAATAAAGATGGTTGACAGACTATTTTTTATTTATTTTCATTTAACTATGCATGAATAATATATACACAATTCAAATTTAATGACTGCAGAGAGATAGCCAGGCATTTAACAGTCTAAATTTAACAGATGTCAGATGAATTAAATTTATTTTCAGTTTAACGGAAACAAGTTGGCATTGCAAGCATTGCAATGCATGTGAATTTTTAGGTCAAAGAAGAAACTACAACCAGTAACAAGCAATCTAAGAGTCTGTAAAGTCGTAGCTTTTTCTAAAATACTGACTGTAAAACTTGCTCCAAGGAGAACAGCAAACAGGCTGGGAGAGAAGATGGTTTTCAAAAAAGCAGACGGGAGGAATGGAAACAAAAGACAACCAATTCAACATCAAGACAAAGTTAAAAAAAAAACTGGAGAGGGCAATACAAGTTGGCTTACAGAAAATGCTGCACCTAAGTACATATTTGGCAAACATAAACTTAAAGTTCAGACAACTGAAAGTACTGGTTAAATAAATGTTTAAACTTACCATTTTACTCCCCCCCATTACATACTGATCATCTAGTAAGGTCAATACAGTTAACAGACAATTCAACATGATTTAAAATTCTTATTTTGTAAAAGTAGTTTAAATTTCTATAGCTGAACAGCACTATTTAATGTTCCACAACCAAGCTGAACATTTTTGAATTATGTATGTTCCACACGTTGTCAGGATATGCCCATTATTAGATGTTGTTACATATTATATAAGCATAATAGTAAAAGCAAACTGATTTTGAAAGACAAAAGAACCACCTGCATTAACTGGTGGCTGAGCTTGTAGATAGAAGGCTGCAATTTTAATGGATGATATGAAAAAAAACAGGTGCTGTATGCCAGCTTACATAAAAACATCAACCTGACACAGTAAATAATTTAATATGAATACACCGCCCATGGTTTCTGTGGAACAGGCAGCTGGGTAACGCATCATAGTATATTCAACCAATAAAAAATGATCATGAAAATGAATAAGTTATCCATACCAGTGCCCCCAGCCCCAGTCTGCTGGCACTTGAGGTCTTCATGCCAACTTTTTACCATCAGTATGCCTGGATGAACCTTTTCATTCAGAGAGCTGCAAAAACCGACCATGGAGAATGAAAATCTGGCTGAGAGGCAAACTCATTTAATTCCTAGCTCATACAACAGCCGCAAGTCATATAATTAAATCTGCTGAATCTCCTGGGACCAGTGCCTGCTATGTGCTTAACATGACATGTCTTGTAATGTGCTTGACCTACAATAGCAATGACTCAGTGCTACACTGCTATTTTGTGCAACCAGGAAAAAGCACTTGGTCATGAATGGCCTCAGTCAGAGCCTGAATGCTCAATAGCTAACCCCCACCCCCCCCATCTCCCAGAGGGTGACCAACCCCTAACACCCCCCTTCACCAAAACACATTCACACATTTAAACTTGTCAGGCCTCCTCTCCCATGAGATGTCAAAACAAACTATTTTGGGCACACAAAGCAGGGAAGCTATAATCTACCTCAGTGAATGTGAACTTTTTCCTGCCAGTGGAATCCTTGGTTTCAGTGTGAAGCAACATGTGTTTCTTCTCACGGCTGACATATGTCATGTTCTACTGGCTCCTGAAATGCTTCCTCTGTCATCCATCTTGATTTGTGTCTGCATATCTGCATGTATCATGATGTATCAGAAAACTTTTAATACTCGCACACAAAATGTACATTTTAATAGTGGCAGTAAATTATTATTATTATTATTGTTATTATTAGTAGTAGTAGTAGTACTACTACTACTGCTAATAATAACAATAAATAATAATAATAATAATAATAATAAAACAAATGACAAAAAACTCTATATGAAAGCAGATAATTAGCTAAATCAATAAAACCCTCTAATGTGATAGACCATGTTTAGCTGATCAAGTGAAAGTCAACATGCTAAATTTTGATTGTTATAATAAAATTCCATATGCATAACTAGGGAAGTGATAGCATGAACATTTTTAAGAAATTAAGTTCCAGAGGTTTAATATAGGTTGCTTTTTTTTGAGACAGGCATTTTAACATTTTCTATAAATCTCTTATGATATATGCATTATAAATACTGTTTCACAAACATACAGCAGAAATGGTTCATTTTCATGACGTCTTTAAATACAGTGCAGGGACAAATCATTTGCTTAAGCTGATTTGCTTCCATGATGCTATTATAGAGCTGTTCTTAATGAAATTACAAACAGTAAAAGAAATTTGAGCAAATGAACCCACTAATAATACTGAATTAATCAATGGCCTTATAAAAAGATCAGATTAAAGATTTTATCCGAACATTCATAATTCCACATTACATTACTACATTAAGAGTAAATGTTACTCTGTTATTGGCTTAGTAGTATGGAGGATATAAAACGTTGGTCTTGCATACTTTTAATTATGAAAAGGGATCATAATCTAATTAAAAATATTAAGACATAGAATATTGTCCTTTAACATGTCCTGTTAACAAGTCATTATTCTTATTTATATTTTGTCTGCCTCAAGCAGAGGAGTTTAAATATTTCGGGGTCTTGTTTATGAGTGAGGGTAAAAGGGAATGGGAGATCGGCAGATGGATCGGTGCAGCTGTGGAAGAAATTATCTTATCATGTCCCAGGTTGAACAACTCGAATTAAACTTTGGACCATGTAGATGGTGAGGAATGTTTTCTCCTTTATTCAGCAATCCAGTGCAGTGCTCTAGCCACATTCTGGTGCAAGGATGAAAGATGCAAGCACGGCTCATAAACTAAAAATAAATAAAGAAAACCACAAAACTACAGTACCTAAATGAAGACTACAGCGTAAGTGTATGCATTTCTCACATAAGAATAACTTCTATGGCTACACCACCATATATATACTGTGTATAGCATATTGTAACTACATTTTAGGTCTACACTCCCTTAAATCCCTTCCACAGGTGCTTCCCCCTCCCTCTCTGCAGATGTTCCCTTCTGCCCATTTCTGAAAGGTCTCTTGGCCTACGAAGCTGATGTGCAGGCTGCTGTGAGACAAGGACACACAGTACCAATTCCAAAACATCCTCTCCATGCCTAAGGCCTAAGACATAACAACAATCCCACAATGCCTCCCTCCCCTGGCCTACCCCTTGCCTTCAATTTTCCTTCCACACAGCGTCGGCATGGAATGGATGCTATACCATTCTGTTTTGGTGGAGGGGTTGCTGAGCCAGAAGGCATAGCTCTCAATTTACTGGTCGATGTACGTTTCTACCTTCACCTATGGTCATGAGCTCTGGGTAATGACTGAAAGAATGAGATTGCGGATACAAATGGCAGAAACAAGTTTCCAGGGTGGCTGGGCTCAGCATTAGAGATAGTATTAGAGATAACCTTAGAGATGTGAGGAGCTCAGACATTTGAGAGGAGCTCAAAGTAGAGCCGCTGTTCCTCCGCATCAAAAGGTTTCAGTTGAGGTGGTTCAGGCATCTCCCTGGACAGCTCCATTGGGAGGTGTTTCAGGCATCTCCCTGGACAGCTCCATTGGGAGGTGTTTCAGGCATGTCCAACCGTGAGGAGGTGCTGGGGCAGACCCAGGACATGCTGGAGAGATTACATCTCTCAGCTGGCGTGGTAACGCCTTGGTATTCCACCAGTGGAGGAGGAGCTGATTGATGAGAGGAAGATCTGGGCATCCTGCATAAGCGGCAGAAAATAAATAAATGGATGGATGGACGGATGGATATTTTGGCCAGGGTGGTACAATTGTGCAATGGTTAGCACTGTTGCCTCACACTGCAGGGTCTAGGGTCCAAGTCTTTGCTATGGCTCCATGTGTATGAGTTTGCATGTTCTCCCCATGTCATCATTGGGTTCCCTTCATGCAAAGGTGAATTGGAGTTACCAAATTGCCCACAGGTGTCTATGTGTGAGTGATTGATGTGTGAATGTGGCCTACGATAGGTTGGCGTCCCATCCTGGGTTATTCCCTGCCTTGCACTTGTACCTTCCAGGATAGACTCCGGAATCCTGTGACCCTGAGTAGGACAAGTGGGTACATAAGATAGATAGATTGATATTTTTGCCTAAATTGCGCTGGAATTAGCACAAAGCTAAAAAACTGAACATATATATTCAAACTATTAAAAGACCAAGAAATTACATATTTATTTGAAGTAAACATAACCTTGCCCAAATATATACTGGCATAAGATCAATTTCAGTTTCAAGACCCACGAAGGTAACTTTAAATAAATACTCTTTACAGCTCTGATTACATGCCCTAGCAACACAAACCTTTGCCACGGCACACTAATACCAAATAAAATATCAAAGTAAATCATAAATTAAAATCCTGTTCCATTGTTTTGAAAATAAATTTCTTTATTAAATATCTTAGAAGATTTTATTGATTGATACAAACCTTCTACTTTGTGTTTTTATCCATCCAGATTATATAGCCACTTATCTAGTAAGGGTCATGGAATGCTTTGACAGGGCTTCACCAGGGCATAATCACACATTATGGGCAATTTAGAGTCACTAAATATAGCTACACATTTTTGTACTGCGAGTGGAAACCCGTATGACCTGTATGTTGCAATTCATTTCTAAAATATGGCAGAAATAAAATAAATGAATTATTGAAGAAAGGTCTCTAGAGTAGCCATTGACCCTGCGTTTCTGAAAGATTGATGTAAATCTGCTGAGAGGGTTTTAGCATTACATCCATAATCCTCGCTACTTTGCTAAAACAACTTTCTTCGTTTTCCATTTTGTAAGGTTAACATGTTGTTTTATGTCATTACAGGTACACTGTGAACCATGTAAAATACTCTCTCTGACAAAAAAATAGAGATATTAATGGTAGATGAACAATGTGTTATTTCAACAGTCATATTACCAGGATTCACAGAAAATGGTGTGAGTTAACAGTTGACTTTCGGCCTGCAGATTTGTATTTACCAAATAAATGACCAAGGATGCAAATTCTGAATTTCAATATACCCACTAGAACCCAGATGTACATTCTGAGTACAATATGTTGCCAATGCTAATGCAGCAGCCTTTCCTGCATGACATGCTGTACACAGCAACAAGCAGAGAAGAGCATGTTTCTTGCTGATAATTTGCAAATGTGTGGATATCAACCTACTACCAAATTTCACTCACCACACTATGGATAACAAAGAAATACCTTGGAATTAGAAGTAGTTTTTTTATGGTTGGAGAAATGCAACATAAAGGGATTGCATTATTAAAATTTCAAAACTCTTTCAGAAACTGCTAAGAGGCAAATCTTTTTCATGAATGAAAGCCAGTGAAGTACTATTGCGAATAACAATGAAATAAAAAAGACTAAATAAATAAAAAAATAGTTTAAAAACAGTCTTAATTAATAAAAGAAGAAAATCTGGAAAAACATATTTTAAAATGTGCAAACCAACATGAATCTACAATTTATTTCATGTGTTTAGAGATACTTAAAGTAATTTAGTATTTAGGATAATATTTGTGAAAATGAAAGTAGTTTTTGTTTTTGTTACTTAAGTTTTTTTTGTATAGTAATCCATTCATCCATCCATCCATCCACCCATAATTGCTTATCCAGGATTAGGCAATGGAACCTATCCTACAATGCACAGGACACAATGAAGGGGAACCCAGGATGGCATGCCAGTGCATCACAGTAATGTTATACTCAAAATATAAGATTATTACCTGTGCACTTATTGACTTGGCTGCTAATGAAATAATGGCCACACTAGCCCATCTTCACATTTTTAAATGTCTGAGAGGCTTTTTGGAGGAGTCTTCTGCGATAATCTGAAAAATGGAAGGGGCCACAGAAATAGTTCAAAGGCTTTATGAAGCAGATGCTTGCAAGAATAAAAGCCAAAGTATGTCCTTTTATAAAAGCCCTAGAGTAAGATGTCATCTGAAAAAGAGAATAACACAAAGCATACTGCACACGGGTCTTAACGGGTAACGGTAGAAGCTATGGGAAAAAAAGCACTGAAATAAGAAGAAAGCAACACAATAAACACAAACTGAATTATACTTAACAAACTTGACTGTACATCAGTACTCAGTGAATAAATAAAAGCATGGTGTTACATCTCATATCTATCACCAGATTTTTTGAATTAGCACAGCTAGCACATTTAAAGGAGTGCGGGTTATCAGTTTGGTAGAAGCGCTAAGATGAGCATTACCTCAGGAGGTGTATACAGAGAGCTAGCTCTGTAAGATTTACTGCAAAAGTAACCCCATTCAATCATTCTGATTTCTGCTTGTTCCAATAAGAAAGATAAAAGAAAATAACACCAACATAATAAGTGATTATTAAGTGCTTAATTGCATCTGGCAGTTCATTAATGATGAATATTATGAATTTTGTTTAACTGAATACAGCTTTGTTCTACTGTCTGGGGTACAAAAATTCAACAAATAAAGTTACAGACACTTAACTGTAACATCCTGCCTGTCAGGTCAACCTGACCCTCCTGTCTCTTCCTTAATGTGACCTGATGAGCCACATCTGTTGCTTGTTGCCATTCGTTAGTCTTTGTATTTAAGCACCTGTATGCCACATCATCCTCAGTCTGGTCATTGAGGTCAGTCCTTTTGTTGTCATCTGTGTGCTGCCTGATCCTCATTTTCCCCATTCTGACCACTCGTGGTCCTGTTTATTTCCCAGTTCTGTTCTATAAACCCTCCTTTTGTTTTCAAAAACACCTTCCCACGAGTCCTTAGTCCCTCATGTTGTGACATTAACCTTTTGTGCTTGGGCTTTTAATGGAATCTAATAAGAGCTATATTTCCTTTTTGACCTGAATTGGCTGGAAATATAAAAATCTGCATTTCTTTCTTTTTAAGAAGTCTTTAACTGCTCTAATTGGTTCCGATAGTGGAATACAGACGTGCACTTTGATTTAAACAGGATGGTTTAGCAAATTATATTCAAACATATTTACCTAGAATATGAAAAAGCTTTGCATTTAAAACAGATTTCTTAAAAAAAAATCAAAATATTACCACACTTATACAAACTGTACATACTCTGCAACAAGTGTAAATCAACAGATATGTTACTGGGCAGCTTTCTTAGCAAATCTTCTGGCTGAACATTAAGAAACCATTTTTTAGACCTTACTTTATAACTGCTAAACGTAATTTTGATTAAATGGCACTCAGCTGAAATCTCAAAGTTTACTTAGCTGGTCAAGCCTATACTAAAGCAATGTTGTCATACCCAAAAGTATGAGCAGATTTCAGTTGTTGACATCTCTTTTCTTTTAGATGAGTGTGCATGCAGCTCTGGAGAGAAAACACAACAGTGGATGCCCAAGCCTCCCCTGACAACTGGATGCAATACTTCTAAAATTCTGATTGACAGCAGCTTTCCCTCTCTCTGCCCTCACAACAGGCAACATTTAAGAATACAAAATACACTGGAAAACAAAGCTGCATTGAATACAGATTCTGCTCTCTGATCTGCCTAGAATAGCTGTCATGACTTCCCAGATCGTCTTCAAGTGGTACAGATAAGAAAAATTCTACTGAGATTTTCTGCAACAGTGTACTAGTCTGACATGTGGCAGCAATCCCACACGAAGTTAATGGGTATGCTATAAAAAAAGAATCGAGTGAGTGAACTGGAAGGTATGTCTGAAGCATTGTATAAAAAGCGTTGCATTACATAATACCTTTTACAAAATGCAGGAGGAAATTGGGAGGAAACAAACATGTCTTGTAGGTTAGTTTTAGATTCATTTTTAAGCTAGGCGTGGAATCACGGGAGATGTGGTGGGCAAGGAACCAAATATTTCAACAATATTCTGTTGATAATGGCATGAATTTATATTCATTGCCTTTGATGTTTTAAATCATGACATTTTGGTTAGATTCAGTGGGGGCCCGGTGGCTCAGTGGGTAGTGCTGTTGGCTCTCACCTATCAGATTCCACCTTTGAATTCTGCCCCTGCTCTGTTTGCATGTTTGCATGTGGCATGATATTTCCCTGGGTACTTCAATTTTCTCCTGCAGTTCAAAGGCATGCAACAGAAAGATGTGTGCCCTTTGATGGACTGGCATCCTGTGCTCTATGTGCTACCTGGTATAGGAACCAGGTTGTCTGTGACCCTGTACTGGATAACAGGATGGAAGATGAATGAACTGTAAGGTAGATATTTGTCTGTGTCACTAGAACTGTGCCTCTGTGCCAGCACAGTAGGTAGCATTTTGGTTTCACACTGCCTTTTTGTGTTTGATTTTTTGACAGGTGTCCTTTGTATGAGATTCCTCTGGGTACTCCAATTTTCTGCTACAGTCCAAAGAAATGTGATTTAGTTGAACTCCGAACTTTCTTTAATATATATATACGGTGGTGTGTGTGTGTGTGTACGCGCATGTGTGTGTGAGTGAGTGTGCAGGGTATACATATATTACATTATGGGGACCAAAGGTGATAAAAAACCTTTGTTATTTGTTATTTTTACATTGTTGGGACCATTTTTACTGTCCTCACAGGGGGAAACTCAATTTTTTAAAAATCTGTGATTGCAATCAAAAAACTAAAAATGTCAAGTCTTTTCTCTTTTTTTGGTAACTTAAGGTTAGGGCTGGGTAGGGGTTAAGGTTGTCATTGTTGGGATTAGGGTTTTTCCGATAGAAATTTATGCACCGTCCCTAAGACGATATGATTACAAACGTGTGTGTGTGTGTGCGTGTGTGTGTGTGTGTGTTTTCTCCCTGTGACTGGAATCTAGTCCATGGATTACTCTTGCATTAGGTTTCAGGAATAGAAGATTATCAAGAATCTTGCTTTGGCACATCTTGATCATTACTTATATGACAAACTGAAAAACTATAAAAAGTGTTTATTGTTAGAGCAAACCAAAAGTACAAAAATGTGACTTTAACAGAGAAAACATTTTCAGATTTACAGTCACTCCTTAATATGAATGATTTATTACTTTAGTTTACTTGACCTATTCACACGCTGTTTGCAGATATTTCAGTGTTATACTCCTACTATTATTAAATAACCACAGATTACTCTCAGTTCCACATTATTTGAGATATACTAAAATAGGGACTCCCAAACAAATGATTATCATTTACAAGACTGGTCAGCTATGTTTGATAAAACTGTAACAGAAACTAATTTCACTGCTTATTTCTATTCATGCTTACACAAACTCTCTGCCAAGCAGATCAGTGAATTAGAATAAGTAAATACATTAACCATAGGTCATACAACACTGTGCAACACCTATGTAAACTGTCCACCTCATAGTGAAACAACAGTTAGGGTCGAAGTTTGTGATACCCAGTCTAATGTGGGGGATAAAAAACTGGAGCTCAGGCACAACATGTAAGCTAAGCCACAGCGTCCCACCAATGCTGAGGGAATTCCTTCACTGGTGGGCTTACGTGGGTGTCAAAATCAAAACTGTCCAACTGTCCAGCACTTTATCTTCATGGCCACACTATGCACGTGCAATTAGCAAGTTTTTTTTTCCCAGAATAATTTGAAGGTGAGAATCACAGATGCCACAAAACAACTGCTGAGAGACACAGGATGGCAATAAATCTCATCAAGACTTGGGAAATAAAACAATAGGTTTATAAATGATTTTTTTTCCTAGAGAGTAATGGGAGTTCTTCGAATTATTGCTTATACCTAATGTTACTTTTTAGCTTTGATAATTCAGAAAAAAATCTACATTGCAATTGTAAATAGCCAGAATTCATTCTTTGAATACAAATACAGATTAGCTGCTAGGCTAAATTATTATAAATATCTGGTATAGAAATAGCCTATACTACAATTAACAATAATGCTATATGACAAAGCCTGAATTTGTATGTACTTTTTGTTCTTCATCATATGCATTTTAAGAAGCCACCACTCAAATTCAAGAGTCCCTTTTTCACATGATGTGTTTAACAATCAGTATTGCCATACCAATACCACTTAGTCAATCAATCTAATCTATAAAATCAATCAAATTTTATACTTTTTTATGTCTAGCATAAAATAGACAGAAATGTACACTAATCAGCCATAACTTATGAAGGGGCATGATTAACAGCCGTTCACTATGCGGCGTACAAATACAGAGAACTTTATTAAGGCCAAAACACGCAGAAACCAAAAGAGACCATGAGGGGTCTAAACAAAGGCAGGTAAGTAACGCAAGGGTAAACGAAGACTGTAAACAGACATGCGGGACTGTTAAATACTCACAGATTCAGAGAATGGTTTACAGGGGGGAAAATGTATCAGTAAACAAAATCAAACACATTTAACAGCAAACAGAAGAACAGGGCATGGGCAGGAACCTATATACACAGGTTATGAGGTCTAGACGAGTGGGTCATTAATAGCTGCTTTTATAAACTTTAGGTATAGAAAGATACCAGGAGATACAAGGAATAGAGGACACTAATACAAACTAGGCACCAACAAATTAAACAAAAACAACAAACAAGCAGGGATGGATTAGAATACATAAACACAAGGAACTGGATTAACATGGGGTTGACAACAACAGAATTCGGCAGCAAAATGTCGAAAGATGTTGAGGCTGGCCTTGGATTGGGATGCATGGTTAATTAGCTGCAGACTCAGTCCACTCAGCCATGTGGCAGCCCAGGGAAGAGGGAGAACAAGGGGGACTGTGAGTAAGGGTAAACCTAGAGGAAAACAGGGAACAAAGCAGGATGACCAGTGACACCCACTGACCAAACAGTGAACCTATGGAGACGGACAGAAGGGAACAAGGCAGGGATTGACGCTGAAAATAACATTAAAACCACCATCTATTGTGTAGGTCCCACTCATGCTGCTGTCATCTGGCCATCACAATTTGGCCCTTATCCTTTGCTTATTTTTCCTGCTTCCAAAACATCTAGTTCAAGAACTGACTGTTCCCTTGCCTAATATTTTAATGGAACCCATGACAGGTTCCATTGCAATGAGATAATCAATTTTATTCAGTTCACCTGACATTGGTTTTAATGTTATGGCTGATCGTAGCGCATATTGTTTATGTACTATAGTCAAACATGTTTAGTAAAGGCGACAAATTAAACATCTACTTGAACACATAAAACGGTGTCTTTGAGCAGGACTTATTGGCATGTGTATAAAAATGGGGCAGAGGGACGGCAAGATTTCAAGATAAATGTTCAAAGTTAAAATATTTGTGTTTAATAATGTATTCTTTATTTCTAGATAAATTTAATTTCTATGGACTTTTCACAGCATACAAACAATACTGTTAGGTTGCCTGTAATTGATCCTTCATTTTGTTTGATTTTACTATGCAGCAGGTTAAATCATTATAAGGCAGGGATTGTTACTTTGTTTAATCATAATTGTTTAATCATACTGTTTAATCATATTATCCTTAATTCAGAGGTTTCAAAGGTGGATAATGTTACATTGCCTTCCTCTCTCAGAGTGCGTTTAGAAAGATTGACATGGTATTAGACACCAATATTGATGTCTAAATACCATGCATCAGGTATAGATTTAGCCATGTACACAAGTAAATGTCAGAAACCTCATTACTTTTTAACCCCAGAAAAGCCCTTTTTGGGCCCACTGTCATTTCAACAGGTTTATCCCAGCTAACAGGGAATGTTCCCCTTTTTATGTGAGGGTCTTCTCAGAGTTAGCAGGGAACACTATTTTCACATTTTCCATTTTAACAAAGGTTTTGTCAGCACGATAACATTTCCTGAATATCCTTTTAAAGCAATAATGTTGAGAAATATTGTTTTATAACGTTAATTTCGAAAAATGCTATATGTGTATACAGACGCTCCCCGGGTTACGATTGTCCATGTTATGATATTTCGACTTTACGATGGGTAAATGTTTTCCACTTTCAGTACGTTATTCAGTAAATTACATTATATTCAATATAATGATATTCAATCCTTTTTTTTATAAAATAGGCTTTGTGTAAATGATTTTGCCCAACTGTAGGCTAATGTAAGTGTTCTATGCATATTTTTAAGCTGTTGGCTGGGCTATTATGTTTGTTTGGTTAGGTGTACTGTATTAAAATGCATATTCGCTTTACGATAGGCTGTCGAAGCATAACCCCATTTTTACTCAGGGAGAGGCTGTACTACAAACACACTGTCTAGCCTTGAACCCATGATTTTCGATGTCTAAAGTGACAGTGTTGCTGTGCTATGTCCATAATTTGTTTTTATATTATCAGTCTTAATTGTAGTAGTAGTTGTAGTAGTGGAATAAGGTTTTGGGAACATCAGGAAAATTGGACACTTTGATTTCCATACTTTAATTGTAATATTTGGTAAACATTCTTAGAACAAAAAATTGTTAGCAGGGATTGTTCATTTTATTTGGTAACTCTTGATATCGTTGGTACAGATTCTTACAGAGATGCCTTCACCTAATTACAAATTTTTCACATTCAATGGCCCAGGATAGCAAGGGAGGTGGATTAACTAGTGTTTATTTACATGAATTTACATGCAAACAAACACCATTTTAGGATTTTTAAATTACTCTTGTGCTCAGTAGATAATCATGTATTCCCTGTTCTCCTTATTGTTCATGACCAGCCTAAGAATAACTGTTTCTCACCAGGGTGAGCAACATTTTTTATCTGCCATATAAACATGTTTTGGCATCCATGCTGAAAATGTTCTAAATTCCAAGGTTATGGGTTTCATAATCCTAGCTGACTATTTTAAAAACTGTCCAATTGCCATTAAGCTGAACCAGGCACTGACTGACAGTGTACAAGAATCCTAGAGACTGTGAATTATGGAGCCTAGTTTCTCTCTTCCCTTCTTAAAAGTACTCTACACACTATTGCTCAACCTAAAATATCCATTCATCCATCTTCCAACTGCTAATCCTGCTCAGGGTCATAGGGGGATCTGGAACCTACCCCAGGCAGCACATGCTGGACAAGATTCCAGTCCATCACAGGGCGTGCACGCACACAGACACGCACACAGACACACAGACACACACACACACACACACACACACACACGCACATTATGGGCAATTTAGAGACACCAGTTCATCAAACTGTGTGTCTTTGGACTCTGGTAGGCACGGAAGTACCCCAGAGGAAACTCATGCTGCACAGCGAGAACATGCAAACACCACACACTCTCACACACACACACACACACACGCACACGCACACACACACACGCACACACACACACACGGCGGAGGTGGGATTTCAACTGCCTGACATAGAGGGATGAGGCAATAGTGCCACCCACTGAATCGCCCTCAAGGTACAATATGTCTCTTCAAATACAAGGTTCCACAAAAATTACAAACTACAAAGCATGAAATAAACTCAAGTAAAAATTGGACAAGGCAAAATTATGTTTTCTGTAAAGAGAAAATTTATATTTTCAACAGAGCATTTCAGGAATGTAAATCACGACCAATATATAGAAAATGGTCTCTCCAAAAGACAAAGGGAATTATAGTAATTATAATCTCATAAAGGGTACTAGTAGAAAAAAATGCATTTATAATTCATGGCCATTTTTCAACATAATTCTCTATTCTCTAGTACCAAAAAGCAGCTGCAACCAAGAACATTAAACATCTGTATTCAAATATTTCTTTGTTCCCTAAAATCTTTATTTGCTTTTTGTTGCATTTGTTTGCTTGCTTGTTCTCTTGCTTGCTTGTTTGTTTCACTTGATTCATAGGACTGTATCGTTAAAATCTATAAAATATTACAGACAATCTTGGAGGATATTAGCCCCAGTTTTCAGACTAACCCCGTCTTTTGATGACATCTGGTTTCACTTTCGCACATGACATACCTCATGTCAGGCTAACCTGAAGTGGGCTGTGGGGTGCCCATGGAAACATAAAAGAAAAGTGCTGTTAAAATGTAAACTAGAAAAAGTAAAAAAAAATATTTGCTTGTGATTTCAAGTACCAATTTTATAATTAAACATATCATTTTAAAATAAAAACCGAAATTTTGATAGAGTATTAGAGGATTGTTGTTTGCAGAACTTCAACTTAAATTAAAACCAGTCTTAATATTTAAGATTCTGTTCTGCATTCATACAAAATAATTTAGTATTACAGAATGTAAATGTCAAATACTTGGCTCATGTTATTTGGGCATGTTCATTATAATGTCTCTGGTTCTGTGGGATTTCCCTATCTTTTATTCCTTCACTTGTTACTTCCAGCTCATGTAGTGTCAAATTTACCAAGAAAGTGTGATAATTAAGGATACACATGAAAACACTTAAAGCGATTACAAAAAGTAAGAGAGTGGGTATTCATGTATGAAGGCTTGTAATGCATATGTTTGTACTTGCAAATGAATTTCAATCACTTGTTTTCCCTTATGTTTTTTAATGTGGGAGGTCTGTCTTCTTGGGGGTGAGAATGCCAGTGAAGACAGAAACCCACATTTTGGCTCTGTGTTAAATGTAGAGAGAATTGAGGAAGCTATGCCGCTAAAGTATGTGAGAAAATGGCAAAATTGTCCTGTTTCTTGAAAATAGTCACATTTGAAATTTTAAGGTGCCAAGGATAGAGATTTCCTCTAAACCATATATTAATGTGACTCTGGAAACTAAATATTTTACTAGAATGTTTGAGTGCTACTTTAGGATGTCTTTGCTATGATCGTTTTTGATGGACATGAACAACAGGATTTGTTAGTGTGTTGAAAAAATATTCTAAACAAGACATAAATTCTGTCCCAACAATGGCAACACATGATAAGGTATAACACTGGATTTTACTGATAATGGTTTTCATCCCACTACTCAGTAACAATAAGATAAAAGATACTAGTGAATCTCCAGATGGTCACAGATCTTGAATGTCAACTTATTTGTTTTAACCAACTCAACTGAGCCAATAGTGTAATAAATGGAAAGCATTGTTTCTAGGACAAACATAGACATAATTTATTTAAATTAACATATGGCTCAATGGAAGACCTATTGTGCGTTTTGTATGGTCAGAAACGTATGCATACAATAAGTGGATCTGAGATGACAGAAGGTTGTCAGCATTTTGTTTATCCAACCTTGGTGTATAAGCTAGCAGGGAATCAACCATCAAACCAGTGAAGTCTAACACACCTGAATATGTCTGTATTAAGAAGATAACATTCAGCTGCCAAAAAAATTTATGAGACTTAGGCTGGTTGCCAAAAGGGATATTTTGCGTCCTTGGCCTGATTACTAAATTTTCATAGAACATGATGATCATACCATATATTTTTAAAAGACCCACCATTTAGGTCTCATAGAAAGTGTTCAGGCAGTTATCATCTGACAGAAAATAAAGTATCAACAGGTTATTTAACTCATTCATACAGATGTTAGAAAATTCAGCTGGTATTAACATCTTAAGTAAAAATCCAAATTGTTACATGGCCTAATGTGACTCTAAATTAAAGCACAGCTGTTAAATATCAGGGGCCTGGAGGGACATTGGCACAGCTGCACATAACCCCACAACTTCTCTGGCAAAATAAAAATTCTCTTGGGCCTTTAAAATGCAACCAATATCTCAAAACTGGGACAAAGGTAATTTCCAGTATGTCTTTAATCCCTGGGCTTAGTAGTAAAGGTTAGAGATTACCCTGATCTATTCAAGCTTTATGATACACAGTTTGTCTCTGAAAGCTTCTGTGTGGGTGTGTGAGCATATGTGTGTCTTTTTATGTTTCCCTCAATGTTTCAAAAGCATAGAACGTTTAAAGAGCTGTTCATTATTTTATAGTAACATCCAAATCATTAGAGGTAGTTTCTCATATACATAGTAGTAGTACGTGGGCTTTTTTATTAAAAAACTGCAGGTTAAGAAAGAACATCTTTGTTTTTTTTTTTCTTTCAATGTTGACAGTCTGATGAATTGTTAAAATTTACACATCCATTGTCCATGGCAGAGTGCTGGGAGTGATCCGCTTAAATTGCCTGCACCTTATCATCAAATTTGTAAACAGACCAGCAAATGCGTTGTTTCACGTTTAACAATATTCTCCTTTGGTGCTTTGCATAGCTAATTGGGAAGTAGATGGAGAGCACCGTTTGATGTGACATTTGTCACTTCCTCAAAAAGCTGAAACAACTAACTAAAAAAATAAATACATACATACATAAATACATACCACAAACAATGCACTTGGTTGATAAGGCCTAATGAAAAGTTGACATTCTGATAGCTGCTGAAAAATGTGTATTTCGAGAGCATGTGCTAATTTGTATGCTTATTTAAAGAAAGAAGCCACAACAAAGTAATACTTCTCCAATCATCTGGGCAAAGGCATAATTTATGTAGTTGCAATCACATCCATATCTCAAAAGTCTTTTATTTGATTTGAAGAGGCCCTTTAGATCTGCATTATTCATTTTCACTGGAAAATTATTTTATTGCTGCTTCATTGAGAATTTATAATTGAATGGCATAATGTACTGTTTATCTGAATTTCCAGTAGAAAATAACATGTGGATCTTTAAAATAAAAATAGTATCATAGCACTTTGGCTTTTGCAGTGTTCTTTATTGTGAATTGCCACCTTGCCCATAGCTATGAAACAATAGAAAAAAAATCAGTAGAGGAATTAAATATGAATTTATTCCTGGCAAATCTGCGAAAAGAAAAGCTAATAATAAGATTATAATTATTAATGAACGTTACATTTAAGACATAAAGAGTCATATTTACAAAAGCCATGCATCAGCTGGGGGAAAAATGATCTCTCTGCAAAAATGTATACTGGCAACACAAACATAAAGTACGTGAAAACGAATTTTATCTGGTAATTATATTATTGCAAAAATGGTACAAGACATGGAGGATTATGCTGACTGTTGCGTCTGTAGAATCTTTTAATGGTCTTTCTGTTTTTCAATATATTTTAAAATGCAAGTATTACCTGGGAGTAATGAGAATATTTAAAAGCTTAAAAGGGAATTCCTTTCATTTTTAACCCACAATCAGATCACAATGTATGAACATCCAAGTCTTAAATTTCAAGCAGTATAAAATGTATACTTTATATATATATTGCACGCAATATCGAAGACCATCCATCTGAATCGAGTAATAAAGTGTTTTCCCTTCAATACCTGGGGGAGTGACCACTTATCTCAGCTCACCAACACAGAAGTTATATATATATATAAGGATAGCTGGGTACGGAGGAAAAATTTAATTTTTTAAATTAAAAAAGTATACTG
This sequence comes from Mormyrus iriodes, assembly GCA_011763525.2. Classification (NCBI taxonomy): domain Eukaryota; kingdom Metazoa; phylum Chordata; class Actinopteri; order Osteoglossiformes; family Mormyridae; genus Mormyrus; species Mormyrus iriodes. The sequence continues at coordinate 39,032,926 of JAAGVU020000001.1, forward strand.
ATAACATGCTAAACTACTAAATGTACTCCACAGTTTAACTAAATTGCTTTGCTTTACCTTCTAAAAGAATGAAAAAAAAATCTTGTTTCAGTTTAAAACTGTTAACCCCAATAAGCAGCATCAGTATCAATGATCTGTTAACTGATTGTGTTCATTAGTCCGAGGAATTCTGCTTGAATGTTTGCAAAATGGAGAATAATGGGCTTACTTACTTACTTTGAGCAGTAAGATTACTACTTTCATCGAATCGGACAAGACGTAAAACATAGATTGGGTTCAAATGTTAAAATAGCAGAGGAATTGTCTCTGTAATTGGTTTCTTTTGCAGCAAAGGCCTGACTTCTTTGATTTGGTTATGTGACCATAGATTAATTAACTGAGGGTAGCTACTGAACTAAAGAGGCATATTGGGTTTTAAAATGTTGTGGGAAAAGACTGATAATTTTGAATTCCCATTTTCTTTAAGCAACATATTTCTTCTTGAAAAAATGGGAGGATGTGCATATTGCATACGTTTGCCTAAATAATTATGAACATGGCAAAGCTACACATCATTTGGTGAAATGGACCATTTATGATGAATTCTATTAAAAATGGGTTTCTTGTCAAATCTGGGTGGAAATCCATATCGATTTGTATTAACAATAGGTAATTTTGAAGTGTTTTTCTTTTGCTATTTTTGCACATACTGTGTGACATGCTGTGAAGTAAATGTATAGAATTCATTTTTCTTTGTGTTTTACAAATGATAATCTCCACGATGTACGGCACTTTCATGCAGTGAATTTGGAATAAAAATGAATAAATAATAATAAATGAATAGATAAGCAATTAATATGTTAGGTAAAACTGTATTATGTAATTTTACTGCTGAGGTGAATGGAAGGCACAAAGAAGTCCCATCTCACCTTGAAAATTGTAAAGGTAAAGGTCTCCATTCATTACAAATCCTCCCTCAGCCTCTCCCACCCTTTCTGTGCCTTTCCTGGATACTTCTTCTGTCAGCGACAAATGTTTTAAGACTTAAGGATTTGGTACAGAGTGTCACTTGCACGCAATATCGAAGACCATCCATCTGAATCGAGTAATAAAGTGTTTTCCCTTCAATACCTGGGGGAGTGACCA
>JAAGVU020000001.1:39034150-39044976 GCA_011763525.2 Mormyrus iriodes
CTTATCTCAGCTCACCAACACAGAAGTTAATAGATCAAGAAAATCAAATCCAGGTGGATAGCTACACCAATAATCTTGATTGAAATATATCTATATTGCTGAATCCAAGTTCTAGGGTGTTATTTTTTACCCAGTTAAAACTGTATATTTAGATAAGATGCATACTTATTTTCAACCATCCAGCTATTGTTTAAAACCTAGATGACCATTTTTCCCCCTAAATATAATATGCTTCTTTTATTGGTACTTCGGTTACACTTTACTTGAGGGGGCATGAATGATGTAGCAGTACAGGCTTATTTAATGCATTAATTAATACTAAGTGTTAGTTACGTACTAATCCCATGCTTGTTCATCATCGATAAGTCGTTATTTTGTGTATTCCATTCAGGCACTCCATTAGTTAACAGTTAAGTAATTAGTTAATATAGGTATAACTTCAAAAATTACTTAACTCATTTACTATTCAAGAACAAATCACGAATTAATATAGGTTTCCCCATGAAATACATGAACCGTCATGCTTGATTAATGCTGAATGAACATGGGATAAGTACTAAACAAACTCTTAGTAACTGGTTAATTAATGCATTAAGTAAGTGTGTACTACAACATCATTAATGTCCCCTCAAGTAGTGTTAAAGGTACATCATATAATTTTGATGACCTATGATAGATCCACTGCACTACTTCCTGCAAGTGTCAGGACATTTCCCTAAAAATACAGAGACCTAAGTTAAATACAGAGACAGATCAAATAAAATGTACACCTCTAACATCTTCCTAACAGTAAACCTATCTCTGTATTTTTTAACTTAAACTCTTCCGCTGCCTATCTGCTGAAAAACTTTTAATGTTTGTATGTGTATGCAGAATGTGATCATTGCATTCTATGAATGTATTTCCAAAAAACTAGTCTCATCTGCAATGAGATTAAAACACAATGCTTTCTCCATCTCTTATCATGCATATCCATGGGGTCCATGCATCTAAAACAGCATTTCAGATAAGCAACATTCTCCTGACTTGTTGCTGAGTAAGTCATTACTTATGACATCTCCCAAGGGCATATTCAGACTGACTCAAATGCAATGACTGAGAATGTATGACTAACCAAGTTTTACCTAGATCAGCCTCTAAGAGGTATACTTTGCTCTGGCCTTTAAATGACTTAACTGCATTAACTCATAGATCATAGATAATTGCCAGATCCTGATAGGTGTCTTCATAATGCAGAAATAAAAAAAATAAGTTGCAGAGAATATTGAAGCTTTTATGCATGCCGACTCTCATTTTGGCTTAAAAATAGCAACCTCTACTTGTTATATTGCAATCACTGCAATGTAGACTGACGTACAAGAGAGTGAATGTGATTGATCATAGTAAAAGCACTGGAAAATAATGTCACCATGATTTACACTATCATCCTACACATTCTGAGAACATTAGAGCATCTTTATTGTCATTGTACATGAGCAAGGAAACCCTGTTTCCTTCCCACCAACCAATAAAAGATAAATAGAATTAAATAAAAATAGAAAATAATAAAGACAAAAAAATTCTTAAATCACAATGCAGGAGTAGACTTGCAAGACATGAATGGATAGGATATGGTCTTTGCAACTTAGCGCACTTAGCAAAGTAATCTGTTATGTTTTTCTTCATTATTTGACCATATGACATTTTTTCAGTTGTGGGTTGAGTGAGTCTGAAGATGTGGGATGAAAATTACTGTCATTTTTATAGTTGAAGGATGTGACCTGCTTCGATGGTGGTGTTCAGACAATGACCGTCTTTTGATTCTGGACCAGTGGTACTCACTAAAGGTGTGCATGGGTTCCAATATTCTGCATTCAGTTCGGTCCGGGATTGAAGGTCCAGATATTCGGAATTCAGTTCAGTTCGGGTTCGGGTTAAAGTTACCTTTATGGAGAATTCAAGAAAATGATGTTAACTTTAACCTAGATATAATTTCTTTCTTTGCATTACATAAACAATGATTATGAATGTGTTGATTATATATCAGTGAAGGTAACTGAGGAAGAGATGGAAACTGAGTAAAACAAATCAACACTAAAGTCACTTTAAAATTTGAAATTAAAGCTTAAAATCTCAGAGAACCACCAGGCTAATATTTCGATTTCTTTTGACACTCAATTGCAATGTGCAATCTGAAGAAGTTGAAAAACAATTCTTTGAAATATGACAAAAACAAACATCCTCTGACTGTATTGTTTTAGAAAGTACCTGGATCTCTGACATGGTTTCTTTCAGTATTACAGATAATAACTTTTATTCACTATTGCTATTACTGCACAAATCATCTGAAAATTTATCATTTATCATGCAATGTTTCAAAAATTTCTTTCTGTGTTCCCTTCTTCCACAAAGAGGAAGGCTTCTGAAAAGTCAGAGATGAGTGTGTGGTCATATATTATTATTAAGATTATTCTTGGGGGAAAATACTTCTGTAATTGCATTATCTCCAGCTAATTCTCCAACAGCTTTGCACATACAGTACATTTCCATCTGTGGCAGCCCTAATCTTTGCTGCTTTTCAGTCGATAAGAGGGGGACAAAAAGATAAAAAAAGAAAAAGACTTTCAATCAAAAATCCCATATACAGTTTTTATATCATTTTAGCCTTAATGGCTGGTCTAAATATCAAGTAAATCATTACGCCGAAAGGTGTATGATGTATGCTGTAATTATCTACTGATTTACAATATCAGAGTGTGTAATGAGGCTGAGCAGCACAGAGCCCTAGGCATACATCACTGTCTTTTTTGTGAAAATGACCAAAACTGTAATGAACTTAGTAGAAATACTGGATGAGTCTGAGTTATGGCCCCCAATATATAATTTAGACATTATGGCATTTCTCTGTTACATTCCTCCTTCAGGAAACACAGTGAGAAAAGCAACACCCCGCCCCCCCCTTTCCCTCTCACATCTGGAGAAAAGCCGTCTCTGTGATGTGGAATCAGTTCACTAAGTACTGCCCATGCACAGAGCTCACTTTAATATCATGTTGACCTATACAGTTGGAACATTGGCAGACCAACCAGGAGCCAATGTGGTATTTAGAAATGCCTCTGGCACAGGTATGAAGCAAATCCCCATTGATATACCTCATAATTCTGAATCTCACAAAAGTGGAATTCACAGAATCAGCAATATTCTTACTTGTTTTGCTTTGTGTTTAAATAATAAACATGTATTAATCACTTCTTCAGGCAGGTCCACATAAATGTTCTGCTTTTAACTATTGGTGCTTTTTGGGCACACACACACACCACACATACAGATATAATTCAGGAATATATGAAGAGTCTGCCTTAGATATAAATTTCATGATTTTTTAGTGGTAAGAAAAAGGCATACAGTGCTTGGATGAGAAGGATATATTTTACAAAAGAATATTCGTCAAGTGCACGCTGTGAAGAATGGCACATTTTTGCATCCAGCTGCCTGTAACATAATTCAATATTCATTGCTACTTATCTGATTTTATTTATTAATACGAGATAATGTTATGTAGTATGAACACTGTTTTGACCGAAGCTATTTACACAAACATTATTCACAGTTTATTCTAGGGTTACTTTGGTCTAAGATCTAGTCCAGAGTCTAGAGTCCATTTTACTGTAAACAGAGTTCTAAAATATCTAAATACTAAATATTCTAAATTCTATATTCTATATTCTAAATTCTAAATACCAACGCTAAAAATGTCTAACAAAAGCAGGTACAAATGTAGGGCCTGTGTCAAAAAAAACATATTCAATTTGTGTTTTATAATAGGTGTCAGCTTAAAACTTTAATTATCACTGAATATTTCATGAGTTGTCGTTATGGATTCATTAAGTACAATGTGTTCTTTCTGAGCTAAGTTCACTATGTCTGTGTTTTTCATTAGCTTAGCTTCAGTTTTCGTTGCTATGACCCCAAGACAGAATGAACATGTTTACAAAATATACAGAAGCCATTTAACAGAAAGCTTGACCACATGGTGGTTCACCCGGGCTTAATAGGTGCTTTGTCTTGCTGGATTAATACATAGCTGCCCACAGAACAAAAGTCCAAGCCACCCAGTCAACTTGGAAGCTAGCAATGAAACAGTTTAATTATGAAAATTAATTTATGTCCTTTTGTAAATTCATGAATAAACAAACAGAGCTGTATAAAGGTTTATGATTTAAATGTAGAACATCAACTTTGTTTATTGTGGGCCACTTCCTAGATATGTAGGAATTATGTCACATACTTTGCTTTTGTTCAAGCAAGGATGAAGGGAATACAAAGAAGACCTCTTTTGCAAAGTAGGATATATTTAATGAAATCAGAACTTTGATCAGTGGAAAAGGAGATCAGTAACCCTGAGATCTCTGCTGAATATGAGGGCCATGAGGGTAGATGGCAATAGAAATATTAGAAGGAAGTGAGGAAAGATCAATCATAATTTGGTGTTGACCAATTTATGCCAACAAACTTGGAAAACAGCTAAAGAGTCAACAGACTGGATGGGATTAATTTGTATTCCAACAGCAAAAAAAATGGAGACCGTTCAGAGTATCATACTATTAGACAATTTCCTTAATATCACGTGCCAGTAAAATTATGCTCAAGGTAATTCAAAGTAGATTACAGCCCTACTTTGAAAGAAAACTGCTAGATGTACAAGTTAGATTCAGGAAAGACAGAGCAAGAGGAAACATTATTGCCGACTGATAATGGATGATCGCTGAATTGAATGGAGGAACACTGAAATGAAGACAGAATATGAAGTAAATGACTGGTGCCAGATTGGTAAAAGAGTTAGACTATCACCATGCCTGCAATGACAGAAGCAGGATTAAAATAAAATAATTGTGGGCTCAGGACTGGAGGAAGTAACATCAGCAACATTTGATATGCTGATAATATCCCACTTATGGGGAAAAATGAAGAAGATCTGAAGATAACACGTAAAGAAAAGTAAAAAAAAAAAATATTTAAAATGTGAAGAAAACAATGGTTCAAAAGCTAATTTGATGATGAAGACATAGACAGCTTTCTCCTCCTGGGAACAGTCATGAACAACAAATGATATAGCAGTCAAGAAATACATCACAGACTGGCACTTGGTAGAGCTGTAATGAAAGACCAATAAATCAAGCTTGGATTTCCACTTTGAAACACAAATGACCTAACTATAGCTACATTATTTTAGGAATATTATCAGATTGTGAGGATATTATGAGCATTAGAGAAAACCACAATGTTAGGAAAAGGTGAATGTAGAATAGGAAGACAACCAGCAACAGGATGGATGTACCCAATCATCAAAACCATGAACATGCCATTGGCAAGCCCAAAGAACCAGAGAGGAGTCTATATGGTTGATATTTACTTGACAATAGCAGTTTAATAGCAATTTAGCAGAAAAGACATAATAACATAATATATTAAAAACATGTTATTGGGAGCAGATCACTAAATTCTTCATTTGTAGGGTTGAATGATGATTGATTAATAACCATTGGATTTCCGGATTACGAATATAGCACTGTATTGATTTTGATTAAAGGTTACCCATAAAATCCATCCACACCAATTTAAAGAATTTAAATATAATGTTCAGAAAATGTTTTAATGTGCTATAGAAAATGTTGATGAACTAAGATTCCTTTATATCATGGTGGAATAAGAGAATTTAAACAATTTAAAGTGACACACAAGTGACAACAAAAGGCCTAATACTTAATCTGTTTCTATTGAATTAATAAATCATAGCAAGTGTCAATTTCTCATGACATTTCATTCTTACTCTTATAACATTGTTGAGTTGAATCAAGCCTCTCAACAGTATTGACCATTACATAGTTAACAGCTTCATGGCATTTCGAACTGTGCTTCATCGATTTTCTTTTCTATACTTCTTTTTATGCTGCTTAACTGTGACATTCAAGTGCTTCAGAAGGAGTCACTTGTCAGCACGATCTAGAATGTCTATGAATACATTTATGTTTTCACCATCTGATTTAATCCATCCACAATGCATATAGCAGGGTCTGACAGTGTGCAATCAATACATGCAGCCTTGAGGTGCAATTTGATCTCTAATCCTGGCACCAGTGGAGCCTGGACAGGAATTGAACAGTTGTTACCAATATCAGAGCCTACCCCCCCACACACAAAAAAAAAATGTGACAGTTAAAAATCCAGGCATTTAACTCATTTTTAACACCAGAGTGGTATTAAGTAATTATCATTAACCTAGGGACAATATCCACAACAATCCATACAGACTGGACAAAAAATATTTTACCTTTATATATATATATATAAAATAGATACTTTGGTAAAATATGGTTGGTAAAATATAATATCTAATAAATATAGATAGAATAAATATAGACATTCTTAACCCTGTAACAATTGTAACTGCTTTTAAAATAAATTTGCACCAATAGACAGGCACCAAAATACTATGGCTTTGTTTGCCTGATAAATGAGAAGTACATCCAATCGCACGTAGATCTCCACCTTAATTAGTATTGACTGAAAATGACAAAAAGTATTATTCTCTCCCCAGGAGCTTTTCACATACTACTCGGTTATAGTCTACAGTGCTGCATGCAGGTAGGAGAATTTAGTAATTCTAATTTGCGCCGTCGTGTATGATAGTGTGGTGTGTTCTCTTTGATGGACTGGCGTCTAATTGAAGGTGTCCCATGCTTTGTGTGTTACACACAAAGCCCTGTCAGCTTGCATGAGGGCTATTTATCTTAATGTATTACCAGAAATTCACTAATCTGAGTCCAGACTTCAACAAGGCCACTCTAGGACATTCAACTACTTGATTTAAAGACATTCAAATGTCGCTTCAGCTGTGCACTGTACGTTGTTGTCCTGCTGAAAGGAATTTGTCAGGCCCCTTTCTTTTTCGAAACAGTTTTCCTCATATTTACTTATATTTACTAGCAGGATATACCCTGGGAAGCGAGCGGGAAATATTTGATGCTGCTCAGTGGCGCTTCCTCTTAAATCTGTGCCTTTCAACAAATTAGAATCTTAGAATTTGTATTAAAATGTCCTTTCACACAACCATCTGCCCAGCCATCATCCAACCTCTTACCTTGGGCAGGGTCATGGGGGTGTTCAAGCCCATGCCAGGTAGTACAGGGCACAATGCTAGCTATATCCTTGGCAGGACAAATGGTACAATGCCCTTGATGTGTATCCTTCCAGAACTTAGAACCCTAGAAACCAATATTAAAATGTTTTCATCTTCAAGATTTTATTTTTGCTTTAAATTTACTTCTCAGCCACGGGATCTCACAGAGACAGATGTATTTAATATGATATTATATGAGCAACATTTACTGGAGACAGCTGGAATCTATTCAAATTACTCCATGGATTATACAGTAGCTGGTTGCACCTGTGCCTGTTTGGATGTATCATAGCATAACATAGTAAAAATGTCTATTTCATTTTTCATTTTCCATTAACAGAGTGTAAATGTGACTTCACACTTCTGGGGGTGTGGGTTCAACTCCTTTCCTTACACTGCGGAGTATACCTGTCCCTCCCGCTCCCTTTTGGTGCTGGTTTCCCATGGATACTCAAGTTTCTCTTCATAATCATAAGTCAATTTATTGGTGGATTGGCCGCTTGAAATTCCCATTATTTTGCTTGCATGCACACATGTATTATCTAGGGTGTAACCCAGACAAACACCCTGTGTTTCCCAGGATGGGTTTCAGGCTTGCCATGACTCTGTTCTGGTAAAAAGGGATGGATTTCCTGATAACTCTATTGGTATTGCAATGTTAGTATAGGTAGTGTAGATCAGACAATCAGAAACAATATTAATTAATCCACGTGCAGTAAATTCTGTATACTGAAGTTTACCATAATATATAAATAGTAAAGCTATAACTTCAGAAATGTTACATAAGTTGTCAAAACCAGAAACTTTCCTGGTTTGCTTGTTTCCATTTGACCTTATGTCCGATTCATTAATAGAGTTTTTTGAGCTTAGTTTTAACCTCCAAGGAATGCTTCGGGAAAGCACACAGATAGCAAGGATCATCAAACTGTGCCTACTAAAAGATGTCTCCTATTTATGGTTCCTCCCAGTTCAGATTCCCAAGTTTAACCCAGAAACAGTAATTGACACTAGTTTTCACCAACGTGTCATATCTGTTCAATTTATTACTTAGCGTTCCTTGTAATATGTTATGCCTGATTTTAAATGTCTGCATTTATGATTCTGTGAGGTATAACAAGTACATCCAGTACAGTTCCATTTCAATACATACAATTGAAAAATGATAAATACATTTGCATTCCCATAAAGTAATTGAGGTAGTGATTTCACTACATAACTGGCAACTGATTTCAGGCTAGCCTTTCAAGACTTACATGTTTATTATTTTCATTATTAGATTTGAATATATGCCAAGAAATGTCATGCACGTATTATTACCCATTATATTGACAATAATTTGTGGAAGGAGTGAAGCAGCAAAGGCAGCAGATCTTTCCAAGTCCTTCATCTCGTCATGTCCCATTACTGCTTTTACAACAGACCACATTTTGGTACAATTCATGGCAGCCACTACTTTCTCTTTGCTGCTGTACTGTTCACCCATGGCTTCCTCAAGGATCTTCCCCAAAGAAAATTTGCTCTGCCTTGCCCAATTCTTTCAGCCTTTAAAATCATAAGCACTCTTATATCCACTGTTGCTACAGTGCCATTGCAAAGGCCATCATATCAATATAAAATGACAAGTAAGCAGCAGGTAGATAGAGAGGCCTGTAGGTATAATTCCCCAATCTAGAACACCAAGAAAACATGTTGGAAAATGATCATCTAAATTGGGAGATAACCCCTTTCCACCCTGCTCACCTCTTGGTTTATTAAAGGTCATTGACAGCTTAATTGCCAATTGGATTGTACTAGCCCCTGGAAACAAGAAAGGATAGTACTAAGATTTTGGCTCTTTTTTCTACTGCCACATATAATGTACAATTACCATTTCACTTGTCGATTAAACATGCTTATTTCCTACGCTCCTGACAGTGAGAGCTTCAAGATGTAACAGAGGCTGAATTTGAAAGGACATTCTAACCATACATTTGGCTTGATAAGGTACAGGCTTATATCAGTAAATTGAATCAGCTCTCAACTAGTTTGGGTGAAGTCTAGCAGAACTGATTTAAATATAAACTATTTAAAACATAAGCCATTCATAAATTCTTAATGCATTTCAACATGACTCTTTTGATACACTTGCATATTGACATAAATAAACATACACAAACAGGCAAAAATGAAGTATATGAGCAAATATATATTGAAAACAGGTGCCTGTACACAAGTGCGCGTCCTGAGTTAATTAGCCAATTAACATCTCATCATGAGGGTCAGTCGTAAAATTGAAAACCAAGCTAATAGCATTGTTACGAACCCCGGGTTGTGGTTCGTATTACGATCTCCTGCCCCGGACATTCGGACAGTGCTTGCCCCATTGCCATCGCTCGCTACCTGTCGCCACATCCCTTCGCCGCCATTCGCCAGACTTCGCCACCTCTCGCCCAACTTCGCCGTCCCAGCCTTCGCCACGCCTTCGCCCTTCGACCCCCTCGACCTTTGCCCTCAGACCCGGACTGTTTAACCAGTCGGACTTCGCTAATCACTCTCTCGCTTTTGCTCTCGCTCTCTAGTATATTCGTTCTGACTACCATGTATGACTGTTTTGGCTATTGATTTCGTATGTTCGACGTTTGCTTTGAGTAGTGAGTTTGAGACCGTGTTTGTTACTTTGTCTCTCTGTGTCACGGGTAGTGTTAGTTCAGTTCGGGATGTGGTTGTTCGTTGTTTTGGCTTGCGTCACTCCCGTGGTTTGTTACACCTCGTGTTGGCAAATGTCTTTGTGCATAAAATAAAAAATCATATAAAAGATCCCTTTGTTTCCAGTGTTCCCTTTGCCCGTTCCCCGGCTGTCCCGTCTCCTTCCCTTTCCCTTCCCCAATTTCTGTTACGATCCCCTGTCTAGGGTAGGGGATCGACAGAAAGAAACATGACAGTCACTCTCTAAACACAAGTACGAGAAACACATAAAGCCAAAACACAGTATCAAAAGGGCAGCAAACAGGGTCGGAACCAGAAATCCAGCAGATCGAGAGCAAAGGTATCAGAAGTGGGGCGAAGCAGAAATCGGAAATCAATAGCCAAAACAGTCGTACACGGTAGTCAGAACGAATATACTAGAGAGCGAGAGCAAAAGCGAGAGAGTGATTAGCGAAGTTGGGCGAGAGGTGGCGAAGTCGGACGAAGTCTGGCGAATGGCGGCGAAGGGATGTGGCGACGGGTAGCGAGTGATGGCAATGGGGCAAGCACTGTCCGAATATCCGGGGCAGGAGATCGTAATATGAACCACAACCCGGGGTTCGTAACAAGTATAATTTTGGCTAAGACATCTGAGTGACTATGAGACAAGGTCAAAGTCATGGTTTGAGTGAGCTTGGTAGAGGCTTTGGTGGAAACATTCTGCTGAACTTGAGGATGCTTCATGTGGAACACTAGGTGTGGTAATTGTGGCATGAATGTCTGAGAGAAACCATATCTCAGGCAACAGAGGCATCCTTGGATGAAGGTGCATAGCATTTGTCCTTAATGTCCAAGTGCTGGTTCAAGGAAAAATGGACAAATAGCTTGACTAAATGGAATATGCAAATATGTTGTATCATCAGGAGATACTATGGTCAGGTTCTGGCACTGCCACTGTGTAGTGGATTAATATAATTTTTCACTTGTGCTTTATAGTAATATG
>JAAGVU020000001.1:39049593-39076530 GCA_011763525.2 Mormyrus iriodes
CTAAAATTATTTATTAGATATATGATTTTTTCTGAATTAAATGTCTGGAATACATACAGTGCTTCTGGACTTCATGAGGCATATATAATTAGTTAAAATTTCATGAGACACAATTCCCAACATACATAATATGTTACATATTAACTTTCACAAAGTTCCATATAACTGTAGCACCACCAGTAAAACAAGCAACATTGAAAATAATTCAGAGATGCAATTCATTAAATGGCAAAATGCTGATTTATATAATCTGAGGTGCTACTGTTATTTTTGATGTTAAACACGTCCCGTTGGGGGTTCCGATAGGATGTAACACCTGCTTTCAAAAACTCTGCTTTTCCATCTTGTACTTCCAGAATTCTTTCATTTTGGAAGACTTGGGAAGACCTTTACAAAACAAGCAAAAATCACATTTAAACTACAGTGCAAACTAGTCATAATATATATGTTATAAAAACACTTGCCTTTTCAGGGTGTCAGACACTCATAACATTAAGAAAAGATTTCATATAAAGCCTTTTAATATTTTCATTTCAATTTTAATAATGACATTACATTTTTTCTGTAGTGTTCAGTAGTATTTTATTACTTTATTATATAATTAGAAATATTCAGCTCTACGAAAGGGGAAAAAGGGAGAAAAAGTGCCTGAAAAGCATTATAGTACATGTTAAAACTATTCTCCCAGATAAATTATTTTTTGATGAATATATTACAATAATATGTTTAAATAATGTGATTTATATTTCTCCATGCAAATAAATGCAATATAGATGGACAATGCAGTGATACATTTTCAAGCCGTAATTCAGCCAAGCCAGTCTTATTAAGAATTTGAGTGAAAACTATTTAACCCAGTGTCGACCATTTCTATCATCTTGATAGGAAAGCAATGCTCCACTGCTCCTACTCAAACAAAAGCCAGGCCATGTGCATCAAAGGTGACACTTGTCGACCCACAATTCTATCTTCTCGCGTGGCTTCTTGTCAATCAAGACACAGCTCTGCATCTCCAGCTTTCACTGGCATAGCACATGTCATACACAAACGACAGTCAGAGGGCAAGCTTTCCAAGTCTGTCAGGAATCCAAATGCTGAAACAGAATGGCTACCTGCGATATCTGGGATGGAGAGCAAGGACTGCATTATGAATGCAATCTAAAAATCATTCTCAATGCTTTACAGCAGTGTATCTTAACCCGGTCCTCGGAGACCCCGAGACAGCCCACATTTTTCCTTCCTATGGGAGCACAGTGGGAGCAAAAATGTGAACTGTCTGGCAGGGAGCTGAAAGAAAGTGAAAACGTGGACTGTCTGGGGTCCCTGGGGGCTGGGTTGAGAAACAGTGCCTAACACCATTCCTAACATCAATGCATCCATCCAACCCTCTTCTCCAGCACAGGGTTGCAGCAACATTCAGAAGAATCCTTACTAAATAATTGTAATTGTTTCCCATATACTGAAGTTCACATGCAGATTATCCATTTATACTACGTGCCTTAAACAATACACACCAGCAATGAAGACAAACTAAAATCCATGTATTTCCAGCATTGTTTGTTGTACACAAACATTCATGAAATTATTTAAAGAACAAAACAGATAGTGAGCAATTATATATGAATAATCCTGTTTGCAGTCACTTAATACTAGATGGCTACCCATAACATACGAATCATCCTAAATCTTCATAGAACCACACATCTTGTTGCTGTTATTCTGGACTCCATCCATTTCCTCTGAAGAACACCAGATACATATTGCAGATAGCAGCAAATAATTAGCCTACCTTTCCTAGTGAGATGTTTACAGACCTGCTGCGATGATGTTGTGCAGTGTGAAAACCCTGAAAGAGGTGTTAATGAGCTGCTGCGGTGAATGAAGCAGAAAGGTGCTGTGACTTCTGGACAGCTAAAGTCTAAGTGTAAATGACAATTAGTGCCTCCATCAGCTCTGACTTGTACTGTATTGTAACATTTCATGAATATCATTATTATGATCTTTTCTCATATTAATGTTAAGAACATAAATAGATTCACTGGTTATGTGTTTCAAAGTTTTGGATTAATTAACCACTTGTGGCACAAAAGTTTTGAACCCAGAAATAAAAATGCCAGATTTCAGATTTGCTTTGTTAATTTGCTGAATACATTAAAGTGTTTGGCTTTAAACTTCATCAGTACAAGTGCTTCCGGAAAAAGCAAATAACTTGACAACATGGTGCCATTTTTTTTGGAGATTTGATTAATTGTACTTTAATACTATTTGCTTTCATTAAGGGATACCATAATGCAAAGTAAACAGATCAGCTTGAAATCCATTCAGAAATACTTGTCCTATCTTTCCCAGAGAAATGTTCATGAGTCTTCCGTGATGGTGTTTCATGGTGAAAGAACAATGAATTAAGTGTTAACAAACTGCTATACTCAATTAAGTAAAAAAGTACTATGACTCCTCAACAGAAAAACAGCCTTGAAACACATTGTGATGGCTAAATATTCGGCACTGCTGCCTTAAGACACTGTATATAAGATGACGTCACTCCATTGTATGTGCATTAGCATGAGGAAATAAGGGATGTGCATGAAAGGACACGTGCTTCCTGTATCCATGTGAAACCTAATTGTTAGTAGCTCTGTGGTATGTAGACTTCCTCCACTGCCCCTTTCACTTCAAGTATGGAGAGAAAGCAAGCCATCTGACCTGGCATGGTGAGTGTGTACATCTAGTAAATACTGTACAGGTGTGATTAGAAGCACCGCTAAAGATTATGTGTTATTTTTACACAAACGATATGGGAAAATGAAAATTCACCACAAAAAGCAGTTCAACTTGACAATTAAGGTTTCTTTTTTAATGGGACCAAACCCCCAATGGCTTTTTGTTGTTTTGTTTCTTTGCACCCCCCCCCACACCGGACACATCTTCACACCCGCATCAACAAACTCAAACTTGCGACAGGAGTAGATGTGACAGCTGCAAATCATTAAATATGCAGTACACATACACAAAGAACTGTCTGAAATATATTACCTTGTACTACAGTAAAACACCTTTAGAATTTTGCACAAAAGATGCTTTTAAAATCTCAGTAGGGTACCAGTGTCTAGATACCTGTGCAATTGCAACTAATTATTCAGTTTGCATTTTGTGTGCATAAGTTTGTAATTTTCCCACATCCCCATGTGATATTAGGTGCTGCTGAATTTCCCTCACATCCTCTGCATCACAATGTCCTATAACACATTTCCAACACATCTCTTAAAGGCATACCTAGAAACTCATATAACACATACAAAAGTATGAAAAAAATGAATAAAAAATAATTTTAATATCTCATTCTGAGGGAAGTCATATTTCATATCAATAAAAAACAGGCGAAATCTGCTTTTCAATTTCTGACAAATGCAGAAAAGCAATTGGGTTTTGTACAGCTTCAGGTGTGAAATGCAGCACTTGAATTAAGACAGAACTGTGGAAGATGAGGTGGAAGATGAAATTATTAGGTGATGGTCTTGTTGACATGGAAACATTTTAAAATTATCTGTAGGAATATTGGAAGTGGTTACTCAAAATAAAGAATATAGCATATACATTTATTGGACACAATTTTTACAAATTATAACAGATCACCTATAAATATTTGTCTTTAATGATGTTACTTTAGTAATTTTGTGGGAGTACTGAAATATATGCCTAAATGTAACCGTGATATGCTATATACTAAAATGCATTAACACCCATATTTGTAAACAGCAGCAAAAGAAAAAATTAACAGACAAAATTGCAGAATGACTAAATTAGCGTAAAATATGTTGCGTTTTTATATTCAATGAACCTAGCTATAAATACAAGGCACTCACCCAGAGCCTGTACAAAGCTACTGTTACATTTGTCTCTAAAACAATACCAGCAAAGAATATACTTCTCCCATCATGTAATCCGGATCACCTGCAATATTTAATTATACATAGAAAACCTTACAGCATCTCAGCTAAAATATCTCATAAAGCAGTGAGAGATTATTGCCTCTTTGTTGGAAATGCGTTTTTTTTTTCTTTTGATACATATTCTCAAAGAATAACAAAATATGTTTGTCAATGTATTTTTTCAGAGACTCCTGATTCCAGGAAGGACAATGCTTCTTTCCAAAGCATTCTGCCTTTAATGGTTATGGATAGTGACATAGGGCTCAGTCAAGGTGCAACTTTAAATTAGGTACCAAACAATAATACGTTAATTAGGAATTAGATGCTGATAACTATTGTGGAATTCCCCAGAGTCATGTTCTGCTGGCTGAGGACTGGGTGATAATTCAGAAAATACAACATAAGTGGAATACGCACAATGTACTGAAAGCCACATACTATATTGTCATATTATATTACGCAATTACTGTTTAAAGAGTGCCATTGTAACCTCAATATCCGACCAAGTAGGTTTTATTGTAATGTTACTTTTTCAAAATGAAATGTGAAATGTCAGTGCACTACTATGGTGCTGAAATAGACTGCAGACTCACTTTGGGTACAATAGCAGACAGAACTACAGACACAGAGGTAGGAGGGACGGGGGCTTTATTTGGATAGGGGAGTGGAGATGAGTTTAATGAAATGGTGGAGTCAGAACAAGAAAAATACAGAGAAAAATAAAGTGGGCGTTCTGTTACGAAAGGGTGAGGTCTTGAAAATCAGCACGACAAACACACCACAAGTCTTATGTTACTAGTAATAAGGCACAGATGAAGTGAATGGATGGGCTCATCACCTAACTATGCCCCAACATGGATATTAGGGGACATTATTAGGGAATTACACACATATATCGGTAACACTTTACTGGACAGGGCATGAATACTTAGTAATAATTCAGATACTATTGAAGTACAAATTATGAACAAATCATGAACAGATATAGTTGCTACTTGAGGTGAAAGATCTGTCATGATTCATTAATGATTAGCAAACATGAGATCAGTATTTCACTTGTGTTATTCATGACTTGATCTTCAGAAGTTACTTAATAATTCCTTCAGTAGTTCACAAATGTTTACAAAATTAACAGATATAGTAATAAACACGGTAACTGCTTGAGATTAATGAATCCTGACGTATGTTTTATGATGAATTAACATGAGATTAGCATGTAACCAAGACTTAGCTTGTGGTTAATTAATACATAAGTAATAGCATAATACTATAGTATGTATGCCCCATCAAGTAAAGTGCTACCCATGTATCAAATCAATACATTAGAATGTTGGATTAAAAAAAAAAAAAACAGTACTATACAGTCTCGTACACGAGTAGCCATCAGCAAATAGTCTTCTACAGTCATGATAAGTAAGTGGTTATACATTTCGTTTTTAAAAAATTACTACTGGGTGAACTTTTTATGTTATTATTTTCCCCCTAGATTGATAGTAATTATCACAAATTTGTTCTTGAAAAAAGATAATGATTCATTTCATTGAGAGGAAAAGGTGGGAATTGCATTACATTATACATGCATTTCACTTGGAACATTGAAAAAATTGTCTCTCCAAGGATCAGGACATAGAACTCCATTACTCTGCCTAACACAGACTCTGATATATCGCTGCCAAAAATCTGCAGAATACAGCTTTAATATATAATATCTGCTAAAATCGGATGTCAACCATCCTTAATCATTTGATCAAGAACAGGGATCTTACCCCTGCCCTACTACCCAGTCAGAATATATATGGATCTCACTGCCACTACTTTCAGCTGTTATCCAGTTGCCTACTTGGTAAATTTAAAAAGAATAAACAGGATAAAAGGACAATGGAGGCTTTTATTATTGTTTTGGGGTTTCCTTACTATACCTATTGTAAAACACTGCACATTTCAGACACTGCCTATTATTGAGGTTCACTGCTTCCAGTATCATACCTATCTAGCCCCTGTTTTAGTCTTTTTAAGTTTGCTTTGGTCAGTGATTGTATGTCATATAAATATATTTTACATGTCATGTAGTTACTTCTGTGGGCAGCTCAGTGGATCAGGGGAAGCGCTGCTGCCTCACACCATCTGTGTTGAGGGTTTGAATCGTACCCCTGCTGTATGTGTGGAGTGTGCGTGTTCTCCCCATGTTGTGCAGCTTTCTTCTTGGCGCATAGGGTATTCTTTGCAGTCCAATGACACATAGACAAGCTAATTAGAATCTTTAAATTTCCTGTAGTGTTTGAATATGTATGCCATGTGATGGATTGGCATCCATCCAGAGTGTCTCGTGCTGCCTCTGCTTCTTCAGGTCCCTCATCACCCTGAGAATCATATGCAGTTGGAACGTGGATGAATGTAATTATTACTCTAAATAGGACCTTCAAATGTAGGTTTCTGTATCAGCTACAGCAACACCCAGCATATATTTTAAATAAGTAACAAAATGGTACTTTGTGATGATACTTCAGATGGAGAGTTTATTATAATTAATATGAAAATAAAACGAGCCAAACAATCACAGGGACTGCCTCAAAATGGGCAGTTTTGTGTTAATTTTCAGTAGAGAAACTTTTTTTTGACAGTGGAATTATCTCTGAAAAATGACAAATGTAGCTAAGATGTAAAGTGACTGTAACCATTTTAAAATAAAAATATGAGAGCAACTGGTTACTGCAGACATTTTGTTGTGTGTCTAGGTAAACATGCAGCATGTAGAGTGTTGACTAGCAACAGCATGCCTCCACCACTTTAGTCACCTCAATTGACCATCTGCTAACCCGCACATCCCTCCATCTCACGGCTAATCTGCCACCATTAAACCAGAAGAGACAAAATCAGACACAGCGCTTCTTTTAAATACCCCCCTCAAACAGGAAATGTGGAGGGTGAGGAAGTTTGACAAAGAGATGTTAAGGTTGAGAACCTACATGCCACAGTGGTGAATTATTGAGAAGGAAAAGAAATCTTTTGCTCAGCACTCTGACACATTGTGCCAATCTGACATCCTGACACATGTCCTTATTCTTTAGACGTGCGGTGAGGTGGCCAAATTACATGAAGCAGTGGCAGGAGTATGGAGCATTGGCAAAGTAATTAGACCTGTGACCTGGAGGTTGAAGTCTCAAGTGGAGAAGGCGTCCAACCTCTGAAGAAACCCATGTTGCTTTGGTAAATACCAACTTGACTAAACTGTATGAGTTGCTTATGATAAGTCTGTTTAGTAAATCATTAGATGGATAAATCTGATAATGACAATGAAAGCTTGGCAGATTTGTGACTGATTTTCTAGAGAGAAATGCATGGTTTGAGAAACTGTGTTTGACAGGTGCATTCTGTTCCTTAACAAAGCAGATAAACACAAGGCACATTAATGTCAGCTAAGCCTTAGGTCCACCCAGGAACTAGGCAGAATTCCATGCCTGCCATGTCACGCCACATGTGCATCTGGCTTCAATTCGAGCACAAAAAAAAAAAGAAATAGAAACTTTGCAAACATCACAGCATTATGACCTGCTTAGCGGGCAAGACACCAGCTGTCTAAACCATGTGTGTCGTTGATAGCGTCACCTAATACGGGCCATCCTCACGCAGATTGCCACACATGGAGACATCTATGCCAGAGGCTGCGCGCACATTGTTCATCGTTCACGCTAATTCGCTTTAATGCCTTGTACATTAACTAGGTAGAGTAGTGACCCCTCTGCGATCCTCCCCTAATGTTTCCGATGAAGCGATGCCGCTGTGACGAAATGCCTTCCTCTTAATATCCCCTCCAAATCAATTAAGGCTCACAGAGATTACTCAAAATTACTCACGTTAGATGTCACCAGGCTCGACCAGGACTCCATTTCAAAAGCTGAAGGAGGAATAATTTAGATCATTGGACTTGTAAAATTTGAATCCACTTGCTGTCAAATCTGCAAAATGAGATATGACAGGGGATTTGTCTTTATTAATTAGCGAATCTTTGGTTTTCCAGCTTCCAGTCTTTGATGCTTTGTTTGAGTTTCAGGAATGATCTTGCCAGCCACTTTAGGATGGATTGCAGTCTTTAAAGATAGGTAAACTTTTTTTCAACATTTAAATTAAATTCTGTTTTATCGTGTCATTCACAGGGTCTTTTTAACTGCTCATGTTGCCGGAGCCTTTCTCTTAGGCAGAGTAGATGTGGTCTGGTCTGTAAGGTATGAATGCATCAAACCACATGACAGATGAGATGCAGTACAAGCTAAACAAGAAAGGGTTTGGAAAACACAAGGTTAATTTTGTTCACACAGAGAAGTGTGATTTTTATTGTTTCAGGAGAGACTACACAACATCTAAAGTTTAATGTGAAAACTGTTGCAAAACCAAAAAACACTAATCAAGCTCTTTATCTGTTTGAGTGCTTTACTTTTTAAGTAATTTCCATTAGCTCTGCAATTTACTGCAATTTACTGTTTTATCCACAGTAACACATGACAGGTAAATGGGTAGATGCTGATTTGGTCAAACACTCATGCCACCATTTGCCTCACAGTCTTATTTTTACACAACAATGCTCCTTTAAAATGCACCCATTAAAGAAAATGCAGGTCGCATGAGGGGGGTCATATGTTTCAAAAGGCCGGCTTTCTAGAAAGGGGTCTTCAGGTAACAGCCAATCGCAGTCGCATTAAAGCTGTTCTTTCAGGCCACATATCTGCCTTTTTGCCAGGGGTTACTTTCATATTCCACATTTCTAGATTCAGATGATATAAAATGCTCTGTTTCTCATCTAATGGATTTACTGTCTACCCATACATTTCCATAAACTGGCTTCCCATTAGGTGAGATGAAAATAGAGACCATAATATGGATTGTTTTGCTGTCCTGCCCGCAAGTGAAGCAATTCACTTTTTTGGGGGCCTATCTCCAGATTCTGAGTATCAGCATGGAGAGAGAGGGGGCAGGGTGTACAAAAGGTAAAAGTTGCCTATAAGCATGTTTACTGCCATCACAAACATAATAACCCGAATGGAGGCAGCATTGGAAAGGAAGTCCTAGATTCTCTGACTGTGTCATGATAAGCGGAACCAATTTCCCTTCTACCTAAATCAACATTTGCAGTCAGATCACTGGGACGACAAAATTATTTAATCTAAATGAAGCCAGACATTTTAAATGTCAGAATTATTTTATCTGTGATAAAGCAATAATGGCGCTGGCTCAATAATAATAATAATAATAATAATAATAATAATAATAATAATTATTATTATTATTATTATTATTATTATTATTGTTGTTGTTGTTGTTGTTGTTATCATTATTATTATTGTTGTTGTTGTTGTTGTTGTTGTTGCTGTTATAGCGACAAAAACAAAATGCTATATTGCAGAAATAGCCTGCTGGGGAATTTTAAAACTTTATCATGTGTTTATACCTCTGGCAATAAAACAATAGACAAGTCATATATAATGCATATACTAAATATTCCCTTGTGTTACACCTCAGTGCCTGAATGTTCCCCAAAGCAGATTTATCATACCCTTATTTACAACAACTGGTAACAAAACCATTGATTTTATGCTAGTGGCAATATTGATACTTTCTTTTAGTATCTGAAGGCTTTTTTGCAAGATGCAGATCAATTTATAATTTATTCTAAAGAGTGCATGGAACAGTGCACTTTGAGGCTGGTGGATGCAAAATATATTTAAGGCTTAATGCAGTATCACATCCCCTAAGCACCTGAACAAATATGACCAAAATGCAAATGCTACATTCGAGAAATGTCATACTGAACTGACCATAATATGTTTCTCAACAAAAATATTGGTATGATAACAACTTAAAAGAGGAGGAATTAAAAGGCTTAGCAATAGAACAAGATGTACAGTTATCCTTGACATTCTGAATGTCACCCACAAACATCCGTGCCAACAATGTTCTAAGACTATGGGTTTTATTCAGCTTTAAATAAATGATTTGGTTTTAAGACATGGATTTTAAAAAAGTGCACAACAAATAAGCAGCCCATAACCAATTTTTTCTAAGAAAAAAATTACAATTACCTTTTGGATGGAGTTTATATCGGCCGTGCAAGCTGCTGCCCAAGGATTTTTCTAAGGCTGGCAGAAAGATGAATGGTGGAAACATGCAACATATTGCACATGGCCATGACACTTTTTCAACTGCAAGTGAGCTGTTTTCAAGCATCCACACATAATTACATTTCTTTGGGACATAGTCTGGTTCAAATTAAATGTGTGCTGGTGTGAGACAGCAATGAATGAATTGTTCAGCTGTCTTTTTAGCACCATCCAAGCCAAAAGAGGGATCAGCACTCTGGACAGTGACAGCCTCTTACTCAGGCCAGCACACCTATGTTACATGTTAAACTACGGTACATCCAGATGGTTTGGTCAGGTGTGTGAACCTTGCTGCAGACTAATCTGCAGCAGGGTAGGGAGAGCAGATGGGACAGTGGCTAAGGATTTGAAGGCTACCAGCTCAAGACCCAGGAATGGCCTTGCTGTCATGCCACTGAACAGTGCACTTATCCTGAGAATCACTGGCAAATGGAAACTTGTAATGCTGCCTTGGGTGAAATTCCTGCTGCGTGATCGATTCTAACTCTTAGTTGTCACTGACACAATTTGGAGGAAAGTGTTATCTTACCATAAATCACTGCTGAACAGAAAACTGCTTGACACAAAACACAAAAATGTTGATCTCACCATAGGAGCTTAATTTTGATTTACACATGGCAGTAATGGAACAAAATATTTGTGTTACCTTTCAAATTATATAGTGATATCTGATCTCACTCACTCTCTCTCTCTCTCTCTCTCTCTCTCTCACACACACACACACACACACACACACACACACACACACACACAGATATATATATCGCAAATATATATTCAGGATTATACAGTTATTTAACTGCATCATAGCTTTTACAGAAGCTGTAGAGTTTCCATAGAGATTTTTTTTCTTTTAATGGCTCATCATTCATATTAGGGAGAAGAAAACTGCTCGATCCTCACAAGGTTTTTCATATATTAAATTTCTCTCAACTAGATATGTTCCACCCAATTTCAATTGTTAATCAGTGGTTTGATTTCACATAGATATTATGTAAAAGGACAAGGGAAATGGAATCTTGTGTGGAATTCAATCTCACTGCTTTGCAAGTAAAAATAGGGACAGTAATCATCTCTTTATTCAGGGCTGAATCGCCAGTCGTTTGAGGCTGCTGCTTTTAACAGCTGCGGCACTCCTACTTTTCAATAGGCGGGATAAGAAGCTGCCTTTTCCTATTATTTATTTATTTAATTAATTTTTTGCAAGGGGCTCAAAAAGCAGCTGAATAAACCAGGGCAATATGAGAATTCAGATGCCATGCATCCATCCAAATGGATTGTGTCACCAGACACAACCCTTTGGGATTGGGTCACAGTGCTTTACATGAACATTAATATTTGGGTGAAAATTGGGACTACTTTTTATACAGGTTGTGCTTGTTATGCTATTATTAAAGCCATATGCTTAAAGAAAAACATTTTGAAAATCAGATTACATGCAGACTTTTTAGTGTAAAACTATACACTATATTTATAAGAGTAATCCGAATACCTTCTGAAAGATGCATCATCGATGCCCCGTTTGAACCATCAGTCTAAACATCTGTTTTTGCAACTAGAAGTGGATCAAATGGTGGTTTACTTCCCCACTAAGAGCAAAAAGCAGCTTTTGAAAGGGTCCACACAACCATCTTGCATATCTGTGCCGAATGGGTCAGCCTTTACAGCTTTTAGTGCTGATGCATACTAAGCTTTATAGTGTTGGGCCCAAAATAGACCAAACTCAATAACTGGATTAAGCATGGTTTATATTCTTCCTCCACGGATATGCTGCCTCCCTGTTGGGAAGTCATTTTTCCCCCAAAGGATGAAAATATAACAATGTACTGAGACCTGCTTTCAAACAGCCTTTGAAACACAATGAACCAAGCATTTCCACGATGCAAAGACAATTACAGTACAATTAAAATTAAATATTGGGTTGGATACATTAATGTGATGATGATTTAAAGTCTAAATTTAAAGTTGTCATGACGTTATTATTTATTTTTATTACCTAAAAATATTAAGTAGAACCATTATATTACCATACATTAATGGTAGATTAAAGGGTAGACTGACATGGAGTAGAGAGCCTAAAAAATTCCATTCAGTAAACTGTATTAGTAACACAAAGACGTTAATGTTATATTCTATATAATTACACAAATTTAAAAAACAAAACAAAAAAAAATGCTTAAATTACATCATTACATGGTTTACCTACAATGGTTATTTTTTCAAATAATTTGATGTTATAAACATGGGCCTTTTAAATAAAAAAAAAAACAACGATAAACATTGATTAGAAAATTTGTACTGAATATAAACTATAGATTTCAGATGGAGATAACATTTCATAATGAAGAACAAGAGTGATTATAGTATAATATGCACATTAAGGTAAATCGTCACAAGCTTATTTCACTTAGAACATCTATTGTTTACTTTATGTGTCATATTATTGGAGATATACAAGTTCAAAGACACTAGATGTAGGTTTCAGTGCTCTGAACTGCATCTGTACACAATGAACAGAAAGAAACTCTTTAAAACCTTGCAGCTATTTTAATGCCAAACCGTATCTATATAATATTATTGTATTTTATACTAAGTCATATAAAGAACTGAAATATTTTTCTCTTGGTTGAGTGACCTAAAAATATCACTTCTAAAATATCACATTTATAACAAAAGTGGCTAAAAAATGTCGATTGGTGAACAAACCATTGATATAAATTTTCTGTATTAACATCTTATTTCACAATGCAAATCCAAGGAAAGGGTCCTAAAATCAATGTAGTTCACGGAAAGAAAAGCATTAAGATGGATGGCTGTAGCATGTCCTCACAGAACAGGCAAACATCCAGCAGTGAAGGAAACAAAATGTGAAACAAACAAATTATAATGAAGTTGGTCTCAGGGCTCTAACACCAAAGCAATTTCGACTGTTGAACCCACTTGGAAAACTGGGACCAAACTGTACTGCACATTGAACAATTTGGCAAAGCGCCCATACAGCAATACCATGCTAAACTTCTGGATATGTATCAATAACAACTGAAGAAGGTCCAGAAGATACATTCACAGGTTTGACATGAGCTGATATAGGCAGATACACGATGGACTTCTCTCCATGAAATATAGTCACTGAGATATCAGTAACCGATAGTGTCAGAAGTGAATGGCTTAGCAGCAGAAAGGTATGACACATGGTAGGTGTACCTAGAAGAAGATGTTATGTCAGGGTTGGCTTTGTACTGTCAGCGTTAGGCATGTCTGACACTATACTTTAAGACAAGTCTCGCATTTAATCTTTGGGATATCAGATTTTGTGCAGAGCATTAATAGCTTATTAGCTACCGTTATTGCAACAAGATAGACATGTAGTAATCCTAGGGACTTGAGATGTTTGCAGTGGCCAGATGATGCATGCTTATCTGACTGACAGGGCTCTCGCCTACAACTGTTCTGATCACTCAACTACAAATGAGGCACACTGACAGAAGTGTGTCCTGTTCTTTCACGACTATAAAGGACAACTGAAGCAAGTCTTGACAACTACTCCCTAAATGTTTCTCTGATTCTGACTTGTGCTGTAGTCATATTTAATAATGTATCTGCATATAAAACAAGTTGGCTTGATGTACATTTCAGAATCTGCATTCATTTGAGGTAGGAATGACACTACAATGGGATTACCAATTTGAAACACTGAATGATTTGCTGTTGAAATTTGCACTCCATTTTCTATTTACAATTGTCGTTTAGGATCAGTAAGGAGGAGTGTTTTTCTCGTTACATGCACTGATAATTTGTCTTGTATTCTGTACATCTGGTCCTGGCATTTGAAATCTGAATGCCACAATACTGAAATTGTTTTGCACAGTAGCAAAGAACATCTTGGGAATAGTAACGTATTCATTAATAAGGTAATAAAACGTACAGTAGCAGATAGTGAATATACATGCTGTTAGGTGAAAGAATCTAAGAATCAATGTTTCTGAAACACTTTGCTGAGATGAGAATAACACACATTATCTTTTATAGCCATATTATTTTCACATTATTTACACACACACACACACACACACACATACACACACAAATAGCATTATAAAAAATAACATAATGATATATGGTGGACAAACAAAAACTGAGAGGGATATGTAAGAGAGAAAAAAAATACTGATATTGTTTCATAAGCACAGGCCACAATTATTTTTTGGTGCATTACTAAGGTGTGGATTAGTTGACAGCAGAGCTATTCCACAGGTATGGCAAGAGATGTTCCCCTCAGGTACAATATTGCCATAGTCCATTAATCTTTTCAACCTCCTCCAATCATACCAGTTTGCTCCATTCTAATCCTTATTTAATACGGTAAATTAATCTGGAGAAGACTCCCACAAGAGGGGTAATTACAATGGAAAATCTACAACATACGGTCCCACAAAGTTCCTGTTGGGATAAGACATCCATCCAACACATCGGATAACCAATGCAGAGAGTCACTCTGGGAAAATACTACCGCTCTGTGCCATTTCTGTCCTTTCGTTTAATAGTCACCTTTATCAACCCAATATCTTACAAATGAGAATTCCTAGAAGCCTTTCCAGCCCATTCTACATCCCAGGACTGAATTATCATTAACATCGCCTGTCCTTCTCTCTCTCTCTCCTTTTCTCCATATCACAACTACAAACTTAAGCACATGGGAACACTCAAGACTTGTAAACCAGATTGGCAAGAATAAACAAGGAATATTGAACATTGCAGGCCCTTATCTTTAAAAGGGTTTTCATAACATTTAATAAGCTTTTGTATTTGTATTTGAAGCACGTTATTTTAAATATGCACCATTTTGAGAATTCTGATACAGACTACATATTAAAATCACAACTTTTAAATACAGACAGCTTGTAC
This sequence comes from Mormyrus iriodes, assembly GCA_011763525.2. Taxonomy (NCBI): domain Eukaryota; kingdom Metazoa; phylum Chordata; class Actinopteri; order Osteoglossiformes; family Mormyridae; genus Mormyrus; species Mormyrus iriodes. Next base: position 39,064,580 of record JAAGVU020000001.1, read on the forward strand.
TGAAATTATATTAAATTAATTAAAAGAACATCACTATTGTTTAGGAAAAATTGAGCCAAAACATCATGTTTTCCGAAGAAATACTGGAAACTAACATACATTTGCATTGTCTTATTAATTAAATCTGTATAACTACAATCAGACAAGGTAAGAGAGTTTGTAACTTACTGCAAATCTTAGGCAATGATTTTTTTTTTGCTTTGTACAGTATGGACATCCTAGTTTGTTAAGTCAGTCAAAAAGATGATCATTTTCAGGTTATATATCAGGTTTTTAGATGAGAAGCAGCTCTCAGCATTTATTTCTGCACACCACACACATTTTGCCTCTAAAACCCCTCAGACACATTAATCTGACAAAAGAAATCCCATTACACTCAACAATTTTTTAATACACCCCAAAAATCATGCTCACTGATTACAAATCCACTACGCATTAGTTCACTCACAGAAAAAATACAATTTTATTTCCTTATTTGCCACATTCCATGTGCCATGCTACAAGGTGAACTCTCCATCTCCTTCTGCCTAAAAATTAGGTTAGATGCTCCATTTGTCGTTCGTGAACACCTTAAATGCAATCCCAGTTTCAGCGACTTGTAACAACACAACAGCAAAACTCACAGCATCCTGCACTATAACAGTCAGATCTTATTAACAACAGTTGTGACAGCCATTATGAATCGGTTTTACTCTGTCATTAAACATCAAAATTCCAGCCAGTGACTGTTTCTTCCTCTTCTCCCATTACAGAGCGGACGTGCTGCACGCTGGCAAAATGCCACACTGAACCTGGCAAAGCAACAGTGCCATCTACAGGTTTCCTCTGTTCCTGCTCTGTCTGTGTCCCATCAGACAGAGTACACATTGTATTTTGATTTGTAACTGGCTTTGACACAGTTCTGAATTATGTTGAAATTTGAGCTTCAATAATCCCTGATTATTTTTAAACTGAGTTTTCCTCAAGTATCGAGATGATCTGCTAGTAACATACTTAACCAGTTTAGTTGAGGTAGCAGAAATACGAACAAAACAAAGGCTGACAGCACACCAGAAAATGGGGTTAAGTATCTGCATATGAAATTGTAAAGGCAACCGATAAAAACAAAGAAAAAAAGAAATACCAACAAATTGTTTATTGAAAATACATGCAAGTAAATATGCTTTTGTCTATTAAAGTAACTATATAAATTATAATTTTTAAAATGATATAATGATTTATAAGTTATCCAGTTCTAAATGAGTGAATTAGAATGGTGTTCTGTTTTCAGGAAACAATTAATTATTAACTGATATTAATTGAGCATTCTGATATAATAAAAATATATTTCTTATGGATTATGAAAACACAGCTTTTCTAGAAGACTCTTGTTGCCTACAAAAGCAGATAGTGCTCATGTGCATGCATATGTGTAAATAAACCAGGAGCAAACAAGAATAAAATACACATTTATGAATGAAAATAAAATTTAAAAAAAGTTCTCAAGAATCATATGACAAAATGTACATGGCTTCAATCAAAAATCAGTTGACACATCAAATGATTTTGCTATCACTGCTTATATAGACAAAGAAATAAATGGAAGTTTTAAAAGATGAATAAAAAAGTCAGTCCTTCTTGTAGGACCATAAAGCAGGACAAGATATACTGACCTGTCAGCACTGGTATACTGAGCAATTATATGCAGTACTTATAGAGCAGTAAAAGTGCCCCTTTACCTGTCTGGTGTGCAAGGACCCCTTTGTCTTGAAGCCACCCTGGGAGCTGCATTCAGAGGCACTGAAGTGGTCTGAGCTAGTGGATGATCGTTTGGAGAGTGTATCACAGCCCCCAACAAAGGTGTTATCCAGGGGAAGCTCCTGAATAACGTGGTGTTTTTTCCCTGACACCGGGGTGTCGGCCTTGAGGTGGAAAGCAGACTGGGGTGAGGCTGATTTGTAGTGCCTTGCCAGGTCAGGGCTGCTGGGCTTAAAAGTGGTCGCAGGCGTTGCATTCCAGTTGAACCGACCTATACCCTGATCCTCCAGCTCTGCTGGCAGACTTATCGTGCCATTTATGGGCTCGTGAACGGGGTCGTCGGATTTGGTTTCTTCAATAGTGACAAAGTTCAACAGGGAATTTTTGGGGGACTTCCTTTTCTTCCTCTTCTTTTTCTTGTTCTGCTTGTTCTCTTGATTGGGTGACATCCATTCAGCACCTTGCTTCTTCCTTTGGGCCGCTTTGAACTTGGACGTGTGACGACAACGCACCAGCACGGTGACGAATATGACCGCTATCACTACCATGGCCCCAGCCAGGACAGCAATCATAATTGTCAGGTTGTCGCCACTCTGATATGTCTTGCTGCTGTCAGCAATGTTTCTATCCAAGGGGGTCTCCATGGTTTGGCGAATGAGGTCTTGAATGTATGTGGAATTGCCCACAGTGTCATTCACGTACAGGAAAACCAAAACCAAGGTGTGCAGGGACCTGGGATAACCCAGATCACTGATGTTGACCACCAGTCGGTGCAGGCCAATGGCAGTGTTGTCTGGCTTTTCTTCAAGGGTGATGTTTCCTGTCACAGGATCAATCCGGAACAAGCCCTTGTTATTGCCACTCACGATGGTGTATTTCAGCTCAGCGTTCATCCCTGTGTCACCGTCTACTGCAAAGACCTCTGCAACTACAGACCCAGGAATTGCTGAGAAAGGCACCAACTTGAAAGATGTATTTGAGGGTGGATAAATGACCATCGGTGTGTTATCATTGACATCAATGACATTTATGGTCACCTTGGCAGATGATGAGCAAGGAGGTCGGCCATTGTCAATTGCCTTGACATCGAAGGTATAGGAGCTCTGCTGCTCCCTGTCAAAGGACACATTCGATTTTATAACTCCAGAGTAAGGATCTAAGATGAAGTTCTCATTGTCATTTAATATAGAAAGAATCACAGCTGCATTTTCACCAGCATCAGCATCAGTGACAGTGATCACTCCCACTGTGCTGTACTTTGGTAAATTTTCTGACACAAAAAACTGAAAGTGGTTGTGGGTGAATTTGGGACTGTTGTCATTCTCGTCTTGTACAGTGACGATTATGGCAGCTTGGCTTTGAAGCGGAGGCGTCCCGTTGTCTCTGGCTGTCACTGTAAACAAGAACCTCTCCTGGTCCTCTCGGTCGAAAACTCTTGATGCTGTTAAAACCCCTGTTTTGCGATCCAAGTCAAAAAAAGAGGCATTGGGTCCCAACTGGTAAACAATCTCGGCGTTCTTACCGCTGTCTTCATCCGTGGCACTGATAGTCGTGAGGAAGAAGCCACGTTTGTTGTTTTCCATGACTGACAGTTCAAGGACCGGCTGACTAAATATGGGTGGGTTGTCATTTTCATCCTCTAGCCTGACTCTCACTAAGGCTGTCTGATTTAAACTTGGTTTACCAGAGTCAGAAGCAACAATTTTAAATATGTATTCTTTCATGCCCTCATAATCTAGCAGTGAGGACGTCTCTAGGAGATACTGGTTGTCATATACTGCTTTAAGGTGAAAGGGGACATCCTTCTCTAAAAAGCAAATAACTTTACCATTGACATCTGTGTCTTTATCTGACACCGTGATCAGTGCAATCTTGGTGTTGATGGGATCTTTTTCAGATAAGTACACCGTACCATTAATGGGACTGATTATGTACCTCAAGTCTATATTTGGGGGATTGTCATTAACATCTGTCACATTAATGGTGACCGTAGCCCTAGCTGAACTCTGGCTGCCATCACTGGCTAGCACCGATAGCTTGTGGATGGCCGTCTCCTCTCTGTCCAGAGGCTGCTGCACTGTGATGAGGCCAGTGGTGGAATTTAATGCGAACAGCCTCTTAGTAGCTGGGGAGACCTGTGTACTGAAGAGGTATCTAATTTCAGCGTTGGACCCAATATCAGCATCTGTGGCTTGCAGCTGGACCACAGAAGTGCCCACAGGGGAATTTTCTGGTATATGAACTTCCATTTGGCTTTCTTTAAAAACAGGCCTATTGTCATTCACATCAGTGACTGTTACCTGCAGGATAGCTGTGCTGGACTTCTGGGGGCTGCCCCCGTCCTCAACCTTAATCTTCATCACATAGGTGTCCTTCTGCTCCCTGTCCAAGTTTTGTTTCACGATCAGCTGGGGCCACTTTTCCCCATCTGGTGTCTCGACAATATCCAGGGCAAAAGCATTCTGTCCATTCAAAAGCTCATAGTGCTGCACACTGTTAAAGCCGGTGTCCGGATCAGTGGCTGTGGGAATAGCGAAGCTATTAATCAGAGAGTTCTCTGGGATGGAAATATTTATAACAGGGGATGGGAACATGGGGGCATTGTCATTTGTGTCCTTGACTATAATTTTAATTTTAATCAATCTGAAATAGTCATTTGGCAGGATGACCACCTCAATCTCAAAGGAACATTCATTCTCCTCGTAAGAAGGGCCAGGGCAGAGTCTCTCTCTGTCAATACGGTTGGAAGTTGTAAAGATCTCCCCGGTGTTGCTCAAAACTCTGAGTAAGGGGTTGTCTCCAGCTTTAGAGACCAGCCTATAAACCAGATTAGCACTTGCTCCAGTGGCAGCATTAGTGTGGGAAATATTCAGATCCTTTGGTATGTTTCCAATGAGAGTATTCTCTTGCAATTCTTCTTTTATTGGGTAGATCAGCTCTTGAGCTATAGCAGGATCCAGCCAAAAGCAGGCAACCAAAGCGGTCAACAGGTAGAAAACCTTAAGGTCCATGGCAATTATTTAATTGTTCTTCACTTCTTATTTCCAACAGTGATCCCCCACACAAGGAAACTAGGCTCCAGCAATCACTGAACCTTGCATGTGTAAGCAAGCATTGGACAACACAAACCTAAAAGGAAACATTTTTTTCACGTTACAATAATTAATAAATAAAGACATACCCTTGGATCTGAAAAAAAAACCTATGCTGAAATTAAACTTAGGTTATTCTTGTAGATAAAAAGTATGTGTTCTGATATATATTCTACGCTATAAAATGCTACTATGTTCCATAAATATTCATGTACATTCACATGATACTGTTTAGTGATGTTTTTCCCTTCTATTTCATATCTTGACAATTGCTGATTTTACCTTAAATAGCTTACAATAATGCAGCAACCGGGGCAGCCATGCAAGTACTTAGCATCCTCTTTCAAGACATTGCATATAATTTTTTAAATCCCTCTTTAGTATCTCTGGTGTACTTGTATTTTAAACTTCTGAATGTTTTATAAATTAATAAAAACATTATTGATTCCATACTTAATTCTGTCTCATAAACTCACAAAGGTTTAGAAAGGTCGCCAGAAGAACTGAATTTATAATTCTTTTGAACGTAACGCGTTATTTCCTTACCCCGATTTCCTCTGAAGGTGATTTTAGCGCATGTGTTGTTTCAAATGATCTTTCTCTTGATGAATATCGCACATATTCGATATAATCCCCATCCTCTTCGAAAACAAAACTGTTGAATTACACCAAGTAGAAATATCCTTCCTAATAAGCATTTAATTTTGTGTCACTCCATCCGGATAAAGAAATGCATTATGATGCTTCAGGAAAAAAAGAAACATATATCTATTTTTTTTAATAAAATGAGGTATTGCTTTCGGTGTAAAGGAAACCTCGTGTCAATTAAATACTTCGTTTTGGCCTTAACTTTCCATCTTTATCAATGCTCGGATGTAATTGTGTACTGCGGTTGTCTGCAATCCTTTCCAAGGAACAGAATCAGGTGATCAGTACCCCTTATGTTCCCCTGGACAAGCAGGTCCATGAAGTCACTCTGCGAAGCGCCGTGCTCTACAATGCAACCTGTTTTACTTCTATGCTTAACACCCGAAGGCTGCCGTCCGACTTTCTCCGCTGAAGAAAATAATAGTCAATTCACTCCAGACCAAGTCCTTCTACCCCAGCAACGATGCCCTTAGCCCGGCCAGCATCTTCCTCATAATTTTCTCATCACAAAGCCGTCTGCGTGTGACTCTCTTTCCGGCAATAGAATGCTGTCATATCCATATAGTTTGATCACTGTAACTGCATAACTCAAGTCGTCCTCCTCTCTTGATCGACCCTTCATTACACTGGATTTCTCGGTAAACTCCGAACAAGCCCAGAGGGGTATGTGAAGTATACCGTTCGACGCCCCCGAGAGTAGTTATTGGATTCCTGCTGTTTGAACGTCACATTTGGGGGCGGGAGAATGTGACTATTGGATGGAGATAAAGTCACTTATAAAAGAGGCGACTCTGAAGGGCTCCATGAGACGCTGCAGGCTGCAGATAGCGGAACACCGTGACTAAAACCTAACAGCCGGGGCAGAGATGCGTTGCCAAAAGCAAAATAGCCCTCTCGTCCCCATTATTTTACTTCAAATACTATGCTAACTGCGCATGCGAATAAAACATCCCAATCTATATACTTAATGCGTGTTTTGTCGTGTCACTTAATTAAAGGTTTAATGTGGAAAACCATTGCGGGGAAAAACCTAGCTGGACATATTGGGGTATAACACAGCATCCTTTCTAAATGAAAATATATAGGGAAAATGAAAATGTACTTAGTTATTACTAAAATGGGGAGAGGAAATGTGCCTTCAATTTCAAAACTTAAAGCATTATTAACTACTTATTTAAAATGTCATGTTAATGTGGAATGGAAGGAATGGAAACAAGTCTCAGGAGAAAATAATTAGGTTTTAAGACAACGCTGCAGTTAAGTATTGCAGATAAAATTAATCATAGGCTAAATGAATGTGTCTTAATGTCATGTGTCTTAAAGTCAGTTTCTATCTTTTCAACCGATGATAGAACTTCTATTGCCTAGGCCTATAACCATTCCCCGTCGCCGGACTCCACGCGCATACACGCACTCATTTTCCAAGAAAGGCAACACGTAACACTTTATTATTATTATTATTATTATTATTATTATTATTATTATTATTATTATTATTATTATTCCCTGAAAAACCAAATGCAAACATGATAATAATAAACAACTGAGCCAACTCTTCTAAATTAATTAACTGCATGGAGCGGTAAGTAATTTAAATAGATGTATCACGAAATATGACAAAGACCGAGTCACCATTATATAGTAATAACAGACATGCAGCGCGTCTTCGTGTGAACGGTAGGAATCAAGGTATTATTATTTTATTATGGTAAAGAGTACCACCTAGAGGCTAAAAAATGAAATTAAAAACTGCAGTAGGTAACGTAAAATGTTTCATTGTAAAATGAACAAAAGATTCATCACTAATTAAGAAATGCAATACATCTATATATACAGACATACATACTAGATATTCCATTCTACCTACCCACTTCACTTTTGACTATTTGACTAATCTTAGCTAAATCATAGAATTTTTTTTTTCTGAAGTGAGCAATAAAGCTGTCTTTATCCATAGTCAAAAGTGTGATCAAACAGACACTACTATGCTTGCTCTTTGAGACCATGCTTACTCTAAAAGAAAGTTAACACTGACCTTTTACTTATTCATTTCTGAATCATTCTCACATCTGCTCTCAAGTCCTGAAATGTGTCGTTAACAATAATAAAAAAGGAACGGAAAACCAAGCATTTTCATTTTGATAAGACAATTTTCAGATGCCATTAGTTAAGGCTCGCCAGCTATGGCAAGTTTTTCAGGGCAGCTACCTGTCCATCCAACCATCCATATTCATTATCTGTTCTTCCAATTAAGGTTGTGGTGAGGCAAAGGCTAGTTTGGCAGGAAAAAAGGTAAGATGTAAGTACAAGACTATCACAGGGCACTTGCATTTACATTGCAGTACATGTATTACATGATAATATAATATAAAGCGCTTTGGGGCGTTGGGAAAGGCATTATATAAAAATGAATTTAATTGAATTTTACATTTTCAGCAAGTGAGGCAAACAGCACATTGCAAACACAGGCTGTCAAGGAGTCAACTAGACAGGAAAGCAGATAGGTGGAGCATCCAATGAATACCTGGGTAGAAGTGTAATCAATATTGAAGCAGGGGCTGCACAACAATGTCTAACAAAGCAAGAACCTAAGACACACACAGACACATTCAAATGGACATGGCCAGCTTCCAAGTCCATAAGTAGACACAACTGTATGTCATTCAAAGAACATTTATATAATATATATGGAGGACTGAGGCTGGACTGAAGTCCACTGAATCTGGTGATGTTCCTATGGATAAGCTGGAGCCTGAACAGCCTCACTAAAGAATTGTGATCTTTAGAAAATAATGAAAAAATATATTGCTTGTAAAATTTAAATGGAACCTTCTTAGTCTTTAGAGAGAGTAAGTTTTCTTTTCACTAATGGTTGTCTTCTTGGAGTGTTTTGAGAAATATCCCATACTCATGGCTTTGCAAACATTTCAGAGCCTAACTCAGTCAATTAAACAAGTTTGGATGCAGAAGAATTTATAAGAGAAACTTAAATAAAAATTCAAGCATTAATAGTAACAGTTATCGTTGTTGTTATTATTATTAGTAGAAATAGTAGTAATAGTAGTAGTACTAGTAGAGGTAGTAGCAGCGGCAGCAGCAGTACTGGTATGGAAGAAGTACTAGTACTATGCATAAGTAGCAATTAATTACTCAAACTTGGCCTACAGTAACCCATATTTTTAGAATCAAAATATATAACAAATATTTAAAAAACAAAAGAATGCCATATTTTTATATAAAATAAACAACTGATAAAAAAAGAACTGTTATCAAGGACACAAATGACAAGGCCACTATGTTTTTGTCCCCTTTCTTTTTTGAATGCAAGCCGGCAGACAGCTGTTGTAGGAAAAAGGAAGGCAAGGAAATGTAACAGAATTGCATTTTGACTAACACTGATAAATTCCCAATACTAGCAAAGCTGTGGGGCAAATACAATACACTTCCCTTGGCATACCTCAGAAGCTCCTCCAGTAGCAAAAGCAATGTTCCTTTAGAAAATATGGAGCTATACATACTGATAAGACAACACAGTGCTGTATCTTTTAAAAAATACTGGACATTGAAATGTAAGCATGGACATTGTGCATGTTATATAAATGACCCAGACCAAAATGTAATCTTGTTAAACAGGAACATTGAAAAACATAAAATAGCAGTCCGTGCCCTCTTTTTTGTTATTAGGAGATTTTCATTTAACTGCACTGCATCTTTCTTCTCTTAAGTTACCTGTCCTTTATCAGACTTGTGGTGTGCACACTAAACAAGATCATTTAGAGATTATAGCCTGTTACTACTTAGCTTTGGTAATAAAACTTACTGATATTTGGGCTTGTTGTTTGAAATAAATATTATGAACAGCATTGTGGTCGGGTCACACTGCATTGCATTGTATATGCATTTGATATGCACGACAGGATACCAGAATATAATTTTTCTCAAAAAAATAAGTTTAATCATATTAATACATTTCACAGGAACAGATACATAACATAAGTGGTGCCTAGATAGTATGGTAGTTTCAGAGGAGAGGTGAGGTCACAAGACGAACCCTGAATTCACCTGCAAATGAATTGTGTTAAAAGTGTAAGTGATTTCGCCCTGTTTGATATGGAGCAGTAATATCTTTGGGCAATGGTTGTTTTCTGTATTACTTAGCTCGCTTTCTCAACACATTCTGGAAGTGTGAATGAAATTGGCCCACCGCATTGACAAGTCACTATGTCCTGTGGATCTGTTTGCTGTCTGATAGAATGAGCATTTTCACAATATAAAACCATTTAAGATGCAAAAAATCACCTTGTATGCTATGTATATTAACTCAGTCCTCCATCATGTGCAGTTTAAAAATATACACGTCACCTCTGTTTTGTATATACCTGGACATTTACCTATTTCCAAACCTTTTTACATAATCATGTTATAAGACACCATATATGTGCTTTAGAAGAATCAGGCTAATATCATTTAATAAACCCTTCGAACAGTGAACTCTTTTCATTTCAAGAATTAAAATATAATTCAGGTCAAATTGTAAATAAGGTCATGACGCATGATAATATTTCCTTGTCCTGGGAAATCTGCAAATATAAGTCAGTAAAATTAAAGTGCCTCAGAGAGTCAACAGAAAACATGACCATCACGTCCCACTTCACAGAAAACAAATAAATGCTCAGTTTTCTTATACAGTAAACCATAGTGACACACTCCATAACCCTACCTGAAATAAAGAGATAACATAGTGAGGTAAAATTCAAATCTCGAATCACAAACTTCCTCTTGAGTATACTAATTAAATATCAACATTAAAATATATCTTTATAAAAAGTTAAAGTGTAATAATTAGTGTCAGTAAGTTAAAGCAGCAGAATTGGCCTTACCATCAAATAATTTAGGGTAGCTATCCTTTCCCCCCATTATAGCTTTTGTTTAGCATGTGCCTGACTTGGATCTATTAAAATAAGCACAGCTACCCCACTGCACTTCTCCCCCCACATCCTCTTCATAATACACTTGCTGCACACCCTATATCATCCTCACTCTTTTCAATCAAAAGTAATACCAAATGGCACATCTAAGGCACTTTACCATTGATTATCTCAGACTCATTACCATTTCTTGCAGCACCTGTTTATCATAATCTGACACCTTTGGATGGATAATGCTTTGTAAGCTCCCTATCACCCACTTCCATGCTCGTTTCACACAGTTTTGGGCTTGGCAAACCACAGGATAAGTCATATGAAGCATTCCACTAGTGGTCTTACCACCCAGCCTGCCAGACAAATACTTACAACATACAAATAAGAAGTACAAAGTGGCTGTATTGTAAAAGCACATTTTTTGCACTCTCTTGCAAATTCCTGTTTCTAAACATTATTTTTGACTTTCAATTGCTCTGGAAAGTAATTGCTTTGGACAAATACAATCAGACATGCAATGAATGTCATTTGAAAGATTATAACTGAACTTACAAAAGAAGAAGAGAAACTATAAAACAATGCTTTGAAAATTCATCCAGTAACGCCATTGTTCTCTTGAAATTTATGATAATTTCATAAAAACACTACAGTAGTTTATCTGCATATCACAAGGATACGTAAGTGTATGTGGTCATTCATTTAGTTAGAAACTATACATAATATAATATAAATTACATATAATTTTTAAAGATTAAAAATATATATCTTTTTTTTATTCTATGAAATTCCATGATACAAGAGTGGAAAAATATAAAATAGAATAAAATTAGCTTTATAAACATTGTATGAATGTAATGTATCTCTTTGTCTGACTTCTGTGAGGAAAATGTCAACTACAAAAAGTTTCTGAGCTTTTTTTAAATTACTATTCTTGTGGCAATATCCATTTATATATTCATATATTTTGCATTTAAAACCATCATCAATGTGAATAAGAGTGAAACTCCAGTTGCTATAAGAAGCAAATAAACCTGATATTACTCAAATCTATAAGTAATGATTGAGGATTTAATGCTTGCTACTGCAAGAGGCAAATCAGCATTATAGAATACAATTGTGGAGTGTAGGGATTTTTTTTTTTCATTTTTACTGCTATTTGTGACATATAACATATTCATTTAAATATATTTTACAATTCAAGCAAATAAAATAGGAGTACTTGCAATGAACATAATGCTGAAATACCAGTGGGAACAGTTACTAAAGGGCAAGATGGATTAGGACTGCAGGTTCAGTCCACTCAATAAATGTTGCCAAGAGAAAGTACTCTTCTAAGCTTCGGTATCAAGACAAATCCAGTGTCGTCCTTTGGGGTTAAAGGTTAAACACATTCTGCAGTTATGCCTTAATAGTACAGTAAATTCAAACAGGATTTAATCATTGTTTTATATTATAAAGGAACAGCACAGCTTCTGCATGGTCCTCAGCAGGAAAAGGGTAGAATGCTCTCTCCGGGTCGGGGATGGGGTCCTCCCCCAAGTGGAGGAGTTTA
>JAAGVU020000001.1:39077863-39089820 GCA_011763525.2 Mormyrus iriodes
CTTATCGCAGGGCTTTTAGGGCTCTGGCCATAAAACCTCGGAATGTTAGCCCTGGCATGTGCGTGTGTGATCCTACACACGGTTCTTTTACTTTTGATACTTAAGTACATTTGAAGGCAAATACTTTTGTACTTATACTCAAGTGGAAGTTTAAAGGGAGAACTTTGTATTTTACTGAAGTAATACTTTACCTTGGATATCTCTACTTTAACTCATTTACAAGGTTTGTGTACTTCATCCACCACTGCTGCTATGCAAAGGCAAATTGGTATTTATCATTCATGTGCGTATGATTGACATTTGGCATCTGACATGGGATTATGTGCCTAAAATAGCTCAAAACATAAATACCATCATGCCATGAAATGCTGCCTTTGGTTTACACTATGCTTGGTTAGTAATTTCCCACTGGTATCAATAAAGTTAATCTTAGTTGTAATCTTATTTAATTTTTCATACCATCAAACCTTCCATACAGTATGCCATGATACATGGTATTTTGATTTTCTAAAGCAATGCTATTTATTGCGAGTGTGGTGGTGAGGGTCGCACAATAAAAACTCACACAAAATCCAAAACACTTTCCAGACTATTCTTTTCAAGTTTTTTTTAGAGTTGCTTTATAGCTGCACCCTTCTTCTGATTCACATGTTGATTCAAGTATAACAAAAAAAATCGCACTTTGCTTCAATACGATTTTATTAGACGTCTCCACAATAAAATTGTATTGAAGCAAGGTGTGACTGTGTTTTTTGTACTTGATTGATTATTTCATTGTGATCCAGTACTCTGACAATAGTGTTATATTACCAGGAGAGAAGCCTGTTTTTCTGTGCTATATTCACACATTAATTCACTAGATTCACTAGTCACTTGCTGGTTAGTTTCAACCATTTTGGCAAGCTCATTTAATGTATAAGAATTTACTTCATTTAAATCAGTTAATGTAAATCTGATTTTTGGCCAGAATTTGATAATGGAATGAGAGATGGTTAATTAAGAATTCTTGTCATGCAGATATATCACACAATTTTGGATTTCTCTCAGATATTTTTCTTGGTATTGTGATATGAGTTCAGTATCCAATAATTTGTGTAAAATGTACAACAAATGACTATATTTAGTTTATGGCAAGCCATGACGAGTTGAATACTTTTTCATTAACAAAAGAAAATGATGAATTAGAACTTTAGAACCATGTCTCTGGTATTGTAGTTACTGTTGTATGCATGCTATATTTACAATTAAGGAGCATACATAATTTGCAGACACAGAACAAACTGTATTCCATGTGGTTGTGCATATTGGGATTATTTTTCGGCTTGATTTCTTCATCATACTTTGCACAGTGGGCTTATTTTGGGCTTTTCAGGGGTGAGATTGCTTGTTTGTCTTGTGAGACTTGTTCACATTTCCTGTGACCCTTTATTTGCAGCGCAATCATTAAGAAGATATCGGAAAAAAAAAGAGGTAAAGTGGTGAACAGCCACAGCACAATATCTACAATGCCCTTAACACAAGTAAGTACATAAACAAAATGCAACATATAACACACTATTTGTGTTGACAACAGTAGCATAGATGATAACACATAATAAACAACTGTTATGAAAAAATCTAGGCCTAATTAGGAGAGCGCGTTATATCAATATTGTATCATGATTATGAACATTCATATCCTCCTCAATTTAAATAATGTATCGTGATATAGCTTAAAACACTTTTCTTACATAACTAGCAGTTATACTCTTTTTACGCAAATTCCATCATAGTATGAGTATATTGTTGGTGTAATTTACCATTGTATCTGTCACATGCTCAGTAACTATTAGTAAAACAGTTTGGTTATCATAATCAGAAAAGTATGAATTTTAGAATATTGTGAAAATATTCAGGTCGGAGAGCATGCACTGATTCAGCACCCACCACATGACGAAACGCCTCAGGATCCCGACTGGTGACCCCCCAGGCAGACACACGGTCCAGTCCCACTCTCCGGAAATGGCCATCCGTCTGCCGCAGCCAGGTGTTATGTGGGGGTTCCCTTGGCCTGGACCAGCCACTCAGGTCCTCAGCAAAGAGGATCCTGCAAACTGGATCAACTTCAGGGAAATGTGCCACATGGCCATAGTGCCATAACTGACGCTCCCACACCGTGGAGGTAATGTGCCTCATTTGGGACTCCCCTAGCAACCGCTCGTTCGACACAAAGTCAAACTAGTGGTACCCGAGAATTCTCCAAAGAGACACAGTACCAAAGGAGTCCAGTCTTTATCTCAGTTCGCTGGATAGTGTCCATGTCTCACAGACATACAGCACGACAGGGAGCACCAGGACTCTTAAAAACTTGGACCTTCATCCTCTTGCAAAGACATCGGGAGTGCCACACACCCCTTTCCAGCGACCTCATGACCCTCCCATGCTCTCCCAATCTGTTTGCTGACTTCATAGGAAGAGTCACCAGATACCAGAGAATATAAAAATATTGATATTGCGAAAATATCTGTCACATCATTTTTAGGCCATATTACCCAGCCCTAGTCAACCCCATTCCAGACAGCACACATACATCACCACAACATTAGTTTAAGGTTGGAATGTTCTTAAATAACTGTGTTTCATGTATTAACAATATTTAAAATATTACATAAACTAATGGTTATTTCAGAAGGCACATTATTTCAATGATTTTGTTTGAATCAGTTCAGCATAACTGTTAGGCCTATTGTTACTATTTGTCATGCTGTGAATATTTAAAATAAATGTAATAACCTTTTAATCAAATCGTTTGTTTGGTATATGCTGTGAAACAATATGCGGACATGTGGGGTAAACAGAACAAATCTACCCTATAGTATTTAAATATATATAGTATACCCCTATTGTGGGTCATATAGCCTAATTGATGGAACGTCAAATCGATATTTAGTAGCAATGTCTGTGACGTTGCCTATGCATATGTGTATCTGGGAATGTAATCAATTGTTTGTTACCCTTCAAACCTCATTCAAAATTTCTATATCCATCACAAGCACCCACAGTGTGCGAGGTGGGTATGTAGCTGGGGAATACGACAAAGGTGCTGACATATATTTAAGGAGAACAATATCCATGTTCATTTATAATTACACCATTGAAAGTGAAAAGGATAGAATAAATGGGCTAATAACTATAAAATTTAATGAGATGTCCAGTAAAGTGTGGTTTAATCAATGCACTACGGGGGACAATGCTCACCATTTAATTTTCAGATGGTGTATTTATATACATACTTGCATCGTGTTCATTCATTGCCAGTGAATGTAATAGAACGACAGCTATTGAACATGAAATGCACATGCGGCATTAAAATATTAATTTAAATTCACCTGTAAAGTCATCTGGAAAACTGATGGGTGTACAACAGTTGCTATCAATTCAACATGCTGAACACCAGATACTGTCTCTTTTCGTAGATATTATCAAGATTTAGCATACATAACGAATGGGCTTTAAACACAAAAATGATCAGTGTGCATCTCTGCCTGGCATCAGTGGTCCATGATTAAAAACTGACTGGCTTGCTTGTTGAAAGATATTACAGCCATACAATTGAATACCAAATATTCAGCTAACTTTACTGCAATCACAGGAATGGACAAGCCATTTCGAGAGTTTGGGAAAGCCCATGTGTTACATCAGGTAAGGTCAGACCGATTTTTCCCTCATTGGTTAGTCCAAGCACTGTTTGAGAGCCATTATCCTGAAACACAATCAGCTCTGGAGCATTTTTTGCTCTGTAGCATGAGTTACTGTGGTGATGTGTCCCGTTACGAAGAGAACCATCACCACTACTTATCACATAAGTAGTTACCACTAGTTATCCTCAAAGTTATCTTGTGAAGCATAGAAGTTCCAACAAAAAGCAAACAAAGATTGCCCCTCCCTTGTTGAGTGACATGCCCCGCGGTGCATTCTGGTCAAATCTGCCATCTTTGTGAGGGCACTTTAAACTGTTCAGATGTCTTGAGCACCAGCAAGGAAGCATCCATAGCACCAGGTAACTGTCATAACGTGTCATTGACTGAGAAGACACCGCTTTGTGTGCCATTCAGAGTGTACTGCTGACACCAACCAGAATAACATTTTCCACTTAACACCATTCGCAATGCTAGTTCAACTAGTTCGTAGTTCAGATGACAGCAGATCAGAGGAATTACATTTATTAATTATGTTGGCCCAAATATGAGATGTTTTTTCCACAAAAAATTACTAAATTAATAAACTAATTTCTAAAAAACTGGTGTCATCTTATATACGGGGACTAGAGTTTAAATGTCATTGTACACTTACGACAGCAGATGGTGTAAATTATCAGCATTCTGGATAAAGGTGGCTGCATACTGTACTTAAAATCTAATTCACAAAATCAACTTCATTTTAACAATATGACGTTGCATGAGCAGTGATTCCATCCGCTGTCCACAATTGGCTGCCATAATGTGACTCCACAGGTTTTATTTGCAGCACTATATGCCGTTACCAGCATAACTGAGTGCAGCGCTGCCACACGTGGATAGCCATAGCAGAAATAGAGAGAGAAACATGGGGAGGTCACATTACAAACTACATGTTGTACACATGGTGAGGAGTTACACAATGCAAAGATGATGCTAGGACCAAGTACAAACACAGGTAAGGGCACAGATGACAATTGGACTCACCTATTTACAACAAGACATACACAGGGGCTATATGCCTTTGCCTCATTCGAGTTACAGTATGCTATAGTGCACTGTGTTACTTAATGTGTCAGCACAGGCTAGTCAACGGCAAAGCAGCATTTGCTATATAAGAGCTTGCAGGCATGCCGGGAAATGCTAAGAGGCTCTGCTGTGCAGAGTCATCTCACCGGCCCTACAATTTTATTAAACAAATTTTTCTCATTACAGGTTTGGCACAGGTACATGGTATAATATATTTCATTGTAAAATGTGTACCAGTAGCCTGTATTTTTTCATTGTTCCGTCATCCTTTGAGAGGTATAAAAAGCATGATATTCATTGCTCCATCAACCCTTGATTCATGATATATTTTCATTGCTATATCATCTTTTGAGAATTAGGCTAAAATGTCAGAATTCCTTTTGTTTGAGAGAATACAGTACTCTGTAATTATGTACTTTATTATTACTGTACTTAATGTTGTTAATGTCCGTAATTGACCAATTAAACTTTACTATATGTGTTTACTGTACACAAAAACCGAGTTATATATGGGGTCCGCAGATGGTTCGCTATTATCCGTGGTTTCAGCTTTCTGCGATAGGTCTTGGAACATGTCGGGGGGGGGGCTATTGTAATAATAATAATAATAATAATAATAATAGTAATAGATGGTCTGTTCACAGGCATTCACTTTGCGCACGAGCAGATCTATTTCATCTGCAGAGAAGCATTCTTTTCTACTACCTGGTAAATCCGGCATGCACATGGCACAAGTCTATTAGGGTGTGGCCAAACCACTTTTGCCAGTTTAACGGCAGAAAAAAGTCACTGCGCCAGGTGCATGGTCCAAAATTGCTGTACTAGGTCTCGTAATTAGTCATGGGTGTGTTTGGGGCATAAAATGATATAAACAACTCAGAATGCCATCTCCCATTCCATTTAAAAGCCAGGTGCACTTGCACCTTGGCGGATTGCTATTATATATATTTTTTTTTTTTAAATATTGCTATTAGATTGTTAAAATAAGGCCCAATGATTTTAAATACAAATTAACTGACTGATTTTAGACTAGGTTTTTGCTGGTCAAAAGTGTAACTGTTTTCCACTGCCTCAAAATGCCAATGCACCAACAACCACCTCATTTTAACATTGACATACCCACAGGCTCACAGATGGGTACAAATACATTTGCTAATTAAACGTTATGGGCGACGGATGGGACAATGACAGCTAGTCGGACTCATGCTCGCAAAGACACTTGCGTCGTGCCTGGTGTTGCATTGCACCTGATGCTAAATAGGTCCCATCTTGCGTTTGGATTGAGGAAGGAAGCCAGAGTACCTGGAGCTAAGTAAGTTAACATGCATAGAATTCTGCATAGAGGGCAGAAGTGGAATTTGAACCCCCAGCCCTGGATGTGTGAGACAACAGTGCTAACAAATGAATTACTCTGCCAAAAAAAAAAGAAAAACTACATCAATAAAAAAATCTAATAAAAGGTATATGACCTTGGTCCTCATTAATTCAGAGAAACCACTTTACATTATTGTTAGTTGTCAGTGAAATCAAAATAACCTTACCCTTGGTCCATGACTGCCCACTCTCACAATTCCTCACAAGATTTAACTGAACACAAAATATGTCTTTAGATAACAGATGCATTATGAATGAATGTTACATTTATATAGCGCTTTTCTAGACACCTAAAGCACTTTACAGAGCCAATGGGAAGCCACTTCAACCACCACCACTGTGTAGCACCCACCTAGATGATGCAACAGCAGCCATTCTGTGCCAATATGCTCACCACACAGTAGCTAAGGTGATGATTAGGAGGCCAGATTTGAAAGGGGCACAGTTAGCCTGGACATCTGGGTACCACCCCTACTCTTTCAAAAGATGCCCAGGGATCTTTTATGACCTTAGAGGGTCAAGACCTCGGTTTTACATCTCATCTGAAGGACGGCACCATTATACAGCACAGTGCACTGGGATCCACACAGACCATAGGATGGGCTAACCTGCTGGCCACACCAACACCTCCTCCAGCAGCAACCCATTTTTCCTAGATGGTCTCCCATCCAAGTAGTGACCAGGCCCAAACCTGCTTAGCTTCAGGTGGATTACCCAATTAGTACTGTGGTGTCCATGTGCACTGCTGTCCTTATGAAATGGCCTATTACTCCATTTCTCAGGGTCTGTATTTGCCTTAGAACAATGTCTGTTTCAGGCTCTCAGCCATTCAAAACTTCTTTCCAAGGGCTGCTGGGGAAAAAAAAGTCACCTTTATCTGCATGATGACGAGAGTAACTTGTCTGAACGTTTAAAATAACACACATGTACTACCTTCAGTTTGTGCCTTACAAACTGCATAAACGTAGACCTAGAACGTAGAACTATCACATTCAGCATATAAAAACCTATCATGCAAAAACTTATTTTTTAAAATGGCATTACGATGGCATTTTATGTGGTGCAATACAAAGTTATACTTCAATACCACATTCTTGATTTTCCATATAGAAGCTGTTGTTAGAAAATGGGTCATAATAAGAAATCCGAAGAATTTTGAACATATCCTGAAATTTAATAACTGGTAAATATCTTCTGACGTTTAAGCTAAAAATGTTTTTCTTTCTTTCTTTCTTTCTTTCTTTCTGTCGGTCTGTCTTTCTGTCTGTTTAACAAAAGCAGTGAGACCCTGGCATATTTGCTTTGGTTCTTCATGAGATATCTTATAAAATCACTCAATTGTTGTATTTAGACTTAAATTCATATTGGGGAAATATCTGAATAGTATGGGGATTCGGTTATTGAAATAATTAGATGTACAAATAATTGTACACACTTGGTTCAAGTTTCCGCCCTTGTCGAATAAAAACAATATATATGAGCAGAACAACTCCTTTTGTTATATTTGCAGCAGTTGGATTTCACTCAATCTAATTGATACCAGAAATACCCTTGTAGTTAAAAAAAAGAATAAAAACCTGCAAAGTACAGCTTCGACTTGGATGCTTTGTCACCTTCAAGGTCACCAGCATCCAAGGGGACGCCACAGATGGGACTGCGCTTCTCATATGGCACTGCATTTCTCAAAGTCAATCACAATCCCCTTGCACAGAGCTGACGACAGCACATCAATCACCGGAGTGTGCCTTTCTCAAACCCTGCTAACCCCCCCCCCCATGTCTGCTTCTTGAGCAACGTGAAAAGAACGCAGCCTAGTGTTCGTCATTTATCCTTACGCCTCATGCAGACATATTAATAATTAACTTAATGTGCCAACTTCAGAGCATACTATCATGAGTAATTTATAATCTATGCCTAACAACACTAACCACAGAGAGTGTAAGGAACAGGTAATCTGAACCAGTATTTCATTGCATTAAATATAACTTCAAAAAAGGTAAGTACAATGTAAGCCTACAAATATAAAATCAGAACTTAAAATATTAGATATTATTTAATACAAAGTGACATTGCAGTTTATTTTGTCGCACACATTAGAATGCATTCAATGCCCAAGTCAGTGAAAGGCCTTTTCCTGTCCAAGGAGACCTCTGTAAATGGGAACTGGACTGCGAAGCACAATGTATGAGGTGCATATGCAGCTGGCTTGATGAAAAATAATTTGGTGGGCCTATTGTTATTGCACAGACCATGTCGCTGCCTTTGCCTCACTCGAGTTACAGTATGCTATAGTGCACTGTGTTACTTAATGTGTCAGCACAGGCTAGTCAACGGCAAAGCAGCATCTGTTACACACAGCTGCCACCGTGCACCTGAGAGGCCAGACCAGCTCACCATCATTTTGCACAGCACCCTTTAGTGAGATATGCAAATAGCAAATAGCTGTGGAATTAATTATGGAAAATACAGCAAAAATTTCACCAGAAAGCTTGCAAAATGAGCGAATGAGAGATTTCCCCAGACCCAAAATCCAATTTATTTACATCGAGAAAATAAGGAGCCCTCCTGATAGGGAATAGATTTACAAAGAAATGTGGCCCTTGAGTTTAAACAGTGCTGTTGAATGAAACTTAGGTGAGAACTTGATTATTTTTGTAAAGAAAAAAAAGTGTAAACAGAACTGTACTGGGCCAACTCTGAATCAATTCTGTCTGTACACCGAAAAATAAGAATGGAATCATTAAACCGTTCTTATTGTATCTGTATGAATACACATAGTTTCCATGTTAATCGTTTACGCTCTTTTTGTTTTTAGATAAAGTCTGTAAGAGTAGAATACTTCATAGTGTGTTACTCTTCAGTTAAAAATTTACATCTCCTCCAATGATGTGACGCCCCATTTAGCATAACAAAGACAAATTAGATAATGAGGCAGTCAAGGTATAAACACGTCACACATATAAATCAGAGCACACACCCACTCCTTTTCCTTGACAGAATGTCCTTATGTTAATGTCTGCACTTTTGACAAATTCATCCCTGCATCCATTGACTACAGCTGACTGTTCCAATTTGCCCAAGAAATTACATTAAGTTGGCTGCCAGACAAGATGCAAGAGTGTAATCTCCACTACCTCTGAACCTTGAGCAGTAGCCACAGGCATACCCTGGGGCTACTTTTACATGAATGTATCTCCCATATTTTCAGCTAATGCCTGTTTTGCTCAGACTGTTGTTTGTCACAAGCTTTTGCTCTGTTGAAAACACAGTCTTAATTTTAAAAACCTAACACTGAGAGATAAAAGAATTGACATAATTGATTTCTGATTTTTTTATATATACAAAATAATAAGGCTTACTATAAATAATAAATGTGAGCATATTCTTGCATGTCTCCTTAGTTTCGCTACTTGTCAAACCTAGAGTAAAATATGAAATTATGCTTCTCTTAGCCAAACCCGACTCGTATCAATGTACCCCAGTAACCCTCTTCTCTCATTCACTCCAGCTTGTTTAGTTCCTTCACAAGACTCCCTTCACCATATTATACCAAAAATTAAGTGTACAAAAGGGATCAAAGTCTTCAAATACAGAATTTCTGGTATATGGAAAAATCTGCCTCTGCAAGCACAAATGCTCTCTCTAAATCTACTGGAAAAACCAACATCTTTAGCCTATCCTACAGTTAGGTATATAGACCATAACATAGATCCTGACCATAATGTGCTATCCCATAATATTCCATGTAATTGCCCCTATTAACTATCCATATTATGTTTTTGTAATGACTGTCTCCCTCCTCAACCTCACATCATCTTTATTAGCCTGCCATAGCTACGTTCATTGGGGGCCATTACATATTGCCCTTGGTTAGCATCACTTCAGTATAAGCTATTCATCAACACAATACTTAAGCGCTTTTTTCCTCCTTTCCCTTCTGCCTCTTGCTCGGGGCCATCTGGCCCTTATATGCTAACAGATCATCAAGTGAACCTAGACAGCGGGCCTGCAACAGTGTCTAGAGAAGGGAACCATGTGTTGGCATGATCTAGCATACCGACACAGTTGTCTGCATTCACCCACTCTGTCAGACTCCCTGCCTCCAAACCATGATCACACAAGCCTTGTTGCTGTCCTCCCAGATCTACCCATTTTTGTATTCTGGTTCCAGGTGCATTTGTCATGTGTGCCACGCTATTGCATTCTTTGCAAGGATCAGAAAATGTTCTATTTGTGACAGTTTTCACACAATGATAGCTATTTCCCAGTAAGCTATATGAGTTTCTTTTAGTTTTGTTTTTACTCAATTTGCTCTGACATGAGTGATGTTTATACCAGTCCCAACCACTCATGTTGCCAGTCAACCCACCCTTCGGTCTATTCATTCCTCACAGATTTTTCTAGAATGTTTTCCCTGTTTCTGCCATTCATTGTGAAAATGAGAATTATGGCGTTTTTCCACCGCTTCCAAGAACGAGCCATACCACAAACTGATGATTTTTCATTGTAAATTTTGCGAGTTGTCCCCGAGCCATACCCATGCTGACATGGCCGAGCGCAGGGCCGAAGGTATGACCAAATGGAGCTGGTTGCTTCACCACCATCTGATTGGTCGAAATGCAGGGAGATACCGGTGTTCTGCAGTGATATGCATGGATGGATCTGAAGGAAGAAAGAGCATATTCTATATATTGTTCTTTATTAGTAGTATCGCACATAACAATTTATCGATGCATTCCCAGTAACTCGGGAATTAAAAAATTTCCTTCCAACTATTTAAAAAGTACTATAGAAAAGCTGAACGGAATGGATTTGTAATGCAAATTTGTGCATAGTAAATCATGATGTACACTGTATGAACAGTAAAGCGTCTCTTTAGTTTTACATCTCTGTAGCTCTCCAAACCTGGCAATACCTTTACCGAGCAGATCCTTCTGCAGTGGAAAACCGAAGTGAGCTGGAACCCTGCTGCAACTAGTATCTGTTCATGGTACAGTTCAGGTAAGACTCGGTTCTTCTATGCCAGTAGAAAAGCACCATTAGACATATTAATGATCCGAGACCCCCCATGTTACACAGTTCTGTTCTGGAACTATTTTTTGCATTTAAATCAGAGAAATTTTTCAAATAGAGAGCACAAGTTCTGTCCTCATTTTGAAGGTGGTTTGCTCACATTTTTGAACATTTGGTTTTCTTAGCAAAAAGCCTATGAAGAAAGTGAATGGAATTTCAGAAAATCAAGTCTGTGGTTTTTGCTGAGGGAATCAGATGTTCAGAAATTCTAACAAACCACCTAAAAAATAACATCATATTGTGCTTTCTATAATTGGAAAGCTCTTCACGACCACCATATGGTAAAAGTGCATTATGCTACATAAAATTTTACTGTTCACTGATATTTCTTTTATTCACTGGGAAAAAATAATCCATATCTGGATTTTTTTTCTGTCACCAAGGTAAGATTCCTGTTACAATCTCTTCATTCAGTTCATATCTCTAATATTGATCAACAGTGATAATTAAAACAGAGAATATGAAAGATATATTTTGGATTATGGAAATGAGAAACTTTAATTTAAAAGAAATGTCAATACTCAATGTTCCCGGAGCAAAGTGCCATATGCCCAGTGTATATTCTGTTATCAAGGCTTTACATTTTAAAACAGTGCTTACTCAGTATTTACATTTTACTCATTTTCACCAGTGGTCCCCATAACATTTAATGTATTTTGTATTTTATTTCATTGTCTTCTGATTTGTCTAAATACACTGCTCAAAAAAATTAAAGGAACACTTTTTAATCAGAGTATAGCATCAAGTCAGTTAAACTTCTGGGAT
>JAAGVU020000001.1:39104970-39116439 GCA_011763525.2 Mormyrus iriodes
GATAGGCTTTAGACATAAGCAGTTGAAATATAACACTTGGAAGCCAGGAACAAAAATTGTGTTACATTGTGTAATTAGAGCCGTCTTGCTGGCGCTACAGTACCCTCCTCCCAGTGGTCAACTGTCCAGGTGACCACCACAACCAGTCCTCTGTCATATCCTCCAATAAGTCATTAAGGATTGGTGGCAGCAACAAGTGCTCCCTCTCCAAGGACAGTGGACACACTGAGCAGCTTGGGACTACTGGCAGAGCTGGGCTGCTTGTGAGCACTGGTGGTATGGGTCCCTTCAGGCCTTAGCCCTTCTTCTTCCGTGGCTTGATGGAGACCTGTTGCTTACCACCAGGCTGTTTCCTCTGCTGGTCCACAACTGCAGTGGCCTCCTGCAGCCAGTCCCACTTTGCCAGCTGCTCCCACAGCTTCTCCAGGATGGCCTCCACCCCTGCTCCAGGGACTCCTGCAGTCACTGTTGGTCCTGCTCACCCTGCTTCTGTTTCTCTGCCAGCTTGCTGCACCCCTGGACCAGTTGAGCCTACAAAATGTGACACGCCAATTCAGTGCTGCCTCGTGGCCGAATAATGTTGCCTACACTGCCTTGGGCTGATAATTCTGGCAGTCACGCTTACACTGCTAGCTGCCCAGTTCTTTGTGTAGCTGCTCTGGTCCTGCTGGCTCTGCTGCTGCTGCTCATCAAGCTTAGGCTGCTCCTGAGTCAGATGAGTCTCAACTGTGAAGCTGACCTCCACGCAATAGGAAAGCTGAGAGCCTTCACTGGCTGGCAAGCAAGAAGAGCCTTCAGGACCTCCCACCTTCCCCAGTCACTGACACCATCTCAGACAGGGAGCCAGCGGGGTGGCATAAGGCAGCTTGAAGGCACACTGCATCAGGACCAGGGTCCGGTGGGCTGGCAGAGGTGGTTTCAGGCTGTACTGCATGGGTCCAAGGCTTTTTGGAAAGATGGGGCAGTGCCTTCCTCACTCCAAGATCCCCTGCTTGTCTGCTGGAGGCACTGGCGTGGGTTTCTGGGCAGTAGCATGTCCAGTACCATTTGTTCCTGCAGCACCAGCAGACGAGCTTCTTGTCCTCAGTCTTTTAAGCTTGAGTGGGCTGCCAGAAACAGAATGCAGAGAGCCCAATCCAGTGCCGCTAGTGGGGCCATGTCTGCCATCCCACTTCTGAGACCAGGGTAGCGTCTGCCAGACTAAGGCATCGCGGGGAGGCTTTCTTGAAAAGGAAAAAACACCCTTTTATTATGCCCACTAAAGAACTACCACAGAAACCAAACAACCACCGAACCACACATAACAGGGAATCACATGGAGGCCGGACGCTGGACCATAAGGCACACACGGTAGGTAATTTACACAACGGCTAAAGACACATGAGGATTGGACAGGGTTCACATATAACACGGATAAGGACACACCCGACAATAGGAAATACAACGAACGTATTTACAATAACACACACGGGCGATTTACAATATACCCAGCATGTGCAGCACACTTACTGGGCTCTACTATACGGAGCAATATCACCAGCGCTACAGTATGTTCTGCATGAGGCTGTTTCAGTGTGAAAATGCCTTTTCGGATTCACTTCATTATGGTAATTTATTATGGTAAAAATTAAAATACCACTGCCTTTTATAATACCGATACGGAACTAGCGGCTCAGAGGCTACGGCAGGATCTTGATTTAATTAGTAGCTGGGCAGATACCTGACAGATGAAATTTAATATAGACAAATGTAAGGTAATCCATGCAGGGAGCAGAAATATAAACTACAGATATTTTATGGGTTCTACTAAAGTAAAGGCAGCTGATCATGAGAAAGACCTTGGCGTGTATGTTAATGCTTCTATGTCCCACTCTCTCCAATGTGAGGAAGCAATTTAAAAGGCCAATAGGATGCTAGGTTACATCTCTAGGTGTGTGGAGTTTAAGTCAAGGGAGGTGATGCTAAGACTATACAATTCCTTGGTAAGACCCCACCTTGAATATTATGTGCAGGTTTGGTCACCCTTCCTTAAAATGGTTACAATGGCTACAAAAATGATTCCTGGTCATGTCTTAGGGAATGTCTTATGAGGAGAGGTTAGCTGAGCTGAGTCTGTTCAGCCTTGAGCGTAGGAGACTAAGGGGGGGCATGATCCAGATATATAAGATTCTAACAGGTCTGAATGCTATCCAGTCAAATAGTTCACTATACTTCAATATTAGTTTAAATACAAGAACTCGTGGCCATAGGTGTAAATTTGTGGGAGAACATTTTAAACTGGATTTGAGAAAGCACTTCTTTACACAGCATGTAGGTAGAGTGTGGGATAATCTTCCTGTTATTGTAGTATAAGCTAAAACTTCAGGTTCTTTTAAATCAGAGCTAGATAAGATTTCAGCAACTTTAAGCCATTACTAGAATTCTCCCCAAAAGAGTTTGATGGGCCGAATGGCCTCCTCTCGTTTGTGAATTTGTTATGTTATTATGTTCTTATAATGTCAGTACTTAATGACCTGAAGGGAACGTTGTTATTTAAAATTTTAAATGACATCGCAAAGACATTGACAAACTAAAACATGTTACAACCATGGGGTATGGAGAAGTACTTTTCCTAAATGGGATGCACTTTGCATTTTCAGAATTTTGGAGGTATTCTGCCACAAGTTTTGTGGGTACCTAGAAGAACATATCTTAAATCACATAATGAAGGTTATTTTTTTTAAACGTCAGTTTTGTCAGGGGCAGGAATGCTTCTATCTTTTGATGGATACTGACATAAAATTAAAAGTTTATATCTTGAGGTTTCATGCCTATATATGCGTGGCTTGGTGGCCAATCTTCATTGATGGCATATTTCATCAGTAAGAGCAGAGTATGAAGGTTGAAATAGTACAGCAATAGCACAGCTGCACATAAAATATTGCAAATCACACAATATAATGGGGGACATGTCAGAGTTCAAAATAGGACAGACTGTTGGTGCCCGTCTTATTGTCGCATCTGTGACCAGGACAGCAAGTCTTTGTGGTGTATCGAGAGGCACAGTATCCAGGGTAATGTTGGCATACCACCACGAAGGACAGACCATATTAAACAGGAGTGACGGTGGACGCAAGAGGAAGATGTCTGAAAGGGATATCTGGGTACTAACCTGGATTGTAAATTTAACAACTTTCTGTATATGATAACCTGTTCATACTGGGTAGCCCTATTGTTCTGGAGATGCTCTATCTCATCATCTCTCGTCATCTATCCATCACAACTTGTCCATTTTTCCTGCTTCCAACACATCAACTTCAAGAACCGAATGTTCCCTTGTCTAATACATAATGGTGCTCTTGACAGGTGGCATTGTGATAAGATAATCAATGTTATACACTTCACCTGACATTGGTTTTAATGTTGTGGCTAATTGGTGTATATAAGTTAATTTCAGCCTAGAAACCTAGAAAGAAACTAGAAAGAGTTGTGCACAAGTCTAGATGGAATGTGAATCCATTTTCACATAATTTTCAACTATAAATGTAATTTATAATTAATTAATTTTAGACAGAGTTTTGGGTAACACTTTATATGGATAGTCTACTTACAGAGGGTTAACAGAGCATTAGTGACATTTCAACAATTAAGTTAAAATTCAATAATTCAGTTGTTTCTCTGTGTCTGTAAATAGAATATACAGTCTATAGAATATATGTAATGATTCATGAACATACCTACATAATACTAGGAGAATTTAATTGAATTTAGCTACTCCCTCAACCGATATTATATGAATTGTTGAATCTCATTTAATAAATTGTTGAAATGTTAAAAATACTCTGTATACCCTCTGTAGCTAAACTATCCAAATAAAGCGTTACCGGAATTTGTGAAAACATATATTCAATTCAGTCGTATAAAATAATTTTATGAAAATAAATTTGCTGTCTTAAAATGTTGTCTTTTGGTGACATTGTTACATACTGAATATACAAAATGGATAAATTTATTGCACTTCAGTTAACAGCCGTGAAGGCTAGCTTGTTACATGTATACATTTATAGCTATAGCTGTTATTTTATCACATAGGTAACAGAGAACAGGCAAGAACAGAACTGTTTATCTATTACCAGGGAGAAACTTTTCTCTTTGCTTTTTCTCTGTACTTTTTTTCCTTGTCTTTTTACTGTCCACCCAGCTGGCCCCATTTATCTAAAGACAGTAATCAGGAGAGAAATGACACGGGGCTGCCGAATAGTTGGCGTGGTAACAAGAACTAGCTTAGTTCACCCTCCACGTCATTGGACAGTCCTCCACTGGCTCACAGCTTATACGTATATCCATCCATCCTTCCATATTTATGAACCTCTTATCCAGTCAAGGCTGCAATGATTCGGTGCCTATCCCAGAAAGCAGACAATAAAATGCAGGGCACACCAGATGGGACGCTATTCCATCACAAGGAGTTCAGATGCTAAGATTCAGCAATTTATCTGCACTGTATGCCATTGGGAGAGCATGCCTTTGGATTCTGTGGAAAATGTTATTACCCAGAGAAAAACCATGAAAACTGATGGAGAACATGCAAGATAGGCTTTAAACCTGGTAGTCAACATTAGTTTATACATATTAGTTAATACATATCACTGATACCACTGCTAAAGAATGATTTCAGAAAATGAATGTACAGTATTTTACAGTATGCTCGACTTTATATGTGAGCAAAGTATTTATACACAGTGACCATTAACTAACTACATTTGCATTGGGTCATGGTATACAGTTTTTTAAAAGGTTTTTTACCTCAGATCTCTCCCACTTCATTTGTAAAATAGACTGAAAATTTACAAATTGCGGGCACTACAGCTGTAAAGTACATCCTTGAAATTCTGTTGAGTAGTTGTTGCGGGATAAGGGTAGTGATTCAAAGGTTCTGATGATGCTCTGATGATAATAAGGTCACAGGGCTATTGTTGCTTTGTTGGTCAGGATAGTGATTTTAAACATGACCCTAGAAGCCAGGGGAAAAAAAATAAGTAAGGTCAAAAACTAGGAGCAGAGTTATATTTAGTAAAAATACCAAAAGCCTTATTGGAAAAGTTGCACTAGTATAGATGAATTGGTAAATGATAAATCTGCATATATTTATAACTGTGACTGGTACACATGTTATCAGAGATGAAACAACATCATGTCTGTACAGACAGTTGTACCAACAGAGGTGGAATGTATATTGTCTGGCCAGAATATAAATTAGTTCACTCTTAGAAAGGCTGAACTTCCAGTGTTGGCACCAGACACAGAAAAAAAGGATGGGGGGCACTGACTGCTAAATAGTAAAAGAAAAGCTATTTTTCCTGTACAGCACTGTTAAAAGTATTTCACTCAATCTGATTTTGCACATCTTTCTTCACAGTAAATTACATCACATTTTTGTGTTGTAATAGGGAATCTGGAAGATAAAAATATAGATTTTCATTGCTCTTTCAAAGGTGATAATTAGAGTGAGATGTCTGAATTATCATCAAGTTTTTTTTTTACCTGCCCCAGTATAAATTTGACTGACCCCTTTGTCCTTATTGGTTCTATGATCTATGTCCCCCAGACCACCCTCATGCTGTCTTACAGGGAGATGAAGGACTTTACCATGTTGCAGCATACAATCAGAAACGTTATGCACATTACACTGGTGAACTTTTTTTGGGAGCTGCAGCTAGGGAGCCAGAAATATGCCTTTGTCTTATCATCACATGAAGTGTTGAGATTAGACTGCTAGCAACATTGACCACCTTAAGTGCTTGTTGCTTTTTTCTTGTTATATTCTTCCTGCACACAGCCTCTCTATCAGTACTCAAAAAATAGACATTCAGTAATATATACGTACATCTGACTGAATGGGGAAACCAGACACTGTATTGCACAGTTGTGGTGATAATACCAAAGTATGAATATGCCTCCGTGCCTGTAATCAGCCCCGGCCAGGGCAGAATAGTAACATGTCCGTGGGCCCTTCAGCAAGACCCTTAACCCCCAGCTCCAGGGGTGCTGCATGCTGGCTGACCCTGCACTGTGACTGCCAAGCTTGCTGTCACGTGCATGGAGAAGCATTCCTGTGTTAATATACTCAAGCTTATGCAAATAAAGGATCATTTCAATTCAATAATATGCATACAGAAAACAAGTGGGTGGAAACATTTTTCACAGAATGCAGAATAGAGGAAAAAGAACAATGGCTTTAAATCCCAGCAGAAGTTCTATTCGGAGGCAATAAGAGACTGAGAAAGAACTGGTCCTTGGCAGATAATACTGAATAGAGCGAAAGAGAACAATCAGCAATGAATTGGTCAAAATAGTCCGCAATTTGCCTTTGATCAATGACCAATTTACCAATATTTTGACTGGTACTGCCTCAATATCTGCTAATGCTAAAGCAAAAAAAAACAATGTTTGTTTCATTTATTAGTTTTAGTTTAAAGATTATTCAATGGTGGTTTCAGAGCATATATGAGTTTATGGGGGTCCCAGGTGGAAAGCTGACTCCTGTACTGGATGTTACTCTGCTTCACTTAGCAGAAGACTCAGCCACTAGGAAGAGATGTTTCCACTTCTGGGTTCATCAGTGCTGTTGAGGGACCC
Source organism: Mormyrus iriodes (assembly GCA_011763525.2). NCBI lineage: Eukaryota > Metazoa > Chordata > Actinopteri > Osteoglossiformes > Mormyridae > Mormyrus > Mormyrus iriodes. The sequence goes on from JAAGVU020000001.1 coordinate 39,111,589, forward strand.
TGGGTTATATCAATCACCCATAGCAACAAAAGACCAAGGACAAAAAAGTTTGGCATAGCAATTCTCAGATATTATCTGACAACTCTTCTCCAGTCTTTTTTGGTTTGTTTTCATATATTATGTTAATCATAATATGTAAAAATATAAATTATACAATAATTTCTCTGAGACACAGAACACTGTCAGAAAAAAGAATGACAATTTGTACCTTTTCTTGTTACTGGGGTTGTAGCCTCAAGGGTAACTGTACTTTTTAAGATACAGAAATGGACTATGAGGAACATTTTTGTATCATTGGGGGCATATTAATGCTGTTTGTACCTTGTCCATTTCTGTACCTTAAGTTAGACTAAAAGGTACATTTACCTTTAGCTAGGGTACAATTTTCAGACCCTTGAGGGTACAGCTCCAGTGATAAGCAATGGTACAAATTGGTACTCTTTTTTTCTGACAGCATAGTACCTACAAAATGTACTGAAAATTATGTTTAAATTTTGATTAAGCTCTCAGTTCCAAAATGATGAAGACTTTTTTACTGCCTTTTTATTAGTCAGTATACTTGACTAATGAATCATGTCATTTATTAGGCTGTTTGGAATGTTTTGAGGTCTGGGTCTAACCAGCCGGCGATAAAGTGATACAGGGGACATTTTCCTCACTAACTAGAGCATCGAGGGTGAGATGGCCAGGTTATTAACCGAAAATGGCTGTGACCGGGTGGTTCATCAGGCTTGTTGAACAGCTAAAAGAGTTAACGGCTGTTTTCATTGTTTGGTTCCATAATGTTGAATTTTGTTTTGAGTGAAATTGGCTACATGCTTACCTTTTTTTGTGGTTCTGTTTGAGACTAACATGTCTCTTACCTACTTGTGGTCACTTCCCAACATCGACCACAAAAGGAATACATTAAAAGATGAACATTATTTATAATTCTCTTTGAACAACTTCCAGTATAGAAAAAGCTGACCACAAGTTAAAAATTTCAGAGAATAACAACGTTATTTCACTTGGGATTTAATCAAAAAAGGAGGTATTTTAATTTATTTTGCTACCCACTCCTGAATTCATTTTGCCATGCTGACTTAATACAATTTTTTGACATTGAAAAATCTCTCAACAACTAAATAAGTATACTGTTATCACCAACACATTGTTCAAGATATGCTGCGGAGAGCAGGTGCATAATGATTCTCTCGCTGAGCCTGTTGGTTATGTACAGTTGAATGAACATGTATTTCAGCTCCCTTGCATGTTCATCTCATGTGTCCTACATACTTATGACAACTTTACGCAACTGATCACAAAAGGGAATAACTCGAAAAATGAACAATACTTGTAGTTTCTTTCGACAGCATCCATTATAGAAAAAGCTGACCCAAGCTTAAAATGGCAAAGAAATTCATTTACTTTTAAGAGCAAATTATGGATAAAAAGTGAATTAGACGAAAGGTATGATATTTGTGTACCTTCAGAGCATTAATACAAAAATGGAAACGCAATTGCTTGCTTCTCTTGAGTAAACACAACATGGTGAGGTAAATTCAAGCTTCCCCTTATTCCACACAGCAACAGACAATGGAAGGTCGCTACTATCAGCCAACTATGCAGAGTCCACAGGAACTTTAAAGCCCTGGCTCAACTTATCACAGCGGTCCTTATCTTTGGGTTGCAGACACTCATTACAATGGGGTGCAGCCTGAAGAAAATCAGTGGGAATTTACAAGAAATGTGTTGGTAACAACATTCTGATTCCTGATGGCCAGTGGATCACTAAAATAGGGCATGGTGAGCACAAGAAAATTATTTTCAAACATATCAATCATATTCTGTTTTTGTATGCAGAACATGCATTGATTGCTTTTTGAAAACCATTGACTTTTTTGTTGAATTCGATTTGTTACACCTCTAGCGTTGAGATGCAAATTATTTCATGATAATACTGTTAGTAGATTTGTCCGCTATTGGAATTCTGCTATTTAACACAATACAATCTATGAGCACAATAATGTCTTTGATGCTTGTTATATTTCAATGTGATTATTATATTACTCATGGTTATTTACTTCCTAGTGGTAGTGTTTTCCTTGCTCTGACTTATGGAACTTGAGTGCTGAGACTCACCATCTTGTTATTGTGCAAAATGTTCCTGTTGGGGATTCTGAACATTCAATGACTGCAGAAAAATAACCCTCAAAATTCCTACAAATTCTTATGTAAATCCTTACCTGTGCATGTTTGGGGGATATTATCTGTGATATAAATGCAATGTCCCTGAAAGACAAAGAAACAATTTATGTTAAGGAAACATAAATTGCAATATTCCACTATAAGTTTTCTCACAAGAAATTGTTCGGTAGGATTTCTATGTTTTAACATTTGTTGGTGATGAAATTTTTTTGTAAAAGCTCATCATTCAGCGATCAATGGAAGATGACAACAATAAACACAAAATCTTTACTTTGGTGTAACACTGTGTTAGAAATGAATAATTGCTGGGTAATCTTGGCACTTGCATAAATTAGTTTCCAACAGTACACCACAGTAAAAGAGCTTACTGTAAATACCGCAAATATACATACATGATTTTTTACAGCATCGAAATCTAATTTTATTGTTTTATCAATTTGGAATTTAGAATTAAACTGATGAAATGATATACATAATTTGTTATATAAAAATTTGTTTAATCTTCAAATGTATATCTCCTTAAGTCCCTTTGATCCCTGCATCATCTTTTTCTCTCTGATGGGCATTTATGCATTGGTTTTTATATCTGTTGATATAGCATTACGAAACCCTGGTGTCTTATCAACCCTAATTGGCCCAGGTGGACTAATTTGGCTTCTAATTACCATGCTATTTTTCACACAGTGATGAGTTTTCAGGGTTGTGTTCCACATTAAGGAAATGGTGTCTTAAGGCTATGCGGTTCTTTAGGGTGTGATAATTATATTAACAGTTGTCCATGATACATCCTCAAAATGATTTAAGATGCAATACACTGAGATTTCTAGGGAATTATACTAATGTGGTGTTATTGATTTACTGTGCCTACCAAGTTGCATTAGCTCAAAGGAGTCTCAAACTGTAGATTATCCATCTAACACTGCAAAGATGGCTTTAAAACTAAGGACACATAGCACATTTCACATTTTCACAGCCCCCATTTGTACCGAAACAATTCATGACGGATTTTTAATGCAATTCATACTATATGTGTGCTACTGTAAGTATAGATTAATCTGGATTATGTGGATTTCTGCATGGATACCACCTAAAATCTGACATCATAATTATTTAAATCATAGCTATCTGTTTATTTTACATTGCCTTACCGTTATTGAGCACATTTTTTAAACGCTCAAAATCATCGATAGGAAAAGTTTGTGAACCTGAAGGACATCTCAACATTTTCAGTGTTCACCAGGAAAAAAGTCAGTAGCTCAGTTATTTCCCAAGCCACCCAAGTCATAATCAAATAATGACTTCATTTATTACAAAGCCCCTCAATGAGGATACCAGGAAATACAAATACTCCCACTGTGTGCACTTGGCTGCACCTTGGTTGCTTGAAAATGAACGCAGGACATGAACAGACACCATAATCTCAAATTACTAGAGAAGCATCACAGCTCCTGTGTCAAGGACCTAATAGATTTGCAAATTAACAGCGAGTCGACGCATCCCAGAGGTCTATCTTATATTTATCAAGCTCCTGCCTGGACTTCTAGCTCAGGCAAGCAGGTGGGAAAGCTCTAGGAAACATCTGGCTGAGGAGATGTCAAACTCTTGGGGAGGGGAGGAGGTGAAGTTTTGTATATCAGACAAGAGGGAATCTTTCTGTCTTTCTAATGATATCTCCTAAAAATAGGCCAAAATAAAATGGGGTCATTTTTACACCCCCCCCCCCCCCCCGTGCTCATATCTTTTAATCTAGCTCAGATCTTGTAAATAAAGCTGAAATGTACAGAAAGTAATAGAGATTTCATTGTAATGTATCATTGTAATGTAAACTGTATTCACATCAGGTAATTCAGCTAAATCTTCTGTGAGTGTTACTTTGGCTCCGCAAAAAAAATGTACACAGCCAGGTGGACTGGTGAATAACACTGGCACTATCTCCGTTCACTGTGGAAATCAATTTCATAACTTCTTATTTGCATAACGTGCAACACTAAAACAAATCACTGCTCTGCTAATTTTTCACTTCATTTCAAAATCTCATTATCAACATCCTTCTGACGCACGCAGAGTTAGACTAGTCATATGCATGCAAGTCCAAGACCAGCAGGTTCACTATTTTCATAGTCTCTCACTGAATGGTTCTGCCAGATGTAGGAGGCATACTGAATCGAGTATACCTTGATGTTTCCCTATAAAATTGATTGCTTTACAGCACTAGCTGCAGTTTTTTCAGTTTCCTTCCACACTTTATGAAGCTCACTGTCAGCCACTTAATGTCAGTCCAGGATGGGTGAGATTATGACTCCTTTTCCAATATCGATTTCATCTGCTGACAGAATCAATCAATCCTGCAGCTGCCCGGAGTAAATTCAAGTTTTTTGTTGAAGTTACATCTGTGCAACTCTGTGTTTAATGCAACACACAAAGTCAAACATACATCATTTGAAATTCAAGCAACTTGGAAATCAGAGCCACCGTACATTTATATATTTATTTTCTAAAACCAGAATTAAAGTATATGGATGCACTATACAGCACCAGGATAGCAAATATAGAAAATATGTTTATATTACACTGCTCAAAAAAATTTAAGGAACACTTTAAAAACACATCAGATCTCAATGGGAAAAAAATCATGCTGGATAGCTGTACTGATATGGACTGGGT
>JAAGVU020000001.1:39165603-39177949 GCA_011763525.2 Mormyrus iriodes
TCCCCAAACGAGCTTGATGGGCCGAATGGCCTCCTCTCGTTTGTACATTTCTTATGTTCTTATGTTCTTATGTAACCCCTACCGAATCCTAGCCTTAACCACAAGTAACCAAACAAAATACAGGACTTTTGGCATCTTAAGTTTTTGATTGCAGTCACAATTTTTTAAAATATTTAGTTTCCCGTTGTGTTGTACTAAAAATGGTCCCCACAATGTAATATATACATAAAACACACACACACACAAAAATACAGTGCCCTCCGCTATTATTGGCACCCCTTGTAAAAATTGGTACGAATGTTTAGAAAAAAAATCACTGTTTACCTTCATCTTGCACTGAAAAAAATGAAACACTGAAACAAGTCTATTCAAAGAAAAACAAATCCCTCATCAAGAAATAAATATTCTTAACAAAAACATATGTGTCACAATTGTTGGCCACATTGGAAATGAATCTGAAACAATGTAATTGAAGAATGTTTCCCATTTAAATTGGGCATTGTTAAGTTGATTGGACTGTATAGGAACTTACCAGCTGAAATCAATGACTTTCTGATAAACTGGGATACAAATGTGTAGAGACATAGAACCACATTCCCTTAGCCAACCATCATAATGGCAAAGAAAAGAAAATGCTCAATCCAAATGAGGGAGAAGTGTGTTGCCCTTTATAACTTCATAATAGTTAGTAAAAATAGCTACTCATCTGAAAATGCCACTTTCTATACAGTAGTTAGGGCAATAATAAAATAGTGGTCATCCACTGGAGCTTTGGTAAACTTGCCTGGAAAAGGACCCCAGTTTATTTTACCCCCACGTACATTGAGAAGGATGGTAAGAGAGGCAAAAATATCTCCAAGGATCACTGTTGGGGAATTGTAAGAAAAAGTGCAATCCTGGGGTTATCAAGTCTCTAGAACCACCATCAGACAGCATGTCCATGCAAACAGATTATATGGATGATATTCCAGAAAACACCATTTTCTGTCAGTTATACACAAACGTAAAATGTTTGTTTAACATTACTAAAGCTTTGACTTGAATCGTATTCTAAAGTCTGATGAAACAAAAATTGAACTTTTTGGCAATACCCAAAGTGGGTTTGGTGTAAAAAGAAGGATGGCTATAAAGAAAAGAACCTTGTCCCAACTGTCAAATATGTTGGAGATTCTGTGATGGCGTGGGGCTGTTTTTTCCTCCAAAGGCCTTTGAAACATCGTTAGGGTACATGACATCATAGATTCCATGAAATATGAGGAAATTAAAAAAAAAAAATTGACTGTCTCCGCCAAGAAACTAAAACTGGGTAATCTTTGGATCTTCCAGCAAGATAATGATCCGAAACACATGTACAAGTCCACCCTGCAAATCAAACACAAAATCAAGCTTCTGCTATGACCATCTCAGTCCCTTGATCTGAACCCTATTGAAAACCTATGGAGTGAGCTGAAGAGGAGAGTACACAGGAGAGGGCCTGGAGAGATTATGTAAAGAAGAATGGTCTCAGATGCCATACTCTGTATTCTCCAACCTTATAAAAGGTTTCAAGAGAATACTCCATGCTGTTATATTGGCAATGGGAGGTTTTACAAAGTATTAAATGCAGGAGTGCCAACAATTGTGGTACACGTGTTTTTGTTAAGAATATTTATTTATTGATGAGGGATTTGTTTTTCTTTGAATAAACTTGTTTCAATCAATAGTCATAATAATAAGTTCAATTTATATAGCGCCTTTCACAGTCCCAAGGTCGCTTTCCACAAAATAAAACAAACAGGTAGATATACATATAGATAAATACATTTAAAAAATCAAGTCAAATTTTTCTAATTTTTCTCAGTGTGTGGGTTGGAGGAGGTGCCAGGCTGTTGTGGCTGCATATGGTTTTTCCACACCAGACTCCTGTTTGTTAAACGAATAAATTGCCAATATGTCTTGTTTCTTTAGACTTCAATCATTCAATGCAGTACACAACACCAAACAAGAGTCAATAGCAGAGTCAACTGTGTGGCATTGGCAGGGATGATTTGATATGTTTTTCATGGACTCAACCCACATACTCAGCTCTGCTGCTCAGCCCACAAATGCATTTTCCTTACACATGTGGCACCATTTAAGAGGGAACTAAACAGGCTTTCCAACAGTATAACATTTATTGCCAAGAAGCATTGTTACAACAAAAACGACCACTCTCTCTCTCTCTCTCTCTCTCTCTATATATATATATATATATATATATATATATATATAAGAAGGATGGGTGGATAAACTGTAGGTTTAGGTTTTAGTCTATGATCCTTTATCAGGGTATGATTTCTTTGTTAGTGTGAGTTAAATTATAGCTCACACCCAACTGCCAAATTTTTTTAGAGTATCCCGTGGAATCAATTAGCCAATAGGTGGACAGGGCTTATTTTATTTATTTATTTATCTGTTTGTTTATTTATTTATTTGTTTGTTTTTGCTGTTTGTCATCTTGCTAATGTTGGAGGCTGTGAGGCAGCAGAAAGCATAATGTGGGCCATGCTCTCACTGCTGATGCACAGCTGATGCAGCTGGGGCAGTTTTCATCAAATATTAATGAAATGGAAAAATACACCAGGCTTAAGGCTTCTCTTCAGTGCCACAAAATGGAAAGCCTTTAGAAACCACTATCTGATAGCTGTAATTAGCATCCCCAATCAAAAATTCAAACATTGAGTTTATTTGAAAGCATGACTCTTCATGTGTGTGCTATTTATTTCCGTTACAAAATATTTGCTTCATGATGCCTGTTTTGTCAGTTTTTTCCTGATCATCATGACTTTCTGAGTGTCCATTTATTTTTATTGTTCTATGATCCTTCCTTTTATGTCCATTAAAAAAGCTTAAGAGAAAACCACAGATAAGTATTTTACCCTGACATCAGAGATAATGACTTTTAACTGTTTACACTGTCAGATTAAATCAGTAATTTACAATGATTTCTGTTGTATGCCTGTGGTATGTTTATAAAGGAAGTTGCATAACTAAGTAGCTAATCAATAGGTTGGTAGCAAAACAGATATTTCACACACACATAGAATATATTATTCCTCTCACTGGACCATCCAGAGGACAGCTTTAATAGTCATTGGAGGAAAAAAAGAACGTTTATTTATTTTTCAGTTCATTTTATTTAGACCCCAATATCTTATGTCCCTGCTCTGTGTTACAACATCCACTGATTGCATTGCATATATGATATAGTACATTATAATAACACAAATTTTAGGAAACATTTAGTTTATTTGCCAGGGTTTGCTAGCAGATTTTACTGGAACTTGAATTGGTAGCATTAGAAAGGGACTGTTATTGTTTTAAGTTTGTATAAGCCAGAGGGACAATTCCTGCAATCGAGTCTCAGAATGTGAAAGGAATATCTTTAATCTCAGGTTATCAGTTAGATTTCAATAGAAAACCATTAGCACTTGCAATTCCATGGGATCCTCATGTCTTTATACCATCAATGTCAAATATCAAAGATATCCTGAAAAGGATGGTTTTACATCTTAGCCTCTTATAAAATCTTAAAAAAAAGAGCAAGGACAGGCACATATATACAGAAATAATAAGGGTAAGATGAGGGACAGGTGTTGGACAATTACAATTATACACAGGTGAAGGGAGTCACAATCAAACACTACAAACTAGGGCTTTACTGGAGACACAGGGAATACAGGTGAACCAGGACATAATTACAAAACTAAATACAAACAGAAACAACTGACCAAGGTACAAACCAAGAAAACAAACAAGAACACAAGGAGCCATAATAAACAAGGATACACAACCAAATGTAGGGAAATGGAACATAAAAATGTTTAACAGGATGGAGGAGATGCCCACTCTTTAGGACAAGATCTTTAACTCTACTGATGGCTGGTTGCCTGTATCTTCATACACTATCCTGGAAACGTGATGCGTGTAACCCCCTACAGGTCTTTTTGTGTCACTGGCACCAGGCCACCTGCTGGCACTGCTCTCATCTACCACACTGCCCACAGGCCTCTTTGATAATGCCCCTGACTTAAATGTGTATCTGATTACTACTCAGTCATCCAATCATTTCTTTAAAGTGGGAGGAAGCATTTGCCACATGGTGCAAGCTAAGAGTTATCCCAAAAAACTCAGATCTGGACCACTGCATCTCTGCAAATGAGAAGCAGGTATAAAAAAATGGATGGACGGAAATATAAATAAACTGAAATGAAACTACAATTGTAACACCTTTGATATGATGCATTTATAATAATAATAATAATAATAATAATAATAATAATAATAAAGTATTGTTTTTTAAAAGCATTGGGTTGGGGTTTATATTTAACTTTCCACTCAACTGGAACTAAAGAATAGAAAATGAATGAATTTAAGGAACGCTGGGTGTGTTACATTTAGCACTCTATCAGCATATTATTCCAAGTCATATTAAACCTGAAAATGCACAAAGTATGTATGATGCACTGTCTGAGTGGTTACCTAATAAGGCTACAATTACAATAATACTTTATATTTCTCTATACCAGAAACAAGTTCAAAATGCCACGTATAGAGTGATAGAAGAGAATGAGGTCCGACACATGCGTTAATTGAATGCGGACATTGGTCATCCTCTCAAATTTCACTTTTTGCGGCAACAACACCAGTTGCAGCAGTTGAATTGTAATGTGTCAAGAAAAAAAAAACTATAGTCAAGTTACAGTGTCAAAAAATAGCTTCCCCCAAGTATAAGTACAAGGGACAAACAGGTAGAACATATGTTTTGCCAAATGCTTTATCATATGTCTATGTCACACAGGTGGCAGTTTTGCCTTGGGTGAGGATTATAACAAAAATACAAGCATTTGTCAGCTGTTTGATGTAGATCAGCGGGTTCATAAATTAACTGGGAGTGCTTACTGATGGCCTCAAGATGGAAGCTTTAGATAGAGTCCCAGTGGAAACCCTAAACAATAGTTGAATGTAAGATGTACCAGATATTAGTATGAAACATAGAGTTAACCATTTTTTCCCAACAAAATTACAGGTGCATACCTTTAGATCACCAATAATTTTTATGTTTCCAACTATGCACTGCAGTTTTAACATAACCTCTAACCAGTATTTAACATACAGACATACTATGATGGCAATGATTTTTTTTAGCTATTGTTTAATTAGTTCCTGTTTGCAAATAATATGTAATGCAAATTATTTTCAGAGGTATTAGGATCAGCCGAGGCTCCAATTACACCATTGAATCCAAATTTGCAGGTACATTTACTAAAACATCTCCACTGTTTAAGGAATGTCTCCCTCTCCCTTAGTTGTGTAAAAACACCATCAGAGGACACACACTTGGGTGGTCCCCACATGTTAATTAGCACAAAAGGTCCTATCTGTCAGCCAATTAAGCAAGTACCTGAAATATTCAATCCGAAACAACAACCTTAAGCAGCTCCCGTAACATTTGTGTATTACAGGATACAGCAGCATAATTAGAGACACTAGCTAAGGTCAGTGCTAGGTCTGTTTTGGGGTTAATGAGCCCTTTTCAGCCTCCACTGGGGAGATGGGGAGGGATGGGGGGGCTGGTCCTGTTTGGCTTCAAGAGAGAATCCCCCATAGGGGGTTCCTTTGAACTGTCAAAAGATCCCCTTGTTCTGGGTGGCTCATATTTCATTTGTCTGAGTGGTAAATAAAAAATACATGAGTGCCCAGCAGTTTCCCCCATGACATTATTCACAGATTATCTGAAACCACCAGCGTTCCTCTCCTCTCTTCCAATAGTCACACTCATCTAGAATTGGGCAAGCATCAAAATGAGGAAACATGTTATTGTAGTAATTTTGGCAAATAGTTCCATTTTGATGACTCACTTGTGTTTCTGTAGGATGAAACAAATGCATAAATAAAATAAATACAATCACTCTTCATAGGATACTGGTGAGATATTTATTCATGTGTCAGATGATTATTCTGATATTTTCCCATGAGCAGTGTTGTCATTTACCAGTTTTGTCTGGTTTTAGCAACTGGAAACATGTTACTCAGCGTTCTGTGTCACTGGACTGTGAGGCCATCGTCCTGTTTGACACCAAGCTGTAATGTAAAACCCCTTCTGACACAACTGTAGACCAACTTACGGTGCCTTTCTGGACTTCTCTCTGCTTGACTTGGAGTCCCAGGATGGATCATAGTAGCCAACATTGCTGATAGAAAAACCCTTTTGATTTTTTGCAATAATACATTCTTACAGCAGGTAACATTTAAATTCTGCAACAGAAATGATTTTCTTTCTAAACAATCATTTGTTTTGAGCTAGGTATTTGTCTAAATTGTCTAAATATCCCTGATGCATTTTCATTGGTGATTTTGCCTTTTCAGGTTTTTCTTATTATGGTTTGAATAGGGGTGTATCCTTAACTTCTACTACAATAAGTGTCAATGCCCTGCAAAGTCTGGAAACACATGCAAAAAAAAAAATACTGCAAATCTGCTGGGAACACAATTGAAGTTTCTGGGGAAAAAATGATCAATATATTTTCAAAACGAGGTATAGAATGACAACCAAGGTATGTTAAAATTAGGGCTCTATGAAACATTTTGAATGGAGCCACTCCTCCTTCTCATTTCCCCTTCCCCAGTCTGCCCTCTTCCATCTCCCCTCCCTGTCCAGTGCATGAGCATGAATGCCCCCTGTTGCTAATCTGTTGAAACAGTGTTGTGTGGCTCAATCCAACCCACTTTGTTTTTCCCACTTACAGAGCCGAGGGTGCGTCGAAACATCGTGTTTATTTTCAGTGCACAAATACAATGGACAGCTAGTGGAGTGTGAGCATTCATTTGCTGAATTTGTCAAAAAATGCATTGGATTAAAATCGTATGACCTACCTATAACATACAAGTAGGCCTATCCCCCGCTTTTCGAATGTTCATTTTACACAACTTTGCTTTTACCAAAGACCTATATTAGCACCTGTTTTCTCTAACCAAGGGAAATCCAAAGAGGTTTTTTGCATTTATGGAAAAAGGAGAAAAATTAAATAGCATTTAGCATTTGTTTAGTGGTGAACCAATTACAGATATACAGTCATGAATTGCATGACAATGTTTTGTTCAAGAACGGGCCACATAACAACGGTGGTCCCTTAGGATTAGGAGCTGAAAAATTCCTATTGTCCGGCAATGTCGTAGCCGTCGTAATGTCATAGTGCAATGTATTACTTACGTGTTGTGGTGATACTGGTATAAACAAACCTACTGCGCTGCCAGCTGTATAACACATACAAATAAGAAACCATCTTACTGGTTTATGGATTTATTATACTGTACATTTTATCGTTATTTAAGACTAAACCATGTAGCCTAGGTGTGTAGTAGGTTATGCCATCAGTGATGTCCTAATAACAGCAAAATATGCCTACCGAGGCATGTCTCAGAAGTGCCCCTGCTGTTAAGCAACGCATGACTGTTGAATCTGGTAAGGAAACTACACTATATACATTATTTCTACTTTGTCATATAATTCCTGCTTTTGTTATATGTTAGTGTTATTTTATGTTTTATGTGCTATTTGGTGTGATTTGGTAGGGGTTTTTTTTGGTCTAGGAATACTCAAAATTTTTACCATATAAATTTATAGTAATTGCTTCTTTATGCCATTTCGACTTATGAAAGATTTCATAAGAATGCTCTACATTACACAAAATACACAGTATTTTCTATGAACTGTGCTAAATGTTCAATTTTAAATAAAACCCACAAGTGAGACATAATAGTGATTCCTTGCCTTTTTCCCCTCCATCAAATTTCTCATGGGATGCTAACTGAATGGTCTGATTTTAGCTGTGAATTCCAAGTGGTGCTCTTTGCAGAGCTCAAGGTCTCCAGGGAACCTCAAGGGGCATTCCCATGGTGCCTCAAGGGACATGTTCCAGGGTGGTGTGTAGAATTCCAGTCATCACAGTTGGATCTTCTTTGTGTCTGGTTGCTTAGTATTAAAACCAATTCAACTGCTTAAAGCTTTCCCCTTCATTTTTTAATGGTTACAGTCTATTGATTTATCTAGAAAACATTACTTGCAATTAATACAAATTCAACTGCAATTTTCCGAATAAGAGACAAGATTCTTACCTTTGAATATTTCTTCCAACACCAATATGATATATACCTCAGGACGATTAAAAAACACAAATCCTGGAGGTGGAAATGTTAAACTTAATCTGCAATGGGATGATCAACTTTAAACAGTCTTTTTCTAAACAACGAGGAAGAGTATCTTCGAGTCTAAGGACATTAGAAGGTAGCCTGTGTCAAAACCATGTATAAAACCAACACAAAAATAGAAGAAAGAAACTGCTTGAATAGCTAAGACATAATTGTTAGGTCAGAAGGTTATTGAAATATTAGCCTGCCCTAGGTATATCTTAGTACTGAAAGACCATTTAAATATGAACATTTGTATTGTGTTGACACGGTATAAAATGCATGTTTACAATGTGAAAAGTTGAACTTTATTGTGAAATATGGTTAGAATTTTTTTTAAGTAATCAAATTTGCATTTTGTGTAATAATATTTTTAAATAATGACTGTCTAATGTTACAACGTTATTACGAAAGAAGATTTAAAGATTATGTGGAAACATATGTGCAAATATTCTAAAATATTATACCTTTTATGTAATAAAAGGACACATTAATTATTGAAATATTTATTCATTCATTTATTTTTTTATATTATTATTTATTTCATTTTGAGTACTATGGCATTCCATGCAAATATCTTACGAGGTTTGGTTACACTGGGGCATACAAATAGCTTTTGATTTCTTCTTCTCCATCTTTTAATATCAGGCAGATTCTGCATATGGAAGTGATTTACGTGCTTATTTAAATAAGTTGCAGGAAACTAAGATCCAATTACAAGTGGTCGGTCGAAACGTATGCGGAGACGCATGTTAATGCCAGGTGTGAACAGACATATTTAGCGCTGTCTACTTGTGATCAGATCACCCAGGATGCATGCTAATACCTGGTGTGAACAGGGCCTCAGATTAAGGCACTCTCTGTTGTCTCAGTGTATGCTCCAACTGTGGTGAATGATATCTCAGACAGGGAGAAATTTTATTTGCAATTTCACTCAGTGGTTGATAGGTGCCCACTTGGTGACACTCCCCGGGTCATGGATGACTTTAATGAGACCACTGGCACTGACAGGTGCTATGCATACTGTGTCAATCCTCATGGGTCTGGCAACCATGGGGAAAATGGCTTCATGTTCCTTAACTTTGAAAAAAGTCACGAGCTGTGGGTGGCTGGACCCTGGTTCCAGTGTCCTGAACTGCATTGTTGAACATTGTAGTCCATTACTAGTTCTACGGTGAGGATTGATCATGTCCTCATGGGCAGATGCTGGAGGCTCCTACGGAACTGCAGGATATATACAGAATAGCCCAGTTTGTGAATTCTGACCACAGAATTATTGTTGCTACTCTGCAGATTCACCTTAGGTCCAGTAGGCGACCACCTACTCGGAAAATGAGGCTAGACCTGGCCAGACTCAAACATCAGGCTGTTTCTAATGAGTATACATGCAGTTTGTGTGAGGATCTTGCAGACTTGTGCGCAACTGCTGATTCTAATGTGATGCAGGAGACCTTCCATGACAAGACCCTGTAGGTTGCTGAGGGTTGTGTTGATGCTGCCAATTTTTCCAGGAGGAGGTATGTAATTTCACAGGGAACCCTGGATACTATCAAGAGGAGTCACAGTGTATGGCTTGATAGCAACTCTGGTCTGTACTGGGAACTGAGAAGGATGGTTGCAAGGGCTCTCTGAGCAGATAAGGAGGCATTTGTTAAATAAATCAGTGAGCAAGTGACACAACATCTATGGTCTAGCGACCCATGTCCTGCTTACAGAGGAATTGAAGCATTACACACACCTGAATCTGATCTTTGGAGAGTTGCAGTCAGTGCCGGTGATGGAACAGTCCTTGCGGAAAATACTGCAGTTGTGACCCACTGGGCTGGCTACTTTGAGCAGTTGTTTAAAGCTGACCATCCGGCTAGGACGTTGGACACCATGGGTGCACAGTTCTTGAGGCTGATCCTCTGATCTCACTGAGATTGCATGAGTGGTGAACCACCTGAGGGTAGGGAAGGCTACAGGGATCTGTGGTATCTGGGGTGAACTTCTCCAGGCTGGTGGTAAGGCTGTCCTCTTGGCATTCCAAGCAATCTTTGATTCCATTTGTAAGATGGGCATTATCCTAACTGACTGGAGAATGGGACTTGTTGTCCCTATCTGGAATGGGAAGGGTGAGCGCCTGGATTGCAGCAAGTACAGGGGGATAAAACTGCTCTCAATGTCATCCTTGCTAGTGTCATCCTCAACAGGATCTATTGATAAGGAAAGATTCACTGATCTTTACTTTGTTGATGATGCTGTGATCTTTGCAGGGTCAAAGGAGGCTCTAATTGGGGCTCTCAAGAGGCTGAGTGAGGAATCTGAGTGTTTGGGTTTGCAGGTGTCCTGGATAACAATCAGGATTCAAGCCTTTAATGACCTATTGGTTACAGCTATCAGCAGTGTGTCTGTCTGTGGAGAGAATGTTGACTGCACTGAGATGTTCACTTTCCTCGGCAGCAACATTCATGTCTCTGGTGATTCTTTATATGAAGTCAGTAGACAGATTTCTAGAGCACGGGGGATCATGAGGTTGCTGGAAAAGGGTATATGGTACTCCCGATATCTTTGTAGGAGGATGAAGTCTTTGAGAGTCTTAGTGCTCCCTGTTTTGCTGTGTGGCTATGAAACATGGACACTATCCAGTGACCTGAGATGAAGACTGTATCCCTTTGGTACTGTGGCTCTTCGGAAAATCCTTTGGTACCGCTGGTTTGACTTTGTCAAACAAGCACTTGCTCAGGAAGTCCTGAATGAGACACATCCCCTTCATTGTGAGTGAGCATCAGTTATGGCACTACAGCCATGTAGCATGTTTCCCTGAGGGTGATATGGCTCATAGGATCCTCATTGCTGAATATCCAAGCGGTTGGACCAGGCCAAAGGGACACCCATGTAACACCTGGCTGAGGCGGATAGACAGGTCTGGGGGGTCACCAACCAGAATCCAGAGATGTTTTGTTGTGTGTTGGGTGCAGAAACATGCTGTACCAGTGTATGCTTCCCAACCTGACCTGACCTGAGTCTTTACAATCTGTTATTTCATTTCGGATGTGCCAAACTGTACAGTTGGAAGTCAGATTATTGACAGGCAGATTATCAATGATGTACTGTATATTAAATATGTTGTTTTGTTGCACTTCATTAAGGACTTGAGAGAGAAATAATTTCATTTTAGAGCACTTTGTGGAAATGCCTAAATGTTATTATGTTTAGTACTATATCAAAAATTACATAGTGGCTATTACTTTCCAGTTTATTCTATTAAGTGGCACAAGGTAGACGTCATGTAATTCTTTTAGGCTTACATTTACTTGTGGGATTAATCAATCATCAATCATCAAGGGTGCTCTTCACTCCTGGAATGAAAGGAATTCTTGGTGTTGAAACTACAGTACTGACCTTTTAGGCCTGTAATACATTCAAATTTTAGAATCGATCAAAATAAATTTTATAAATGTGAAACCTTACCACAAGTTGTATAGCAAGGAAGATAAAATACTTGTTTGGGCTATAACTGTATAGACTGTCCATTCAACTTCTATTTTACGTACATATCATAATATACTCTTCCTGTGGAACACTGATGTATTGAATGTTTGTGTGTAAAACAAAACTTAAAATTCCATAAAATTTATATATATATATATATATATATATATATATATATATAAATTTCATAACAATTAAAGGCATAACAATTAAAAGATTAAAAGTGAAATACTTGACTTGACCCTCTATAAGGTAGACAGCTGTGGATGGTGGTTGAGTGGATGTTTAATGCATAGGTAATAAAAATTATATTAACATTCGTATTTGGTTATGCTAATTTTATGCAAGCTTGCAAAAAGTGGACTGCAACTTATTAATATCAATGGGCAATCACATGTGAAATTACAATCTAGCATTCTTGCCTGAATACCATACACATTAGTGTCGTGTTATAATATAGATATTATCATGTCTGTCATGCTGCTTCATTAAATCACATCTGATTGCTCCTCCTAATGATTCCATGTTTGAAAGCATGTTTGATCATTATGATGACTACATGATTAGTTTTTTATGGATTCAGTCAGGGGGCGGCACGGTGGTGCAGTGGTTAGCACTGTTGCCTCACACCTCTGGGATCGGGGTTCGTGTCTGTGCCCGGGTT